>CM060355.1:166286804-166886804 GCA_030545235.1 Helianthus tuberosus
AAAAACACTCTTTTTCCAATATTAGTACTAAAAAAGGGTTAGTTTTATGCCTCATTTGATGTAATTTATATGTTGCATTTTACACACATCAGAAGAAATTTTTACAATGAATGCATATAGACTTGAGTGATTTTCAGTTTTTTTTTTTTATATAAAATACATAATTATACACTACAAGAAAGTCGACCAATAGCGGCGACAAATGTCGCCGCTAATAGTCCATATTGTCGCCGCTAAAGCTAATAGCGGCGACATATCGCCGCTATTCAGTCGCCGCTAAATCTTGGACGCTAAAGGTCTATATGTTGTCGCTAATGGTATGTGTCGCCGCTAATGATTAGGACTTTTAGCGGCGACATATGTCTTCGCTAATAGTTTCACTCAATGCCGCTAAAAGTCAATTTTTTTTAATTTTTTGCTGCATTTGCAGTGTTTCCCGTTATGAACAAACCTGCCAATTTCCAAGTTTTACGCAACACAAACAGACTAAACAAACATAATGCGTTACATACTAAAATCGCATAAAACATTTCCGTACAATAAACATCCTAAAAAATCCGAAAAATAACATCCTAAAAAAATCCGAAAAATAACATTCTAAAATATCCGTACAAAATAGCCGCAAGAAAGGATTCAAGTTAGGTCGTCATCGTCATACTCATCGTCGGGTGCGACTTGCTTTCCCCTCGCCGCAAGAAAGGATTCAAGTTGGTTTACGAATGCCGGACTTTGGAACAAAGTCGAAACGTATTCCTACATTAACACATATCAAACCCAATATTATTAGCAAAAACATATAGTTGGTTTACTATATTTTTGAAGTCAAATTGTATAGTTTACCTCCGAAAAGGGTTGTGCGGTTTGAGGTTGCGCACTACAAGTGTTCGATGGCTTATTCGAAGGTTTAGGCCCAAGCCCCCCGGAACCATCCTCGTCGATCACCCAAAACGTTTTGAAACACGACAGCCTCATTCGGCAGGTTTGAACCGCTGCTTTCTCCGCCCATAATCTCGCGTTCTAGATTAAGTTGTATTTTACGAAGATGATTAAATATAAATACAAATAGAGTAAATTACAACTGGTGTCCTTTACGTTTCTACCATATTACAACCGGTGTCCTTTAACTAAAGATATTACAGGCTCCGTCCTTTATGTTATTAGTTTTTAACACCCTATGTCCTTTAGTGCTAAACTAGTTTAATTTTGACAACAAATTGACCCATTTTTAATTGCATTTAACAGCAATTCAAACCCCCCCTTTTTTACAGCTTTTAGGCAGCATTTGCAGCCTATATAACAGCAATTAAACCTATTTTGTAACAGCAATTAAACCTATTTTTAACAGCCTATATAAACCCCCCCTTTTTTTACAGCTTTTAGGCAGCATTTGCAGCCTATATAACAGCAATTAAACCTATTTTGTAACAGCAATTAAACCTATTTTTAACAGCCTATATAAACCCCCCTTTTTAACAGCAATTCAAACCCATTTTTTACAGCTTTGACTCTGTAATATCTTTAGTTAAAAGGGTACAAACGTAAAGGACACCGGTTGTAATTTACTCATATAAATATAAATATAAATATATATATTTAGATAGATACTTACATAATTCTGCTCGGCTACCGGGTCAACAAAATTCCCATCTTTATCGGTGTGAGTTTTGCGGTACGTATCAAGATGTTTCAAACCCTGTTTAACATTAAAACTTAGATGAGACGTTAAATAAACATAAACATACAAACACACACATATAAAACATTACATGTTTATAGGCGGTGCTACTGTATGATGATGTACCCCCACGGTTTGGTAATTGTTGAAGTTGGCAGACTCTTGTGTTTGCCTCACTTCTTGCAATATATTTGGGGTCCAAGAAGTGATCAATGGTTCTCAGCCAGTTTTCATAAGGCATATCCTCGGGGTGGTGTGCCCTTGCACTTTCGACATCGGCATAACCTCCATTATCACGAAATTCTCTCTTAGCGTAGTTCTTGCGGTCGGAGTACCGCTTCATAAGCACTTGTCTAATGCCGCCTTTTAAGTCGCGCGCCTCCAAATCCTGTTCAACTTCATCGAAATTGAAATTCTCCTAGGAATTAAATACAATTGTTAAAACATTATATAAAAACGTTAAAACATTAACCTAGCGTTTACGGCTGCAAACGCGACAGCAAATGGTGGCGTTTTTATACCCGTTTGTTGCTGCGTTTGCAGCCGTTTAACGTCACGTTTACGGCTACAAACAGCTGCGTTATTGCACCCGTTTATGGCTGCAAACGCAGCAGCAAACGGGTGTAAAAACACAGCCGTTTGTTGCTGTGTTTGCAGCCGTTTAACGGCGCGTTTACGGCTGCAAACGCATCAGCAAACGGCTGCGTTTTTACACCCGTTTGCTGCTGCGTTTGTAGGCGTAAACGCGCCTTTAAACGGCTGCAAACGGCTGCGTTTTTGCACCCGTATGCAGCCGTTTAACACCAATAAATGGCCTAACTTATTTACCTTTAGGTGGTTCATCACGGCCTCCTTATAAGGAGTCGGAACTTTCTCCCAACCCATTCTATCAAAAGGGATGGTCCGCCACATGTACAAACCCGCCTCGCATGAAAATAAGTCGCTCGGTACACCAACAGGGGTATACGTTACATCCCTATCGAATGTAAGAGAGACGCCCCCCCCCCCCCCCCCCCGCTTTGACCATCCTGCGAAGCTTTTGATTTTTGGCTTTCCCCCTAACTTTCCTTGGGGGAACCGCTGCAATTAAAATAAAATTAAATATAATTAGTGACAACATTTATAATAAATGTAATAAAAGTACTAAATAATAATTGATAACTTACCGTCAATCTTATGCGTCCCTCTCCGAAAAGGATCCGGATTTGGTGGATCCCCAGCTCCGTCTCCCCCATGTCCTCGGGGCATCACATCCGCCATCAGGTAAACAAATACAAACCACAAAGAAAACATATTTCCTAAAAAGTTACAAATGTTAAAACAAGTGTATCAAATAGAAATTAGTAGAAAGTACAACAAGTTTAACTAATATGCAGATAAATATTTCAACAAGTGTTTTTCAAATACTAACTAATATAAATTACAATAAGTTTTCTCTTAATCAAACTCGATGTCATAATCGGGATCATCCTCATCAACATCAGTCTCGACCTCCAACACTTTATCGACGGTAGTCGTTGGGGGACCAACTTCAGTTGCAGGCTCACCTGAAGCAACATGAGAAGACCCAATTTGAAAGTATTGGGTGAGGTCGATGACAAGTGGACAGTCAGATGAAGAGTTGTTGTGGACAACGTCAATATCTTCTAAGTCGTCATCAGCATTTTTAACGTTCTCGACGCGGTTATCATTTAATGGCAGATCCCAAATTTTTCGATGATTAATGTTCTCGACTACCCATCTAAGTTTATTTTTTTTGTTTCTAGACGGTTCTTGGATGAAGAACACTTGTTTGGCTTGCGAAGCAAATATGAGTTAATCATCTTTGTCCCATTCATGTTCAGTGCTTATACTGGTGATATTATTGTCATACTTTACACCCCTTCGAGTATCAAACCACTTGCACCGAAATAGGACAGTTGAATAACCATTTGTATAATTCAACTCAATAATTTCTTCTAATTGGCCATAAAATTTCACACCGTTCTCTCCGGCCACTTCTACCCCAGAGTTTTGTGTTGCGCGTTTTGCATCACGTTCAAGTGTCATATACCTAACACCGTTGACTATGCAACCAGAGTAAGTTTCAGCATTTATTTTCGCACCAATTGAAAGGGCATACAACTCTGGGTGGAATTCTGGAGAATTTTGTGTTTTCATCGAATGGACCTAACAAATATAGAGTAAGAATTCTTGTTATATATGTATTACCTAACCGATGTAGAGTAATGCGTGTTATATATGTTTTATACCTTATTAAGAAACCACCCCGGAAATTTCGTTTTAAGATCATCTTGGGGATGTGTAGATATGAACTCATTACATTAATGACATATATAAGCAAGTAAGGAAGAGAAAATAGTAATTAACATTAACATATTGCGAAAAGTAAAGATAGGAACACTCACTTCTGTACTCCCTGACTTCTGCGCAGTTTTCGAGAATAAACCATTCCAACTTGCTTTTTTCAATGGTTGAAAGATATTTGCTCTTCGTTGCGCTTGCCAGATGACATTTAGACTCAAATACCCAAAACTTACATTTTTCAACAACGACATCCTCGTTTCTATCTGGGCGATTGAACTTAGTCTGAACATCTTGAAGATACATTGAACAAAATGTTAGAGCTTCTTCAAGCACATAACCTTCAGCTATACAACCTTCCGGCCTTGTCGGGTTTCTGACATACTTTTTTAGTTTTTTCATGTACCTTTCACATGGATACATCCATCTGAAAGCTACTGGACCTCCCGCAATCGCTTCATCAGGTAAATGCACAAGTAAATGAACCATAATGTCAAAAAATGCCGGAGGATAGATCATCTCTAACTTGCATAGGATGGTAAGAATGTCATCCTTTGCTTTCCTCATATCTTCAACCAATAGTGTTCTGGAGCAAAGTTGCTTAAAAAACATACAATGGTCTACCATTGGTGTAGATGTATCTTTTGTCAAAAGCCCTCTAATCCCAATCGGTATCAAACGTTGCATGAGAATATGACAGTCATGAGATATCAACCCAGTAATGTTAGAATTGTTATCTGTCACCCTCTTACTGATATTAGATCCAAACCCATCCGGTAGTTTAACATTTTTTATAAATTCACAGAAAAGCTTTCGATCATCGGACTTGAATGAGTACTTTGGGTGGGGACTTAAGAACTTGCTACCCGATTGTTTCAACCACTGTGTCGGCCGGATATTTAGTTTTTGCAAGTCGTTTCGTGCGTTTGGTGTGTCTTTGGTCTTCTCATTCATTAAGAGAGTACCAAGCAAGCTGTCGCACACATTTTTCTCGATATGCATTACATCTAAGTTGTGCTTCAGCTGCAAAGAAGACCAATACTCAAGTTCGAAAAATATGCTTCGTTTGGTCCAGTTCAGCTCGAAATCGGCTCGATTTATCCACCCACCTCCAAAAGCTGGATGCTTTCCTGGTAGACAATGAAGTAGACGACCGTGTTGAGCTTCTATGTCAGCAGGACTAAACTGTCTCGGAGGGCCTCGTGTCTCGGGTCTCCCGTTAAAGTCGAGACTTGTTCTCCATGGATGGTTGGCATCTAAGAACCGGCGATGACCAAAATACACACATTTACCAGTTACACGCATTGAAGGAGTGTCTTCATTGCAAGTCGGGCATGCCATGTAGCCCTGTCCGCTCCAACCTGATAGACTACTACGGGCTGGAAAGTCGTTTATGGTCCATAACAACGACGCCTTCATTGTGAAGAATTCGTTTGTTGTGGCGTCTTTAGTACGTACACCTGAGTGCCACAAATGTTTAAGCTCATCTACTAACGGTCTAAGGTAAATATCCATGTCTTTCCCAGGTGATTTAGGGCCAGGAATCAACAAGGTCAACATGAATGTGGACTCCCGCATGCATAGCCATGGAGGCAAATTGTATGTGGTGAGTATAACCGGCCATGTGCTATGAGTCGAGGGTCCGTTACCGTTAAACGGATTAAAACCGTCAGCTGCAAGCCCTAAGCGAACATTTCGTGGCTCCATCGCGAAGTTTGGGTACTTCCTATCAAAGTCTTGCCATGAAGATCCATCAACTGGATGCCTCATGGTCCCATCTTTTGAACGTCCGGTACTATTCCATATCATATCTTTTGCCGTGTGCCTTGAAACGCCGAAGTCTAGGCGTCAAAGGAAAGTATCGTAACACCTTGCGAGCTACCTTCGTGCCTTTTGTGTCTTTATCGACCCAACGACTCTCATTACAAACGGGACAATTTTGCAACGACTCATGTTCTTTCCAGAAGAGAGCACAATCATTTACGCACGCGCCTATCATCTCATAATCCAAACCAATCTTCTTAAATGTCTTCTTAACTACATAATGCGTAGGGGGAATCTTGTTGCCTATTGGCATTGATTCTTGCAACAACTTTAGTAGACGATCAAATGAAGTATTAGTCCAATGGGACGTCTCCTTTATATTCATAAGCTTTGCTAAGAAGTCAAGGGAAGAAAACTTAGTACAACCAGGATATAATTTAGATTCAACATCCTTTATTATGTCTTCAAAATCGTCATCAACACCGTTAGATTCTCCACCCGACATCTCCAGGTTACAGTCTGTATCTTCTTCCATATGCTCCCCCCTAATGTCTTCAATAACGTTTTCCATACCTTCATGTGGCACAACATTATCTACTTCTACAACTGCAGGCCGAGATTTTTCGCCGTGATAGTCCCACTTTATGTAATCTTTCCAAAAAACCATACGCCCCAAATGGAGTTTCATTTTTGTGATGGTTGTTAAGCCGGAACATTTACATTTGGAACACGGACATCTAACTTCATTATGGTTGGGGAGCACTCTTTCACACATCGCGATAAAAGACCTGAGTCCTTGCTGGTAGTGAGTTGATTGAAATGGGGAATCAATCCAGCTTTTATCGATAGGCATTATGCAACTGAAAGATAATTTAATTTAGGGTTTGCAAGACAAGGGTAGGCTGCTAAACCCACTTTTTGAACACTTTATCTCATATATGAATGTGTATCACATGGTTGTTTGTTTAAGAAAAATTCGGCATCATTTCCTCTTAGCTCCAAAGTATATATGTAAGAATATATATACCCGAGGAGCAAAGAGAAAATGATAACCGAATCCTTCTTAAACAAACAATCATGTAATACACATTCACATCCTAAATGAGATAAAATATTCAAAAAGCAGTCCCAAATTAAACGGGGACAACCTGAAATTAATTTCTAAATCAATTTCAGGCGGGTATTTCTAAGCTCATTATGGTTTAGGTATGAATTTTCGAAAATAATAGAGCAAATATCATGCGGGTCAATTGGTAAAAGCTAGTTCATCATTACTTGACATGATGTTTTGTTTCTGATTTAATTGTGGTTATATTCAAAGGATATTATTATTATTATTATTATTATTATTATTATTATTATTATTATTATTAGTGTTATTATTATTATTATTATTATTATTATTATTATTATTATTATTATTATTATTATTTGTTTTTAAATAATAGAAGGGAAAAGGATCAATGAAGGTGATGGAAAAGGACAAATGTCGCCGCTAATAGTCTCAAATGTCGCCGCTAAAGGTAATAGCGGCGACATGTCGCCGCTATTGAGTTGCCGCTAAAGCTTGGCCGCTAAAGGGTTATTTGTCGCCGCTATTACCTTTAGCGGCGACATTTGGGACTATTAGCGGCGACATTTGTCGCCGCTATTGGTCGACTTTCTTGTGATTATAAGTTTAGTTTTATATCAATTCACTAGAACTATATACAATATATATACACACGCGCACACATACTTACAATATATATAATAGAAACCTACCAAACTTTGCCCTTATAAATTTAGTATTATACATCATTTCATTCAAAGATTTTGTGTTAGTTAAAGTGATTATCTATCAACTATTATGATTACACATGCATTAAAATATCATTCTATTGTGTTATATATTTTTATTCAATAATCATCATTCTATTGTGTTATATATTTTTACTCAATAATCAACTAAATAATTAAATATTCTATATAACTATATGCAATCTAGATATTACATTTTATTTTTCCCTAAGATTTTTTTTTTTTTTGTAAATATTTTGGTTTTTCATTTGCACCTGTCCAGTTAATTACATCCTGATTTCTAAACAATAACTTTTTGTATTATATCTACTCATCTCATCTCATTAGTTATAAAGTAATCGTATTATCTATATAATATTTCGATGTTTTTTTTCCTATATGATATTGTTAAGCTTATCTTAACAAATTTACACAATTAATATATTTTTTTTATAAATCTTGTTTAAAGATTACATAACTTGCATAGATAAAAGAAATCGAAGTTTATAATAGTTACAGTTTACTTATTATAGTAACATATTCTTAATAAGTGCATTATAATATCAAAATCCTAGCTTAGAAAGTGATTTTTTTTTAAATATTTTTGTCCCACCTGTTGATTTTTTTTGCAGCATTTCAAGGATCTATTTTTTTGCAGTTTTTTTTTAAAATATTTTGACCCAGTTTGACTTTAGCTTCAATGTGCATAACCAAACAAATGACCTCACCATTTCTATGGCTTTCAATTCCACAATCTGCGTATCCATCATACTTCCAATCTTCATACCAGTATAGTATTTTAATTTAAAATTCATTATACAACCAAGACATTATAGAACTAAGACATTAACCTTATTTTGCATAAACTAACCTAAACTAACCTTATTTTGCACGAGGAGAAGAGGTGGTGCCGGTGGTGGGCGTGGAGACGAGGTGGTGCCAGTGGTGGGCGTGGAGACGAGGTGGTGGCCGGTGGATAAACTACATTCACCAAGAACCACTAAATTAACAACCAATATAACAAAATAAACAAAAAAATCAACATAAAACTAACCGATTATGCCGATTTTGGAGAGATTGCGCCGATTTTTTTGCTCACCGGTGAAAGGGGAGGTGAAAAGATTTGGGGGAAAGTAGGTGGAGGGAAGAAATGGCGCTGATTCCTTGTTTTATTCGTCGGGCCAATAGGGGCGACACCATGTCGCCGCTATTGGTTATGTTTGTCGCCGCTATTGATCTAGGCATACCCCAGCCATTGGATGATGATAACAATCATGTGGCTAGGGTTGAAAATGGGACACCGGGTGCGGATTGGACCAATAGCGGCGACATATTGGATGTCGCCGCTATTAATTGTTATTCTTGTAGTGTATAAGAGTGTAATTAGAGTTTTTAGAATCATAGAAGTTTTTTTCATTAAACGAGTTGGCGTAACCCGCACGTTACGGCGAAATGTTAATTATAAAAGCCTTTAATATCATCTAATGGGATGAGAAAATGATTTAGCTTAATTGATTTATGAAGGAAGAAAAAACTGCCAAAATGGAAAAGGAATATTCTTGAATCGATTTAACAAGGTGCAAACAATAATAAATGTTTACAAATCTTAACGCAATACTAACCCGCGTATACAAATAAAATAGGAGAAATATTAAACACGCTAATGGTATATGTAATTTAATAGTCTGAATCGGATTTGTTACCCTAATTCCCCTTGTTTGCGGCAGCCGAGCATTCACCCTCATCGATCATCTTGTTATTTTCTTTCCTTGATTATAGCTGTAGACGATTTTCAAACTTAAACACAATTGGTGTTTTAAAAAATTAAAGTATCTTTAAATTGAACACCTTTCAAATGTGTATTTGACCTTTTAATTTTAGATTTGTCAAAAGCAACAACAATTCACAAATACTTGTGACTTTTTTTTTGCAAAAGTCAAATACCTGTTGTGGTTAGACTTTTTGTTGCCTTTATTGAATGAGTTGTGATCCTGTACAAACAGTGCTAATTGTAAAAACCGTAAGAACATATATGAGCCATTGATATTTTAAATCAAGCGCTTGTATTAATTACAAATAAAACATCTATAATTAATACTATAAAGTTAAGGGTATTTTAGTCATTTAGCCATTTCCTATTTTTTTCCTATTAAATACTAATTCCACCAAGTTTTTTAAAACTAAAACAACTTTTATATACTTCGTTATTTTAAAAAAAAATTATACCATAAAATCAAGTATTTTATATCTTTAATATGAGAACCATATTGCTATACTTTATTTTATTTATAAAAGTGACTTTTAAAAAAGTTACAAAAAGGTGTTTAATAATTGTGCTAGTTATCTAGTTGGAATGTGCTAGTATGAAAATGTATTGTGTTGATTATAAATCTATACGTAAATTCTTATTTCGTTGTGTAATTTTTATGTGTTGCTATTTTTTTCCTTTTGTGTTGTTATTGGGAGCCCATTTGGAAATAAACTTGTTTTATACTAGTTATGTAATAGTATGTGGTATTTACAAAATTAAAACAAAAACATGAAATTGTCCTAGTATGTAACAGTATGTGTTGTTTATAAAATTTAAAAAAATGATATTGTGTGCTAGTTATGTAATAGTATCTGCTGTTTACAAAATTAAAAAAAAAACATGAAATTGTGTTGATTACGATGCTGATTAATGTGTTGATTACAATGTTATGCTGATTACGAGATGTGCTGACGGGGGTGTTATGGGATGTTACCGTCGGATGTGATGACAGTGGTGTTAAAAAAATTGAATTTTGGTTTTAATTACACTTGCATGAATTTAGGAATATATTAATAATAATTTAATTAATTATAAATAAATAGGGTCAAAAGGTGTAAATTACCCCTAGATTAATTAATTATTATAGAACACTTGTCAATTATGTATTGGTTCTTACAATTCTTACAAACATAAGTGTTTGTATTTAATCACATAACTTTAATGAACAACAGAAAAAATGGTCATTTTTTTCTTCTGAGCGTCGATGAATAAGTAATAATCAGTATCATTTTTCGATTGATCTTCAAAAGACCGAACCCCGCTCTGATGTTCGAATGATCAAAATATAAAAATCACAATATAAAAAGACACCATTACCCCTAATCTAGCCAAATTAGTCAAAAAAAAAACATAATTTACGTTTTAAGCCCTTCTTGATATCGACCATCAACTACAAGATCTAAGGGCTTAAAACACTTCTTACATTCTCACAAAACCACCCCAATTTACACTAACCCCACCCTATATATATATATATACACACACACATAGGGTAGGAGTTGCCTACAAAGTTCATTTTTCCTACAAAGTGTAAGAAGTTTTCTTATTGTGACATGTGGCATCTAGAGATTGTTAATAAAATGGCATAAAGGTAATTCATGTTATAAACCAGACATTTTAGAGATTGTTAACTCATGGCCTTTAGGGTTTATAGTTATGTTTATCTATATATTGTAATGTTGAATAGAATGAAGAAAATAATTCAGTTTATCTCTATTTCTCTTTGGTTTTTCTCCCGGTATCAGCACGAAGTGCTCCCACACAAAACCCTAGTTTCTAAAAGCCAACATCTATTTGCCTTTCTTTAGAAATCACAGAATCCATCCACCGTTGTTAGCCGTAGATATCGAGTGAGACACTGCTGCCAAGATTCACATCCATCTTGTCAATCAGGTAGCACTGAATTTTTTTTTGTTTATTTCGATTACTTAATATTGATTTGAAAAATAGATATTGTTACATAACATATTGTTTATACGAAACGGTACTTTACACGCTTGGTGTACCCATTTTTTAAAATTTGTTTATGTTTTTACTAACCCCGGGTTACATCAGTGATGCAAAGAATCACTATAGATGACAAGAAAAAGAAATAGGTTTTTCTTTTGAACTTTAGAACAAAATAGGTTTCCCTATCTAGACTTTTGGAACACAAAATTGGGTTCTTCGATCTGTACTTGTAGACACCCAAATCAAATAATCAACATGTTTTTTTTTTCACTCGATCTGTGGTAGCTGCCGCTCCAATACACAAAAATCCCATAAGACGCTAAAGCATACAGAAATCAACTACAGACCCGGAAACCTTCCTTCCACCGGCGTTTTTTTCTCCATGAACCGACAACCGGCGGTCAATGCCGCCACTAAAACCTTCCTCCGGTGGTTGTATTTTTAACCGCAAACCGCTCATTATCGGTTACATCGTGATTTGTAGATCCTCAAATGGTGTACGGGGATTTCGTCAACGTTAATTACACGTTCTATTCTAATTTGCCATGTTCCTGGATTCCGTCAATTAGGTCGTTCCCTGCGTCTTGACTTTTTACCGGATTTTGAAGATTTTTTTCTCTTCTATTGATATTACAAACCTACATAAATGTGAATTTTTTCTTTTTAATAATAAGAAAGATTGTGCATGACAGCGTATACCACCAAACATATAATATTCTTTAATATTTAACTTTGGTTAAATAATTTATATATAAAGAGACAAGTGTTATTATAGTTGTAGATCAGTTGTCTAAAATTCTACTGATATTTTCTTTTGGTGGAAATTGGACCCTTGCATATAGTATATAAAGAACCTCTATACTTAATGGAAATATGATAGATTTATTTATTTAATAATAAAACTACCTTACACATATGTTGTGTTTCACAACTGTAATCTATTACTACAAAACGTATTCTTATTATGGTATACATTATATACACATATCCATAATTTTATACGGTTCACATTCGTTTACACATTCTGAGATTTACATCCATAATTTTATACGGTTCACATTACATAATACGGAATTTATACAAACATTTTTTAATTCCTTTTCGATTATATAGCACACTCTTTATGCTATAGAACCCGCACTTCTCATTAATGAGAACCTGAAGTTCTCATACAAATATATTTTTTTATACACAATACGAATAAAATGTCGAACTTGTCAAAGCTTGAATTCGTAGCACTTGAAATCTCGGGCAATAACTATCTCTCGTGGACTCTTGATGCTAAAACTCATCTAGAAGCAACGAGTCTAGTGGAGACGATCATTGATGGGAATAAAACCTCCTTTCAAGAAAAAGCTAAAGCTATGGCATTCCTTCGTCATCATCTTGATGAAGATCTGCAGAGGGAATACCTTACTATCGAGGACCCTCTCGAGTTATGGAAAAACATTCAAGAACGATTTGACCACCTGAAGTTGGTCTTACTCTCTAAAACTCACTGCGAATGGGTTCATTTAAGGCTACGAGATCATAGAACTGTAGTGAATACAACTCTGCCATTTTTCGCATCACCTCTAAATTTAAATTATGCGGTGAACAAATCACCGATGAAGACATGTTAGAGAAAACTATCTCAAATTCCATTCATCAAACATACTACTGGCACAGTATTACAAAGAACGTAAATTTACAAAATATACTGATCCAATACCATGTTTGTTGGTCGCGGAGCAAAACAACAAACTCCATGTTGTAACACTCGTCTTATTTATTTATTATTTTATTATAAAATGCACACCTTTCAAAAACAAAATACATTTCTACCAAAAACTTAGTTAATAGCTACGTTGTACATCGTCATAGTGTATTAACATAACCAACTACATAGTTTAAACATTCAAGATTTTGTAGTGTTTACATAACAACATTATCTAAACATAATTAGATTAGTGCGGAAGCTTCAAAACTTGTGTTCGGTTCTTGATTTCACGCTTGATCGGCATCCGAAATGAAAAGAGCATCAACTAAGGTCAAAACCACATCAATAATTAGTTTTGACAATGTTAAAATAAGCCTAGACAAGCCCCAATAACATATACATAACAAAAAAATAAAAATCCTAATTTTAGGTCTGTCGCGCCACGCGACAGACTCAAACAAAACCTTCGCGTGCCGCGGGCGGCCCGCGTGTCGCGCCAGCATTGTGTAACCCCGTCGCATGGCGCAGGGGAGTACGTTTTCCAGCAGGTCCAGTTTCTGGACCTGCATATTTGCCCAGCTTCGAATTTTCTTAAAATCTAAACTTTAAACTAGCATAACTTTTTATTTACATATCCGTTTTAGCCGATTCTTTTTCCTATATGTCTGTATTAAAATTACGGTCTAACCATCTATATTTCACTTAACGAAACCTGGATTATGAATGAATGGTCCATCAAATCCTTGTTTTCATTATTCGACCCATTAGCTACGTGTGCAAATTGTTTGCCAATTCACTCTTTGGCATACTAATCTTATTTACTCATTCCCCGGGCTTGGAATTCTTGGCGCATCCGTACCATTACATGGCTTTACACTCGTATTTTCTTGCTTGTTTTGTAAAAATTCAAGCATTGCCACTTTATGCAATTCTTGCAACTAGTTTCTACCATTTGACCCGATAACACGGATTCATAGACTTAACTTAGTATAACCATTCATTGCTAAATTGCTATTTAGCACTAGCGCAATGTGTGGTTTTCGAATCTTTACACACAAGATCGATATAAGGACATAGTTTTGACCCGTTTGGTTGACGAGTGAAAATCCTCACTTTAATGTCAAGCCAAACTATTTCTAACCAGTATTTTGACCCGTTTGAGTGTCGAATGGACTTCGCCACTTCAATGACAGGTGAAACGCATATTCTACAATATGACACCATTAACAAGCTAAAACCAAACGTTTATACGTAATGTAACGGGACCAAAGTCACGTACCTTTAGAGCACACCCTTCAAACGCGTTTCCGCTCCGGCTTGTCCACTTGACGATCCGGATTCTTTGCCTAAAGAGTTCAATTCATAACCAATTTAGAACTCTTTTCATAATCTTTAACGCATAATTCGCTATAAAAATCAAACATGCGTTTTCATCCGATTTTTGACATTTTAATCCTCACTTAGGCATTTTAACGAACACCTAGCGGGTCTAATTTTTACATAGCTAGAATCAAGTTCATGACTTGTTATTTTCACCAATTTCAATCACATATTTCGATATCCTCCTGTCAAGCATGCATAAAATCACCAAAATTATCATAGAGAAATCAAGTAATACAAATTTTAACAATCAAAATTCTTGTGTTCATCTACTTAGTAAAACCCATTTAACCTATGAATGGGTTATCACAAGTTTCGTAATTCTAAGCAAGATTGTTGCCAATTATCAACTAGGATTCAGTCTTAAACTTGTTTTCATTACAAGTTTCATCTCAACATCACATATTAAAGCTTAATTTCGATTTTCACAATTTACCTAGAATTTGAGATGAATCAAAACACCAAAATTTTGCATACCTTATGATCCTTCAACGAGGTGATCACGAATTTGTACTTGGAAATCGATTTAGACGAGATTGGAGCCCTCAATTTGATGAAAATTGCAAGACTAGGGTTTGGTGGGGAGCTCTTGTCCGCCCCTGTGTTTTTGATCGACCAGACACACCTAAGTGTGTGTTTGGTGTGGTTTATTTTTGTTTTAATCATTCAAGTTTCCATCTTTACAACTTAGGTCCCTCAACTATTGTTTTATTTATAATTTAGGAGTTTCAATCCATTTATTTGGTATCACAAGACTCATAACTAACTGGGTTATCTATTCCTAGTTAGTTTGTTCTTGTTTATTTAATACTTTATAATTGTAATATAAAGTTTTATATTTTCGGGGTGTTACAAGTCCACCCCCCTTAAAGAGGGTTTCAACCCCGAAACCAATGTACGTACCGAATAATGTAGGGTAGAGCCGCTGCATCTCCTCTTCGGACTCCCATGTGGTATCCGAACCCTTTCTGTTTTCCCATTTGACCTTTACTTGGTTAATCTCTTTGTTCCTTAAGCTTTTCACCTTACGGTCTAGAATTGCTATCGGCTTCACCGCGTAGTTAAGACTATTATCCACCTCAATGTCATCGTAGTGGATATAAATTGTTTCATCGGCTAGATATTTCCCGAGGTGTGATACGTGGAAAGTGCTATAAATTCCACTCAGTTCCTCGGGTAATTCGAGACAGTATGCCACCTTACCAACTCGTTCAATGATTCTAAATGGCCCAATAAACCTCGGGCTTAACTTTCCCCTTTTTCTAAACCGAATAATCCCTTTCCACGGTGACACCTTTAACATAACTTTGTCACCGACTTGAAACTCGATTGGTCTTCTTCTTTTGTCCGAATACGATTTTTGTCGGTCCTGAGTCGCCTTCAAATGGGCTCGGACCAAATCAATTTTCTCATTCGTGATCCGGACTACATACTTATGTGCAAGCTCACGTGGACCAACCTCATCCCAACACATCGGGGTTCGGCATTTTCTACCGTAAAGCATCTCGTATGAAGCCATACCGATGCTTGCGTGGTAACTGTTATTATATGAAAATTCAACCAACCGTAGATAGACATCCCAACTACCCCCGAAGTCAATAATACATGCCCTTAACATATCTTCCAACGTCTGTATTGTTCTTTCACTCTGCCCATCCGTTTGTGGATGGTACGCTGTGCTAATGAACAATTTTGTTCCCATTCGCTCTTGGAATTTGTTGGTGCATCCGTCTGTCGTCTACGTCTTGTATCGAGTCTTGTATAGAATGTATTAGTTCAGGGCATGAAAAACGAGATAGTGATTTTTAGAGGTGATTCTGCTCGAAATGACACCTTGTCATTTCGAGCTAAATCACATAAAAATCCTGATTCCTCTCGAAATGACACCTTGTCATTTCGAGCTAAATCACCTAAAATCCTGATTCCGCTCGAAATTGTAAAATATCTGATTCCGCTTGAAATGACACCTTGTCATTTCGAGCTAAATCAGAATCCCTATATAAAGGGTCATTTGGAGCTAAATCAGAAGTAAGTCTTCCGGTTCGCAACGAAGTGCTGCCGAAGTGTCAAGTCGCTGTAAAAGTCGTCCAATCAATACAAATCGACAGTTTAAAGTGTATACTCACTGAATTGAACTCAGTTTGTTTGTTTCCGCCGCTCAAACTGAGAAAAGCTCTTCTGAACGACTCGTTCGGGTCCGAATACGATCCTACAAGTGGTATCAGAGCTAAGGAGGAAGAGCTCTTGCCTATGCAGCTGCGAATTCTGTTTCTACACCTTTCTTTTTCAATCAGAACATCATTTCACGGTTAAAATCGGCTCAAATTTTCACACTGTGTTCGGAATTAACATTTAACAAAGCCTTATAAGTTTCAAGTTAAAATTCGATCTAAATCTTACATTTTTAGTGAGTCAGCTTGAAATTGCTCGATTGAATGATGATGTCATAGTGATTCCGCTCGAAAATTTGATTCTGATTCCGCTCAGAATTGTGATTTAGCTCGAATTTTTGTTTGAATTGGTCTGATTTCGCTCGAGCATTTGGAGCGAAATCCGGGTTTAGCTCCAAATGGTGGATTCCGCTCCAGAGTACTAAATAACAGATTCCGCCCCAAAGTATGTTGAGATTCCGCTCCAAAGTGTTTAGGTGATCAGAACCATTTCAGTTTGCATGTGATCATTAACTGTGTTGTCGGCCAGCTTTAAATTGAGGTCCAATCAGATTGAATTAAACATTACTGTTGTCGGCACAATATATGATAAATTGATCCAATCGTTAAAGTTGACCGTTATGTGATCTTTAAAGTGGATGTCAACCAACTTATAATATGATAATCACATTCTAATGAAGTCAATTTAGTGGGTTCATCGGTCCAATCACTTTCATTTGTGAGCTATTGGGATTGGATATCATTGGGATGATCATATACAATATTAGTTGGGCCGATAATTGTTACTAGTTTGGTTCAAATAGAAAGAATTGGGCTTTTGATTTTAGTTTGGGCCAAGATTGAATATTCTCAGTTCGTTTAAGGTTTGATCAGTTCGCACGAAGGGTGATTTGTCAGTTTGTTTAAAAGTGATCCCAGTTCGTTTGAAAAGTCTATTTTGTGAACATTTGACATCGAAACATGG
Source organism: Helianthus tuberosus (assembly GCA_030545235.1). Lineage (NCBI taxonomy): Eukaryota > Viridiplantae > Streptophyta > Magnoliopsida > Asterales > Asteraceae > Helianthus > Helianthus tuberosus. The sequence continues at coordinate 166,304,301 of CM060355.1, forward strand.
ATTTTGAAGAATTATTGGCGTATATGAATTATGAATCTTAGCAGTATATTCCGATAAAGCAAGAAGGAGAAACAGTCTCAGCAAAAGAAGTTGTTGACAAAGTTCCAGTTTTTGATCATTCGTCCGATGAAAACGGTGATAAGTATGAAGAAGAAATCTAAAGACTTGAAAATCTTAAACAACAACTTCCATCTGATCAACGTAGTGGAAAGTTATTTTATGCTGATAAAATTGAAAAATTAAAAGAAAAACAAGATGCAAAAAGAAAGAATCAAAAGGCAGTTATTGTTAAAGAAGAGATCAGAGCTGAGAAAGAAGTTAAAGCAGCAACAACAGAAAAGCAAATCAAACCTAGTGTGAAAAGGCAGGCTGAACAAGTTTCAGCGGTCAAGATTGAGAAAGTAGAATCTGAAAAACCTGTATCTGTGAATCCTGAACCAGTATTAAAGAAAAAGGTTGAAGAAGATGCACCTATCTTTGATCATTCATCAGAAAAAGAGAGTAAGGATGAAAGTGTTAATGAGGAAAAGAAAAAGGTTGAAAATATTTCAGCTTTAAAGGTTGAGACAAAAGTTGATGATAAACAGATTCTTGTTTTGCTGAAAAATTGTGAGACGTTGACATTTGAAAATGACAAACTCTTGAAGGAGGTTGAGAGTTTGTCATTAGAAAACAAAAATATTAAAAAATCAGAAAATGTTTTGAAAAATCAAATACACAATTTGGAAATTGAAAAAGTAAAGATTGAAAAAGATTTTCAAAGTCAAATAAAGATTCTTGAAGATGGGAGATCTGTTTTTAGCAAGAATAACATTGAAAAACAAAAAATGATAAATTCTCATCTTCAGACGATTATTCGACTTGAAAAAGAAGCTGAATGTGCTCAAAAGAAAATCAAAGAGTTAGAAGGTAAAATCAGGGAATGGGAAGAAAAGTTGAAGGTTTTTATGAATACTTCAGCTATTCCCTGCCCAAAACCAGTTAATTCAGTTCTAATAAGTGACGATGTCACAAACTATGAAAAAGTCATAGTTGAAGATTGCGATGAAAAATCTGATGATGAAAACGAAAAAATTAAAAAAAAAAGAATTTTTTTTTGAAATTAAAAGAAACTTTTCAAGAAACTGTTCCACAATCAACTGAAAAGGGAGAATACTCTAAGCAAAAACATTTGAAGAAGAAAGTGGAACAAAAACAAAAAGAGAAAATTTTGAAAAATGTTCAAAAAGAAAATAAAAGTTCATCAGATCAATCATCCAATCGCAATAAAAAATTACAAAAAGTAAAAAATGAAAATTCAAAAATTGTTGGTAATGAGTGGTGCAGGTCGGACCACAGTGCTCAAAAGCCAAATCCTGCAAACAAGAGGAGGAAAGATTATCACCAAGCCAAACAGTGCTTTGATATAAATGTTTGGACTAAAAATGGTGATTGGTACGATAACAGAGTGTCTTACAGATGCGGCTATCAAGGACACATTGCTGTTAACTGCCAGAGTTGGAGGTTTGAGTCAAGGAGATGCTTTAACTGTAACATCATTGGCCATATTGCTAGAGATTGCTCAATGAGATCAATGAGAAGATCGAGGGCTGAATCTCAGAAGCAGGTGAAGAAACCAGTCAATGTCACGCCCAAAGAACAGAAGGTTCAAGAACCTAAAGTTCAAGAAAAGAAAGTGAAGCTTTCTCAAGGGCAAAAAGACAGACTGAGGAAAAAGAGGAAGAAGGCGAGAGAGTATCTCGAGAAGATTTTGTCCTCGGATAAAACTGGTAAAACAGATAAAAGTTCTGATAAATCACTTCCCTCGACTGCAAAGTCAAGCAAGACAAATTCATCAGATAGAAATCCGAGGACGAAAGAGGAAAAGAAGAAGAAGAAAGTTGATGGTGATGAATTTGTTTCTTCGGAAACAAAGGAGCCACATGTCGGCGATGAATCTGGCTCTTCAAAGTCAGACAAGCCACATTCAGACGATGAATCTGGTGTGGTAAAGCCAGAAGAGCCAAGTGTTGAGTTAAAAAATGAGAATTCTTGTCTAACAATGGATGATGCAAATTTTCCACCATTGTTGAACAAGAATTCAAAAACACAAGAACCGCTAGGCTTGGGTGAATCTGTTTAAATGAAAAACCTGACTTGCCGGAGATCCCAAGTTGATAATCGTGGATCAGGAATCGGCATCATTCATAAAAATTGTTGTTTGTGAAATTTAAAAAAAAAAGTGTTTAAATGTATACAGGTGATGGACTATGCCGGAACTCCCAGATTGGTAAGTGTGTAGTAGGTATCGGCATTTATCTTGAAATTTACTTTGATAAGTTCATCGTACAAGTGATACAGAGGTTTGTTTTGACATTGTGATTACTCAAGGTCATTAATTTGAACTTGATGTAATCTTCATACAAGTGGTTAAAAGACAATATGATGAACCATGCCCCTACAAGTGGTAAAAACAAGCTTATTTTTCGGAAAAATCATTTTGATTAAAACAAACTTGAGTGTTTTGAAATCTAAATGAGAAGATAGTTTGTTGTAAGGGGGAGTTCTGATTGTTTATGCCAAGTGAATGGCGAATTGATGCGATTTGATATCAGTTGTCAATTTTCTTGTACAGTTGTTTTCAATTTCCTAAAATGTGTTTGCATTTTAGGGGGAGTAAGAAATTTTAGAAAATTCAAAAACATTTGAAAATTTGAAAAAGCCAAAAACATGATAAAATTCTAAAATGAGTTTTGTTGTGAAAAAGAGGAAATGATAGTACATCAGTGGACGATCACAACATGCTAAAGAAATGGAAAGTTAAAAATGTGATAAACAATCTCACTGCGGATATGCCAGTAGGTTTTTACACATTTAGTAGATTGTGACGAGATATAAACCTAAATTCTAACTTGTTTATATCGTGGGGAAACATCTCTCGGATATATGGGTAACCCCCGAAATCTTGTTTGAAAGGTCCCTCTTTCTGAGATACTAGGTCTTTATACTCAGTGATATCTGGGGTATTATCCCGGGACTTCTGATTTTGCGGAAGCAATGGCCTAGTCCCCGGAGAATACTTTCTGCTTGCTTGAAACATAGCGCTGCCCTCAGCAAATTGATGAAACAATAAAATTGATAGTCATTGCTGTTGTAATCAAAAGATCCTCAAAAGGGGACACACCAAAAGTCGAACCGTCATCTCTCTGCTGAACGGAAGTTCTGACCTGAGCTCTCACGGTTTCGTACTATAATTTATTTCCTTACAGATATCATCTGTGGTATACTCACCTGTAAGACTGAATATTGGGATCTGGATATGGGAGTATATTCAAGTGGTGGGACACGCGATTGAGTTTAAGTGCTTAAAACATTAATATCATATCTCGGATCAGTTGAACTTTGTGTGAAAATTTAAGTGGACAAGTATACTGACAATCTAGGTGAATTGTTTAAAACTTAAAATGAAATGAAGCTTAACGGTGTTGGTGATTTGTCTCAAAAACTGATATGATCCTCTTACACAAACTCACAAAAATATTGTTTGTAAATATTTCTTTACTGCATTTCGTTTAATTTCAAAAATCCCAAAAAGATTTTCGGTGTGTTTTAGCATAAAATTTTGAAAAAATCCAAAAAGATTTTTGACAACTGGTGTTGAAAAGCTGATTTTCAAAATTCCAAGTGCTAAACTTGACGAACTGGTTTGGGAGTGTTGTGTGTGAAAGAATTTTAAGTCTTGTTACCAGTGGTCATCAGAAGTTTTGAAAATGATATTCCTTCAAGTGGTTCATCAGAGACTATAAATGTTAGATCATTTTTGTTATATTTACAAGTGGTGTCTGAGTGTGTTAAAGTTTAATATTAGAAAACTTATGTTTGTGGTAGAGAATGTACAGGTTTGAGGAAGAGTCAGGTTCCGATACCTGAGGACTCTGTGAGTTTAACAAGCCAGGCTGCGATCCCAACATATCGAAAGGGGGAGTCTGAAGACATTTAAAGGAAGGAGTATGTTGGGGATGGAAAGAGAAGAGATAGAGATTGAGGATGCTTATAGCGTCAGATATGTCAAAGAGAAGCCTAAAGACTGATAAAGACTGAAGATGCGAAGACTCGACACTGAAGACTCCGTCAACATCCGAGGGGGAGTTTGTTGGTGCATCCGTCTGTCGTCTACGTCTTGTATCGAGTCTTGTATAGAATGTATTAGTTCAGGGCATGAAAAACGAGATAGTGATTTTTAGAGGTGATTCCGCTCGAAATGACACCTTGTCATTTCGAGCTAAATCACATAAAAATCCTGATTCCGCTCGAAATGACACCTTGTCATTTCGAGCTAAATCACCTAAAATCCTGATTCCACTCGAAATTGTAATGTCTGATTCCGCTCGAAATGACACCTTGTCATTTCGAGCTAAATCAGAATCCCTGTATAAAGGGTCATTTGGAGCTAAATCAGAAGTAAGTCTTCCGGTTTGCAACGAAGTGCTGCCGAAGTGTCAAGTCACTGTAAAAGTCGTTCAATCAATACAAATCAACAGTTTCAAGTGTATTCTCGCTGAATTGAACTCAATTTGTTTGTTTCCGCCGCTCAAACTGAGAAAAGCTCTTCTGAACGACTCGTTCGGGTCCGAATACGATCCTACAAAATTCACGCCAAAAGTTCGAAGTAAACCGAGTATCTCTGTCGGACACGATGGATATCGGTACACCGTGGCGTGCCACTATTTCATTGGTATACACCTCTGACATCTTTTCAGATGTATAAGTGTCACGAATCGGAATGAAGTGAGCACTTTTTGTCAATCTTTCCACAATTACCCATATAGCATCGAAACCGCGGTTGGTTTTGGGCAGTTTGGTCAACAAGTCCATTGTGATTTGTTCCCATTTCCAAACCGGGATGTCCAACGGTTGTAACTTACCGTATGGTTTTTGGTGCTCTGCTTTGACTTGTAAACAAGTCAAGCACTTCTCTACATACTTCACGACATCTCTTTTCATTCCGGGCCACCAATAATTTCGCTTTAGATCGTTATACATCTTGGTTGCCCCTGGATGGATAGAATATCGGGATTTATGGGCTTCGTCAAGTAAAAGCGCCTTGACTCCACACGAAATTCAGTATTCTTGTTTTATTTTCATGGTTTGGCATTAGAACTTGTTTATACGTATATTAACGTTGTCAAAACTAACATCTAACGTGGTTTTAACACTAGGTGATGTTGGTCTCATTCCGGATGACGGTCAAGCTCAACGAAGAACCGAACACTATCAAGTTAAAAGCTTCCGCACGTTGTTTCGTCGTTATTTCTAAACGATGTATTTAATCATATTATGAACTTTTTATTTCTAAATTGTAAAAGATTTAATGAACACGAATTTTTCAATATATGTGTATCAATAATTACATATTTATTTTCGTAAATTATATGAAAACTGTTAAATAATAGTATGGGTGTTACACTTAAACTTGTTTTCATTACAAGTTTCATCTCAACATCACAAATTAAAGCTTAATTTCGATTTTCACAATTTACCTAGAATTTGAGATGAATCAAAACACCAAAATTTTGCATACCTTATGATCCCTTCAACGAGGTGATCATGAATTTGTACTTGGAAATCGATTTAGACGAGATTGGAGCCCTCCATTTGATGAAAATTGCAAGACTAGGGTTTGGTGGGGAGCTCTTGTTTTCCCCTGCGTTTTTGATCGACTAGACACACACCTAAGTGTGTGTTTGGTGTGGTTTATTTTTATTTTAATCATTCAAATTTCCATCTTTACAACTTAGGTCCCTCAACTATTATTTTATTTATAATTTAGGAGTTTCAATCCATTTATTTGGTATCACAAGACTCATAACTAACTGGGTTATCTATTCCTAGTTAGTTTGTTCTTGTTTATTTAATACTTTATAATTCTAATATAAAGTTTTATATTTTCGGGGTGTTACACATCTACAAAATCAGTAAATGCGACTCGATATTTGATGTTTTTTTCTCCCATTCCTTGATTTTGTTTTTGTTCCACTGTGTGATGTTTTTTTTCTCATACTCATACACGCAGATTCTTATATTTAACGTGTTTTCTTATTTCCAGAAGAAATATGTATACTAGTTCCAGCAGAGTTATTATTGGTGATGAATGTCTGGTAGATAGTGGTAGTACTAACACTATTCTCAAACATATGAAATATTTCTCTGAGTTGTCTCCAGCAGAGACACCGGTTGGTACTATATCTGGTGTCAGTAACCTTATCGAAGGCTCCGATAGAGCACACATAACATTATCTTCAGGTACCTAACTAACTATTGATAATGCATTATATTCAAGTAAATCCAGAAGAAATTTACTTAGTTTTAAAGATATTCCTAAAAACGGTTACCACCTAAAAACAATATTGAATATCTTCAAATTACTTCAAACAAAAATGACCAAGAAACCATTGTTGAACAACTAGAAGCCTTATCCTCTGGATTGTATTGTACTAATATCAATCGTATCGAATCATATATGGTGAATAACTAGAAGTTATTAGATAAAGATACATTCAATATATGGCATGACCGTCTAGGTCACCCTAGTAGCATAATGATGAGACGTATAATAAAAAGTGCAACCGGGCACCCTCTAAAAAAATTAAAAGTTTTGCTACCACAAGTTTTGTCATGTGCAGCTTGCTCTCTGGGCAAACTTATAATCCGGCCCTCACAAACTAAGTTGATACATGAAACCCCCTCATTTTTAGAAAGAATCCAAGGGGATATTTGTGGGCTATTTATCCTCCGTGTGGACCATTCCGCTATTTCTTGGTCTTAATTAACGCATCTTCAAGGTGGTCACATGTGAGTCTTTTAGCTACTTGAAATGTAGCATTTGCCCGACTTTTGGCAAACTGAGAGCTAATTTCCCGTACAATCAAGTTAAAATCATCCGGATGGACAATGCAGGAGAGTTCACATCCCAAGCTTTTAATGACTATTGTATGTCGATTGGGTCTCTCTGGAAGCAACCTCTCTATCCCTATGGATAGAGGCGAGGTATGCCTACATCCCACCCTCCCCAGACCCTATAAGTAGCTTTGCTATTTGTGGGATTTACTGGGTATGGTTGTTGTTGTTGTATGTCGATTGGGATTAATGTTGAACATCCCGTACCTCATGTTCACACACAAAACGGTTTAGCTTAGTCTTTGATTAAACGATTACAAATAATCGCTAGATCGCTCCTAATGTGATGTAAACTACCATCTTCTGCATGAGGCCATGCTATTTTGCATGGTGCTGCACTGATTAGATTGAGAACAACTGCTGATCACGAATACTCCCCATTGCAATTGGTCTCCGGACGAGAACCAAGTTTGTCCCACCTTAGAATTTTCGGTTGTGCGGTATACGTACCAATACTGCCACCACAACGTACTACAATGGGACTCCAAAGAAGACTGGGTATCTATATTGGTTTTAACTCCCCGTCTATTATTAAATACTTAGAACCAATGACGAGAGACATGTTTACAGCACGGTATGCTGACTGTAATTTTAATGAAACATTGTTCCTAGTCTTAGGGGGAAATAAGAACAAAGAAAGACTGGTAACACAAGAAATAACGTGGAATGCATCATCGCTATCAAATCTCGGCCCTCAAAGTGGTCAATGTGAATATGAAGTCCAAAAGATTATACATTTGCAAAGAATAGCAAATGAATTACCAGATGCATTCACGGATACGAATAGAGTGACAAAGTCACATATACCAGCATCAAATGCACCTGCTCGAATTGAAGTAATCCCGGAAGCGATTACTATACAACGAAAACGTGGAAGACCAATCGGTTCCAAAGACAAGAACCCACGGAAACGAAAAGAGCAAAGTAACGCAGTTGGTGAAAACTCACAAAAGGTTGGAAATGAAACCCCAGCAGAGGTAAATGTCCTAGAAGAGATAATTACGATTCCAGAGAAAAATGAAAATGAAGTTTCAGAAGAAACGCCGGTACCGAATGAAAATGAGATCTCAATTAATTATGTACAAGATAGTACAATGTGGAACCGGAATAAAATGCGTGTTGATGATGTATTTGCATATGCTATAGCAACGGATGTAATCAATGAAAATGTTATGTACCTAAAACTTTAGAAGAGTGCATGCACATAAACGATTGGTCAAGATGGCAAGAAGCCATAAATGCCGAACTAAATTCGCTCGAAAAGTGACATGTTTTTGGACCTGTAGTCCGAACACCCATAGACATCAAACCAGTAGGTTATAAATGGGTGTTTGCAATAAAGAGAAATGAAAAGAATGAGATTGTACGATATAAGGCTCGACTTGTAGCACAAGGGTTTTCCCAAATCCCAGGAGTTGATTATGAGGAAACGCATTCCCCTGTAGTAGATGATATAACCCTTAGGTTTCTAATCGACCTCACAATCTCTGAAGGACTTCATATGAGACTAATGGATGTCGTCACCGCATACTTATACATGACACTTGAAAATGACATCTACATGAAAATCCCTAAAGGATTAAAATTGCCTGAAGCATTAAAATCAACACCTCGAGATATGTGTTCTATAAAGCTCCGAAGATCTCTATATGGTCTCAAACAATCTGGTCGTATGTGGTATAATCGACTCAGTGAATATCTCGAAAAAGAAGGATATAAATCTGGTGTAATCAGCCCATGTGTCTTTATAAAAAAGAATACACTCAAAATTCACTATAATAGCAGTCTATGTAGATGATATAAACATCATCGGAGCTCCTGAAGAGATAGAAAAAACAGCTAATATATTAAAGAGAGAATTTGAGATGAAAGACCTTGGTACAACATAATTATGTCTCGGACTGCAGTTCGAGCATTTACGTAATGGTACATGCGTCCATCAGTCAAACTACATCCAGAAGATGTTAGTATGTTTTAATATGGACAAAGCTCATCCGTTTAGCATACCCATGGTTGTCCGACCGCTAGATCGACATAAGGATCCTTACCGCCCTCAAGAAGAAGGCGAAGAAGTACTTTGTCCAGAAGTACCATACTTAAGTGCGATTGGTGCCCTTATGTATCTTGCAAATAACACGAGACCAGATAATGCATTCTCGGTACATGTACTAGCGAGATATAGTTTAAATCCAACACGTAGACATTCGAATGGAATTGTAACAACTCTCATTAAATTTACTATTTCTTATTATAATTTGGCCAATAGGAAACCCTAATTAAGACCCCCAAATAATATTGCATGACCCCTAAAATTTTCAGAACAATCGGAATCAGGATCAGGGCCCCTAAAACTCAGGAGGGGTATTTTCTAGTTGATATTATATAAACAGTTTGTTGTCAAAATGGAATTTTAACGTACCGTCGACTCACCCAAGCTACTGAGACACGAGGCTACCCTATGCTAGGGGGTACCCCTCGCGCCAAGCGCCAGGCCCTCGCGCCAAGCGCCAGGCCCTCGCGCCATGCGAGGGCGCCGTTTTTCCAGTATACATAGAGGGGTGTGGCACTTGAAGTTTGGCATTGGTTCGACGATAAAATTCAATTCGTACACTGAGATATCGTCTGATTACTTCAAAAATACACACAGCACGAAATTCTGCCGCGATAACAGGGTAATAACTCGATCACTGCTACGATTTAATGTCCGATCGATGGAGACCAGTCCGATGGATGTTTAAGTGCTGCCCACATTAGGGCTATACTTTGTCATTCGTCGTAAATTCGATGGATGTTTAAGTGTTGCACTTTGTCATTCGTCGTGAGGGTTTCGATCTTGTGAGTTATCGTAAATGTTGTATTAAGTTACTGACCTAGTTCGTGTGCATTGTTATTTAAATTAGGTTACAAGGCTAATCAGTAGGCTAAACTCTGCCCGTTTAAATCTGCAATGTGAGTCATTCTCTTTTTATCAAAGTGCTTTATAAAATCTTAAATGTATTCCAGTTATAATTACAGGGATTAAGTTTTTGTAATCTTCAATTACTGCCGGTATGTGGGGTCTTGTATACATTACTTGATTCCCGTCACCATTGGACAACGGGTTAGCCAATGGGTGATCTGACCATAGTCATAGATACAGTCGAGTGACAAATACCGATTTGGGGTAATTGGTTGATAGAAACACTGTAATCACCCTTAATACTGTATATTATAACAATGTGTCATTTTGTGCAAATGAGTGACTCGCCAGTATTTCCCTGCTGATAAAACCTTTTTAAAACATGTTTCGGGTGATCTGCTGTGATCCAGGAAAAAGTGTCGTGTAGCACTACACGCTTGAAGAAGTGGCTCGATTAAATAAAGAAACATGTTTTTGTAAAATAAGGATTTTCCAGTGAAATTCCCTTATTGTAAACTACGGGGTTTGTCCCTAATTATGAAATAAAATAATCGGGCATTTTCAAGTTTAAACGATCCTGTTAATAATTCCGCTACCAAATTAAATAAATACCACGGGGTTTCTGTCCCGTGGCTCCTGGACTGGGTCAAACTGGGCCGAGGGCCGTGACAGAAAAATGTGGTATCAGAGCCACTGATTTAAGCCAATTAAGTATTTAGAAATACTTAATTTTACTGATTGCCATTATGTGATTCTGTGAAAAGTTTAAATTACAAAATTTTAACCTAGAATTTTGTGTGTTTCTTCACATATGCTATCAGCATGAATAAGTTGTCTGAAGATCTTCAGAATCTCAATCTCTATTCTGTGAATGTGGAAGTTTCCAGAGACTTTTCCGGTTATTGGGCCGACAGTGATGAACCTATGGAATTCCAAGCTCAACCTCCGGAGAAACCAAAACCGAAGAAGAGAAGAAGATTAGTGGGCTGGAGGCGTGTACGCAGGAAGAAACCAGCAACTAAGAAAGTTGCTAAGACGGAGGATCCCAAGGATAAAGGAAAGGGAATAGAGATCGGGGAAAGCTCCTGGCGAGCCGAGGAAATGCCACTGTGGGAAGAATTGGACCGCAAACTGGCAGACTGTGATATACTTAAGCCTGTCAATGAAAACCTCTTCACTTATCCTACTGAAACCCAACTCCCAGTGAATTTGCAACCGGCTATCCCAGATCCCCTTGCCAACACCCGACCTCTAGGAGAGATGGAAGAATGGTGGACCAATGACTAGCAATTCCAAAATCTCTTAAATAACCCTTATACCTTTTTCCATCAGTTTGACCCAGAGACTGCACCAAATCAACCAATGAGCAATGAGAATTTGGCTGAACTCCGCCATTTTGGCGAGGAGATGGTGGATGTAGGGAATCGAATCCGGGAGGTGGGAGAACAGATCTCCTGGAAGTACGACGAGAGGGAACGTCGCTTCTGAGATGCCAGTAGATGGTCATGGTGTGGTTGTGGTTGTATAATAACAAAATAATAATAATAGCAGTAAAAATATAATCCTGTAAAATAACTTAATAAAAATTTTGTAAGATAACGGGTGTGTACGGAAGCATATTATATGTCACACCCCGAATTCCACGTGTCACCGGTGGGCCCGGTGGGGAGTATCATGACGTGGTTGGCAACATAATAGTCAAACAACACAATATTTAAATGCACAGCGGAAGCAAAAGAAAGATATATTTAAACCGAATAAAATATTGTAATGTCGTGTATCACAAACAGTTGAAAAATAATCCACAGAAGGATCAAAATAAATAGGAAACAGTAGTTCAACAGACGATTAGCATCTTAATCTTGCGAGACTCTTTATTGATGCTAAGGAGAGAATCCAGCCTATTACGCTTAGTACCTACATTTAATCTTTTTGGGAAAATACGTCAGTTTACACTGGTAAATACAATCAACTGACTCATTTTAAAAATGATTAAAAATTGATTTGGATGCACATGGCACAAACATTTTATAACTTGGAATAATTATTTAAATATATAATCTCGTAAAAGAATTACATATTCCTTATGCGTTCAGTAGCCCGGATCGTGCCGGGTTAAAGATCAATAGACACACCACATAATCTATTTATGCACTGAAAGAGTGTACGCCTACACTCCGCGCTTAGGTCGTGGCCATTTCGTAAAATGATGCCAAGGATATCCGGGACACGGTCATTAACCTCCTAAAGGCTTTAAGTAAACAAAACAATTTAAACGGGCCGATCAAATTTCAATTAACCACCATACGATGGAAGATTTAATGCCCGACCAAGCGGTATTTTATATACCGTACCCCAAGCCCGTATAGGGAAAATAAGTTAAAAGTATTTACCTGAGCAAAGTAATAATCACAATAAGCAAATGCAAGTAGCTTTTACTGGTCCTCCTAATCTGGAACGAAGGTTTATAATAACCTATTAGAATCCTAACGGGTCTTTAGTTAAGCTTAAGCTTAGACCGGTTAGTTTCAAAGATACGGTTCGTACGCACGATTAAGCGAAGACCGGATAGAATGTGATTTAGACCCGACAAGTTTGAAGACTTGATTAATATGGGTATTTCATACACATTCTGGATTTTGAGATAAAACCGATAAGGTTTGACCCGTTTCGGCTAATTTATGCAAGCTAGTTACATAAACCGAACCGAACGCGTAATAAGCGTAACGGGTATTCATGCGAGCCATATACAGTTTTCCTAAGTTAATATGCCTCAAATATGTTGTGACATCAGTAAGATGTCTTTTATTATGCCCGAAACGAATTTAAACACAAACTATGCCCGTAGGGGTAGTTTGGTCATTTTCAATGTTATAAAAGGGTTTAAGTATTAACCTGAGTTACAGGTCTGATGTAATCAGCAAAAATACTCAATTTAATAAGTTATAACAGTAGGGTAAAGTATATATGTGAAATTTATCAATTATAACCAAACTATGCACCGTAGGGGCATTTTGGTAATTTCACATAAGCCGAAAAGCTCAACACTGAAGTCTGAGTTTAACAACCTTCGCTTACTGTTAAAGATTATAATTTACCTAAAATATCAGTAGGTATCAACCCTTGTATGTTTAAAATAGTTCTAGTACATACTATGCGTTAAGAACGCTTAAAAAGGCGATTAAAAGCCGTTTCCGGGTTCTATATACAAAGCTGATATTTTTATCATTCCAGAAGGTTTAAAAATAATGTATTTATCATATGAAATCAGTAGCAAAAGGTTTGGGGTCAAAAAGATAAGTAAAACTCATTTTATAGCCCGTAAGGTCAAAACCGACAATTACCGGATTAAGCCTACGACTATAAGTTATGCTCGGCCTAAAATTAATTAAAAATCTTCAAAAATCCCAAAATAATATATTACATCAGTGGGTAATGAGTTTGATGTCAAAAAGTAGGTTTAATTAGGCTATATGCTAATTATGCCATTTAAATCGCTAAAAGCTTTTTAATTACGCTAATGAGCATAACTCTCAATCTACACCTCAAACTGATGTCAAACTTTGGGTACAAGTTTATATTTCAGTAACTAAGGTTTCTACTCCTTTACATTATTAAAAATCACGTTTTATGGTGAAAAGGGCATAATGGTCAACATATAGGCAATTAACGGAATCATGCATATTAATTGGTTAACTAATGAACCAAGGTGTATAATCACAGAGGGTTATACTAGCATGTAACCTAGTCCAATTAAAGCTCTAGGGAATTCTTAAAACATACCAAAATGGGTCAGAACTGAAGTCAAAGCAAAAGTCAAAGCTTTGCGACTTTTGGTTCCGAACCGGGTCTAAACAGAAAATTGTCGGGTTGAACATGTTTAGACATGTTCTTACATTAATTACCAAGTTATATTAATGATCAAACAGGTTGTAGGGGTTCTACATTGTTAATTATGCATAAATTAGAAATTAAGCCTTCTGTTGACTTTTTAATAACAAGTTTGACCCGACATTTGACCCAGTTAGAGTGGGAATCAGAGGGTGCCCTTTTAAGGGTTTAATGCCCACATAATTACCAACTTATAACTACTTTCAATTTGGCTAAACACTGGACCAACAGTGATTAATCGCTAAGTCAACCGTTAATTACGACGGTTTGACTTTTAAGCTAAAACTAAGCAAAAACTTAACTAAGAAAGGTTAACCATACTTACTGAAGTCCTATGCACGATTAGTGATCACTTGAGCCTGCTTTGGAGCTCCAGAAATGATCAGGAATGCTGAAGGAAGGTGTGAAGAATTGGTTGCAACCTTGGCCCTTTATATAGTGCTCAAGAACTCATGGATTGTTGACACACAAGTCTAACCATGGCCATGGATCACTTCCAAATGTCCCTAAGTGTCTAGGGGTTGCCTAGGGGTCGTGCAAGATGAGGAAAAACGTTTATAAGTCGGTTAGTTTGCAAATGGAAGATAAGAACCCAAAGTTTTCAGAACAGACAGGCCTTCGCGGCACGCGTAGCCCCCCCAGGGCCTTCGCGTGGCGCGAGGCCTCTTCTGACCAAATCTCAAATTTTGATTTTTATGCTTTGGTCCTTGGCTCTTGGAAACTTTGCTACGACTTTATTTCTTGCACTTTGAACCCTCCAAATTGACATATAAGGGCTTTAAGACATATACCCACTTTGTTAAGTCCTCGGTTAACTTTATTCTTACCCGAAAAGTCATAACTTTCAACGTTGACGCTTTAACCCCTTGTGTACGAATTTGATCATAACTTTCTCATACGATAACGAAACTTTATGAAATTTATATCGTGCATTCTAGTGAGCATAATTGACCGTTACAAAGCTTCGAGTTTGTCAAAAGATCACTCAGAGGTATAACTTAAACATGTTGACACATTTAACCCCTGTAGTTTGTAATCTCTCACTTTCATTCACAATTAGCTTCGTATGATCCATGATTTATTCGTTTGAAGGTATGAGAATCATGTAGGGTTAATGTACAATATATTTATTCACTGTTGACATTTAGAACTCGTATAATCACATACTTTCCATGACTGTCAACTTTAATCCTTCTATAACATTCTTTCACACGTTCAAACATATGACACGTGTCAACTCATTATAGGACGTGAATTTTCGAGGTGTTACATCCTCACCCCCTTAAAAGAAATCTCGACCTCGAGATTTACTGAAATAAATAAGGGTACTTTTCTTTCATTGTGGACTCAACCTCCCACGTGTATTCGGGACCT
Source organism: Helianthus tuberosus (assembly GCA_030545235.1). Lineage (NCBI taxonomy): Eukaryota > Viridiplantae > Streptophyta > Magnoliopsida > Asterales > Asteraceae > Helianthus > Helianthus tuberosus. Next base: position 166,319,401 of record CM060355.1, read on the forward strand.
CTACGGGCATCCCATTTTACCTTTACAATAGGCACATGCTTCCTTCGAAGCTTCTTAACCTGTCGATCTTCAATCGACAATGGTTTTTCCACAAATTTCAAGCTCTCATCTATATGCACATCTGTATGTGGTATGACCAGTGATTCGTCAGCGAAACACTTCTTCAGATTGCAGATGTGGAATACATTATGAATACCACTGAGCTCTTCAGGTAGGTTTAACTTATAGGCAACTGATCCGACACGTTCGATGACTTCGAACGGTCCTATTTATCTCGGGCTCAACTTGCCTTTCTTACCAAATCGCATCACTCCCTTCCAAGGTGATACTTTAAGCAACACTTTGTCACCTACTTCGAATTTCATAGCTTTACGCTTTGGATCTGCGTAGCTCTTCTGCCTATCTCGGGCAGCTTTGAGATGGTTACGAATCTGGATAATCTTGTCCGTCGTTTCAAAGAATATCTCTGGTCCTGATAATTGGACATCTCCAACTTCTGCCCAACAAACGGGCGTTCTACACTTTCTACCGTATAAGGCCTCGAAAGGCGCAGCCTTAATGCTGGTATGGTAGCTATTGTTGTAGGAGAATTCGATTAATGGCAGGTGGTTATCCCAACTACCACCTAAATCAATCACGCATGCTCGAAGCATGTCTTCCAAGGTTTGAATAGTACGCTCACTCTGACCATCCGTCTGAGGATGGTAAGCCGTACTAAAATTCAAACGCGTGCCCAAAGATTGTTGGAAACTTTTCCAAAAATGTGACATGTATCTAGTATCTCTGTCAGAGATAATAGACACAGGTATGCCATGTAAGGCTACAATCTTATCCACGTACAACTGGGCTAACATGTCGGAGCTGTAAGTCTCCTTAATGGGTAGGAAATGTCCTGACTTAGTCAGTCTGTTTACGATCACCCAAATGGTATCGTTTCCTTTCCTTGTCTTAGGTAACTTGGTGATAAAATCCATAGTTACCATTTCCCACTTCCACGTAGGAAGTTCAGGCTGTTGTAGTAAACCTGACGGCTTTTGATGTTCTGCTTTGACTTGCGCACACGTCAAGCATTTAGCTACATAGGTAGCTACAGACTTCTTCATGCCTATCCACCAATAGTTTGCCCTTAGATCCTGGTACATCTTTTCAGCTCCAGGATGAACGGAATATTTAGAACTATGGGCTTCCTGGAGAATAACATCCCGAAGTCCTCCGTAAATTGGAACCCATATTCGTCCATTTAATCTCAGAATTCCGTCCTTGCCAAGAGATAACTGCTCCTCAGTTACTCCTAGCTTTTCGTTAGGATAGTTAGCTTCCAACACAGCTTCCTTCTGTGCAGCTAACAACCTTTCATTCAAACTGTTCTTAATTTCAATGCTCTTGGCATTGATTCGGATGGGTTTCATCCTTTCCTTTCGACTCAAGGCATCGGCAACCACATTTGCCTTACCGGGATGGTATCTGATTTCACAATCATAATCATTCAAAGTCTCCATCCATCGGCCCTGCCTCATGTTTAAATCCTTCTGATTAAACAGATGTTGAAGGCTCTTGTGATCAGAATAGATCACACACTTGATACCATACAAATAATGCCTCCACAGTTTTAGTGCAAATACAACGGCACCCAACTCCAAGTCATGGGTGGTGTAATTCTTTTCATGCACCTTTAACTGTCTTGAAGCATAGGCAATAACCTTGCCTTTCTGCATAAGCACGCACCCCATGCCAGTGTGAGATGCATCGCAGTAAACTACGAATTCTTCAGTACCTTCAGGCAATGTCAGTACAGGAGCGTTGCTCAACTTTTGCTTCAGAATATCAAAAGATTCTTGCTGCTTAGGCCCCCAATCAAACTTTATTTTCTTCCTAGTCAAAGAAGTTAGGGGTGCAGCAATCTTTGAAATTTTTTCGATAAAGCGTCTGTAGTATCCTGCCAATCCCAAGAAACTGCGAATTTCTGTGGGCGTCTTCGGCTCTTGCCAGTTCATAACTGCTTCCACCTTAGCGGGATCCACTTGGATACCACGCTCACTAACCACATGTCCAAGGAATTGGACCTCTCGAAGCCAAAATTCACATTTAGAGAATTTGGCATAGAGCTTCTCATGATGCAGAAGTTTAAGAATACAGCGAAGGTGTTTCTCATGGTCAGCTTGGTTCTTCGAGTAGCTAAGAATGTCGTCGATGAAAAGATGACGAATTTATCTAAGTATGGCTTGCAAACGCGATTCATGAGATCCATGAACGCGACAGGTGCATTAGTGAGCCCAAAAGGCATCACTAGGAACTCGTAATGACCGTAACGAGTCCTAAATGCAGTTTTGTGTACGTCTTCATCTCTAACCTTCAGTTGGTGGTAGCCTGACCTCAAGTCAATCTTTGAGAAATAACTTGCCCCTTGCAATTGATCGAACAAATCGTCGATCCTGGGAAATGATACCTATTCTTTATAGTGACCTTATTAAGCTCACGGTAATCGATGCACAGACGCATCGCTCCATCCTTATTTTTGACAAACAAGACTGGCGCTCCCCAAGGAGACGAACTAGGTTTAATGAAACCTTTAGCTAGCAATTCATCCAGTTGTGTTCTCAATTCCTTCATCTCTGTTGGTGCCAACCTGTAAGGCGCTCTAGCAACAGGTGCTGCTCCAGGGATGATGTCAATTCTGAATTCCACTTGCCTATCTGGTGGTAACCCAGGTAGTTCTTCAGGAAAAACTTCTGGGTATTCAGAAATGATGGGGATGTCTTCAATCTTGGGTTTCGGCTCATCAATAGTCACCTGTGCCATGTAGATGACACAACCCTTTTTCAAACACTTAGAGGCCTTGAGCATAGTCACTTGCTCAGGCAATCCATACTGGGTATCTCCCCGAATGGTAAGTGCTTCACCAGACAGAGTCTTAATCACCACTTGCTTTTTGTTGCAGACAATTTGGGCCTGGTTATGAGATAACCAGTCCATACCCAAAACAATGTCAAAATCGGCTAACTTAAAGGGAAGTAGGGACAGGGGAAAAGAGTGGTTCTTAATGGATATAACACATCCATCTAACACAGTTGAGACGGTTTCTATGGTGCCATCTGCTAACTCCACTTCATATTTTACACTTAAGGTTTTAACAGGCAATTTCAACAATTCACAAAACTTATTATCTACGAAAGACTTATCAGCGCCTGAATCAAAAAGTACTCTCGCATAAACATCATTTACAAGGAAGGTACCTGTTATCACATTGTCATCCTGTACTGCTTCCTTTGCATCCATTCTGAAGACCCTAGCATTGGTCTTCTTTCCTTCATCAGCTTTCTTTGCGTATTTTGGGCAATTTGTCTTAATGTGCCCCTTTTCATTGCAACTGTAGCACGTTGCATCTTTCAGCTTCTTGCAATCCAAGGTCTTGTGTTCCTTGGACTTGCATATCCCGCAAGCAAAAGTTCTTGACTGAGTCTGCGAGTTCGATTCGAGTCTACACTTTCCAAAGTGCTGTTGCTTGCAGACTTTGCATCTGGGCTTCTCACCAGACTGATGCCCATCTTTCCTTGATTCAGACCCCTTCTTGTTGTCACCGTTTCCTCGGTGCTTCTTGTTTGACCTCCTTGAATTATCATCTTCACGTTTTCTCTTCTCAGCATCTTTGTTCCTCAGCGATCTTTGTCTGACCACGTCCAGAGTGAGGGACAGAGATATGTCAGCTACAGATCTGAAAGTAGCTGGCCGAGAGGCCTTCATGCTTGCCTTTATCTCGGGGGCTAAACCCCCAATGAAACGAGCTATTCGTTTGGGTTCCGGAGTTACCAAATACGGAACCAACCTCGACATGGTATTAAAGCTCGTGAGGTAAGCTTGGCAATCTAGATTGGTCATTACCAACGAAAGAAAATCTGACTCAATCTTTTCGACCTCATGCTGAGGACAGTAATTCTCCCTGATGAGGGCAACGAATTGTTCCCAAGACATGTTGTACAATGGGATCTTCCCAGTGGCTTGAATCAGCGATCTCCACCAGGCTAACGCCTCGCCTTTAAACGATTGCGACACAAACTTTACCACATCTTTCTCAGCGCATCCGCTGATATCAACAACTGTGTCCATCTCATCTAGCCATGTCATACAGTCTATGGCCCCCTTTTCCCCAGTGAAATCCCTGGGTTTACATGAAACAAAGTATTTATAGGAGCAACCCTTCTCACGGGGTCCTTGATTCAATACAATCTGTTGAGATGGAGCACTGTGGTGGTTTGAGGAGAGTCTATCATCATCTTTCTTGGGTTCTTCCCTCTTAGAGGGTGGCTTTGAATGCGGTGTAGATAGGGTCCTACTTCGAGTCCCACTATATTCTTCATACTGTCGCTCCAAGGCCTTTGTAACAGCGTCGTCTACTAACGCTTTCAGTTCAGCACCCGTTATATTAATTCGGGCGTTATCATTATTCTCCACTGGGTGACTGTTAATTTCATCCGAGTCAGCAATTTTAATTGAACTGTTACATAAAACAAGGACAATAGTTTACTTGGGAGTTTATTATGGAATTGTCTTTTATGGCAATTCATTAACCATGGTAAACATAGACCATATTTGGTTAATTTATTAATCGTATTTATTTAGGATTTTATTATAATTTATCCTAATTATAAAACAATAACAGTTTTATTAATAGCACAAAAGGCCTAGTCACAAGGACATTTATAAATTATAAGCTATGATTTCAGAGAATCAAAGCTTTTAAGGCTTGAACATAGTTCGTTACCTTTTTCGGACAGGGAGTCATAGCTACCACTGTCTTTTGGCTCATGTAGAAATGAGTAAGGCCAGTAGGCACTATATTACCAATGTATGGTCAAAATATGATCATCTTAATTGATGCTTTAAACCCATGATTCAGAGATCATTAATTTGGGTTAGGAATCTTTTGAAGAGTCCTTATATAAGAATGACGTGTGTGATTTTAACGAATCACATCTGCCAGGAGGGTTAACATGTTTACAGATGTTAACAGGGATACGAATCTTTTAAACAGCTCTTACCATCTTGGCCAGGTCTTTATAATGACACTCAGGCTAGGTTTCACTCTTAAGATTCTTATTCAATATTTAATAGGAAGATTATTATTTAAAGGAATGATTTTGATTTATTATTTCATGTAATATATTTATGCAGATAATAGCAAAAATGAAATTTATAAATATAACATTCCATTAATTATTAAAAGATTACATACTGCCCTAAACGGGTCTTTTCAACAAACACTTACCCTCGCAGGGGTTAAACTGAAATACTAGTCCACGCAGGGACTTAAACAAATAACATACACTCGTAGGGGTTAACAGAAAGATAGACCCACGCAGGGGTCAAAACAAACAAACATACCCTCACAGGGGTTAATACAGCAAGACAGGCCCACGCAGGGGCTCAAATGATACAAAGAAAATTACAACAACAGTGGAAGGATTCAATGGTCCTTCTTGCTCTTCCCTTTTATTAGGCTTGTCAATCCTTGGAAGAAGGTCTGTCGCTCCCTGCGATCTCGGTGAAAGTCTCGCTCAACCTGGTCCAACCTTTGCAGAATTTCTTCATGCTCTGGTGGGGAGAACCTCGGCGGCTGCGATTGTTGCCGAATTATAGGTCTGGCAGATATTTGGTACCCATGAGTTGGGTACCCTGCTCCCCAAGGAGCTCCATATGGTCCTTCAGGGTTAAAGGCGTTGTAATTGGACGCTACCAAGTATGGGTCGGCTTCAGCATAATTGTAGTTGGTGTGAACCGGCGGTCCAAACGGGTTGTACGTCATCGAACCCGTGTATGATGGAATCGGGTTATCAAAACCCATCGGTGGTGGTTGCGGTGCAACGGGGTTTGAAGGTCCACCCATTTGCGGATCTTCTGGAAGTGGCGGATAATGACTGCCACTTGATTGTCGAGGAGAGCTAAAATGAAAATCTCCTCCTCGCGCGGACATCCGCGCTCCGGTTCTCCTATGCCTCGGCGGTTGCGGAGGTGCCGGCTGAACTGGTGGCGGCGGAGGTGGTGGCGTGACTGCCACAAATCGTGAATCCTCAGAGGGATCCTGCTGCTGCTGCTGCTGTTGCTGATGAGGCGACGAATGATGCGAGGGTGTAAAATACCACTCGTGCTGATTAAATCGTGCCTGGTAACTGTCCGGAACATGGTAGGGTGATCCATGAAAAGACGAACCATTGGGGACCTCGATAGGATGGTTGGGAGTTCCGGTTGCAGGCTCGACGGGATCCGTGTCCTCGTCCATGTCCTCTGCATGATCGCGAGAGAAATGATCATCTGGCCCCAATGGGTTAAAACCCACTGGTTCTTGTAGGTAGTTTGCTGGGTTAAACCGACCCTGAAAAACAGGTGTGGGGTCTCCAAAGGAATGGTGCGATAAGGATCGCTGTAGAGGTATGTAAGAAGGTTGAGGGTTATCGGGCTCATTTTCCGAATGTGGCCCATATGAGTTATGAATGGGAGGTGTCGAGCTGTGTGAGACAGACCGTCTCGCAGGCTCATAAAGGTTTCTCATGTTCTCTCTAGGGTCAGCACTCGCGGTGGTGGAAGGAGCTCGCATATGCGAAGGTCCTGCCTCGTCGTCATTGGGGGCGGTGATTGGCCCCTTGCCTCTTCCTCTACGTCGAAAGAATCTTGGCGACATATTTAATCCTGTCAATACAACATAAGATAACGACAAGAATATATAAAATAAAGGACAAAACAAAACAAAACAAAACAAGGTAGAGTTTGTCCTATGTTATTTGTCTAGACTTGAAAGTTTTTGAAATGTGCAATTGTGTAACTGAGATTAAACACAAAAGGCTAGTGTTTAATTCACTTAGTGTTGGCTCTGATACCAACCTGTCACACCCCGAATTCCACGTGTCACCGGTGGGCCTGGTGGGGAGTATCGTGACGTGGTTGGCAACATAATAGTCAAACAACACAATATTTAAATGCACAGCGGAAGCAAAAGAAAGATATATTTCAACCGAATAAAATATTGTAATGTCGTGTATCACAAACAGTTGAAAAATAATCCACAGAAGGATCAAAATAAATAGGAAACAGTAGTTCAACAGATGATTGGCATCTTAAGCTTGCGAGACTCTTTATTGATGCTAAGGAGAGAATCCAGCCTATTACGCTTAGTACCTGCATTTAATCTTTTTGGGAAAATACGTCAGTTTACACTGGTAAATACAATCAACTGACTCATTTTAAAAATGATTAAAAATTTATTTGGATGCATATGGCACAAACATTTTATAACTTGGGATAATTATTTAAATATATAATCTCGTAAAAGAATTACATGTTCCTTATGCGTTCAGTAGCCCGGATCGTGCCGGGTTAAAGATCAATAGACACACCACATAATCTATTTATGCACTGACGAGTGTACACCTACACTCCGCGCTTAGGTCGTGGCCATTTCGTAAAATGATGTCCCGGATATCCTTGGCATCATTTTACAAAATGGCCATGAACTAAGTGCGGAGTGTAGGCGTACACTCGTCAGTGCATAAATAGATTATGTGGTGTGTCTATTGATCTTTAACCCGGCACGATCTGGGCTACTGAACGCATAAGGAACATGTATTTCTTTTACAAGTTTATATATATTTAAATAATTATCCCAAGTTATAAAATGTTTGTGCCATGTGCATCCAAATCAATTTTTAATCATTTTTAAAATGAGTCAGTTGATTGTATTTACCAGTGTAAACTGACGTATTTTTCCCAAAAAGACTAAATGCAGGTACTACTCGTAATAGGCTGGATTTGCTCCTTAGCATCAATAAAGAGTCTCGCAAGCCTAAGATGCCTAACGTCTATTGAACTACTGTTTCCTATTTATTTTGATCCTTCTGTGGATAAACTTTCAACTGTTTGTGATACACGATATTACAATATTTTATTCGGTTGAAATGTATCTTTCATTTGCTTCCGCTGTGCATTTAAATATTTTGTTGTTTGACTATTATGTTGCCAACCACGTCACGATACTCCCCACCGGTGACACGTGGAATTCGGGGTGTGACATTATAATATATAAAAACAGAAGTCGAAAAATCGACAATTTTGGCTATACGTGTGACGTGGTTTTGTGCGATTGTTTTACATTTAGTTGTGATTGGTTTTATACTAATAATTTATATATATTAATTACCAGATGGAACACGCTGATAATGAACCAGTTAACGAGATTAACTAATCTGAGCAAAACAATGAGGATTACTTCCTCAATAGGCAAGATATCGAGAATATCGTTGCACAAGGAATAGCCAATGCTATTCCATCAATCCTTGCTGCTGCCCGAAATCCAGTTGAACCTCAACCGATTATTCCCAGTAAATGTACTCGTGATGACAACTTCAGTAATAGCGTAAATGGAGGCGACAACAATAATAATAATGTTAATAATGGGATGCAAGCCCCAATTCTCAAAAGAATGAAAGCTGCAACACCTGGTTGCACTTACAAGGAGTTTCTTGCCTGTAAACCTGTTGAATTTGCAGGCAATGAAGGGGCGACTGTGGCACTGCGTTGGTTGGAGAAAACCGAGGCAATAATTAAGATAAGTAAATGTGCCGAGGAGGATAAAGTCATGTATGCTTCTCACCTTTTCAAGGAAGAAGCATTAGAATGGTGGAATACGGTGTTGCAAGCCAAGGGATGCGACCTGGCTTATGCCATGAGTTGGGAAGAGTTTAAGCGTCTGGTAGAAAGAAAATTCTACCCAGAATATGAAAAAGAACAAATGGCGAACAAATTCCTGAGCCACCGAATGGTGGATGTTGATTGTCGAGGGTATACTTCGAAGTTTTTCGAATATGCTCGAATTGTGCCTACTTTGGCTTCGCCAGACCCGGTACTTATTTCTCGCTATATTTGGGGTTTAATTAGCGAGATCCGTGATATTGTCAAAGCTGCGAGACCCCGCACGATCGATGATGCGGTGGAATTAGCTAACACTTTGACTGACGGACTGATGCGTACGCGAGAAGAAAACAAGAAGAAGGAATTGGCTCAGAAAATTACCCAAGGATTTCGTGTGGGTAATAATAGAAATTTCAAGAAAAGAGGAACTGGATCATCTTCCACTCCGCCGTTCTGCAGAAACTGTAAAAAGAAACATTTCGAAAAATGTAACAAAGCCAGTAATTTCTGCAAAGTTGTAGGGCACCGAGAAGAGGAATGCAGAAAGAAAACAAAGGTCTGCTACAACTATGGCGAAGCTGGCCATTTTAGACCAGAATGCCCTAAATTGGTCAAACCAGCAGATAATAAGGCCAAACCAGCCGAAGGGACTACGAAGAAGAACGTAAGAGCCTTCCAATTGACCACGCAGGAAGCCGAACTAATTCCTGACGTAATAGCTGGTACGTTCTTAGTTCACAACGTTTATGCGAAGGTATTATTTGACTTTGGTGCAAACCAAAGTTTTATAAATACTTCATTCTGCCAAGCTCTTAAGCTGCCTTTAACAAAACTTAGGCAAGTTTTTACAATAGAAACGGCAGACGGGAACTCTGTTAACATAGATACGGTTTTGCAAAAAGAAAATATAGAACTTTCAGGTCATAAATTTTCCGCGAACCTATTAACTATGAAATTAGCGGGATTCGATGTGGTGTTAGGAATGGATTGGTTAGTAGCCAACCATGCTCGAATCCTTTGTGATAAGAACTCCATAGAAATTCGTGCACCTACCGGAGAAGTAATTATGGTTACAGGAGATACACCGCGAAAACCCATGAAGTTCATTTCAGTAATGAAAGTTGCTAGTTATGAACGAAAGCAAGGAATAGTGTTTATGATTTCGGTAATCATTAGCACTAAGGGTAAGGAACTTAAAGAAATTCCGATAGTATTAGAATACTCGGATGTATTCCCAGAAGAACTACCAGGATTACCACCAGATAAGGAGGTAGAATTTAGAATTCATTTGATTCCTGGAACTACACCCGTAGCTAAAGCACCCTACCGATTAGCACCCACTGAAATGTTAGAATTGAAAAAGAAATTAGATGAATTGCTTAGTAAAGGATTCATACAACCTAGTTCATCCCCGTGGGGAGCACCAGTGTTGTTTGTAAAGAAGAAAGATGGTTCGATGAGAATGTGTATCGATTATTGGGAACTGAATAAGGTTACAATTAAGAATCGATATCCATTGCCTAGGATTGATGATCTTTTCGATCAACTTCAAGGGGCTAGATATTTTTCTAAAGTAGATTTACGCTCCAGATATCATCAATTAAAGGTACAAGAATAAGACATACCTAAAACTGCTTTCAGGACTAGGTATGGTCAATACGAGTTTACAGTCATGCCCTTTGGACTAACAAATGCTCCTTTAGCATTTATGGATATGATGAATAGAATCTGTAAACCGTATTTTGATATATTTGTAATTGTCTTCATCGACGATATACTTATTTATTCCAAAAGCCAGGAAGAACATTGTGAGCACATGCATGCACTCTTAACCTTGTTAAGAAAGGAAAAGCTTTACGCCAAATTCTCGAAGTGTGAATTTTGGCTACAGGAAGTGCAATTTTAAGGACACATGGTGAATAACGAAGGCATTCACGTAGATCCTACTAAGATAGAAGCAATCACCAAATGGAAGGTCCCGCAATCAGCTACGGAAGTTAGAAGTTTTCTAGGATTAGCCGGTTACTATAGGCGCTTTATTAAAGATTTTTCTAAGATAGCTGTGCCATTAACTAAGCTAACCTGTAAAACAGTTATGTTTGAATGGGGACCTAAGCAAGAAGAGGCTTTTAAGGTTTTAAAACAAAAGTTAACAAACACCCCAATTCTTGCCTTACCAGAAGGGACAGAAGATTTTTAAGTTTATTGTGATGCCTCTAAGTTAGGATTATGATGTGTACTAATGCAATGCACAAAGGTAATTGCGTATGCTTCAAGACAATTGAAAAAGCACGAGGAAAATTATACGACACATGACTTAGAATTAGGGTCGATAATTTTTGCCCTTAAGATTTGGAGACATTATCTGTATGGAAGTAAGTTTACAGTTTATACAGATCATAAAAGCTTAAAGTACATTTTTGGGAAAAAAGAATTAAACATGAGACAAAGAAGATGGATGGAAATTTTGAGTGATTACGACTGTGATATTCAATATCACGAAGGAAAGGCCAATGTAGTTGCAGATGCCTTAAGTCGTAAGTATCACGAAAAACAAAAACGAGTTCGTGCTCTTAGATTAAGTTTATAATTAGACTTAATGGAACAATTGAAGAATGTTCAGGAAACAACAATCAATGATGATACTGAAGGAATAAAAGGAAGAATAAAGGAATTAGAGCAAGGAACTGATGGAATTTGGAGATTCCACAAGAAAAGGATTTGGGTACCTAAGCAAGGAGAATTAAGAAATAAGATTTTAGAGGAAGCCCATAAATCTAGGTATACCATGCACCCGGGAAATAATAAGATGTACCAAGATTTAAGAAATAATTTCTGGTGGATAGGAATGAAAAAGGATATAGCTAGATATGTTTCTAAGTGCCTAACTTGCTCACAAGTTAAGGCAGAACACCAGAAACCTTCAGGGTTACTTCAATAATTAGAAATGCCTGTTTGGAAATGGGAACTAATAACCATGGATTTTGTTACTAAGTTGCCCAAAACCAGAAAAGGTAATGATGCGATTTGGGTAATTGTGGATCGATTAACCAAATTTGCTCATTTTCTACCCATGAAGGAAACCTTTAGCATGGAAAGGTTGGCAAAATTGTATGTAGATGAAGTAGTATCCTTACATGGAGTCCCACTCTCCATTGTATCAGATAGAGATAGTCGCTTCACTTCACATTTTTGGACAAGTTTCCAAGAAGCAATGGGGACGCGATTGAATTTAAGTACATCTTATCATCCCCAAACAGACGGACAAAGTGAAAGGTCGATCCAAACACTGGAATACATGCTTAGAGCATATGTGATAGATTTTGGTGGAAATTGGGATGACCACCTACCCTTAATTGAATTCTCCTATAACAATAGTTATCATGCAAGCATTGAAGCTGCCCCATTCGAAGCCCTGTATGGACGAAAGTGCAGAACTCCCGTTTGTTGGGCATAAATAGGAGAAAGCCAATTATCAGGTCCTGAAATCGTACAAGAAACCACTGACAAGATCACTCAAATCAAGGAAAGACTAAAAATGGCTCGTGATCGTCAGAAGAGTTATGCAGACAATAGACGCAAGCCGCTAGAATTTCAAGTCGGAGATAAGGTACACTTGAAAGTTTCTCCTTGGAAAGGAGTAGTTCGGTTTGGTAAGAAAGGGAAACTAAGTCCAAGGTACGTAGGACCATTCCCAGTAATCCAGTGAATAGGACTAGTTGCCTATCGTTTACAACTACCAGAAGAGCTAGCTGGGGTACATGACGTCTTTCATATATCCAACCTCAAGAAATGTCTATCTGACGAATCCCTGATATTACCTCTTCAAGATGTAGAGGTAAATGAAAAGTTAAAATTTGTTGAGAAGCCACTGCAGATAGAAGACAGAAAGGTCAAGTATCTCAAACATAAGAGACTAGTACTTGTCAAAGTCAAGTGGGATTCAAAGAGAGGACCTGAATACACTTGGGAGCTGGAATCGGAAATGAAGCGGAAATATCCTCACTTATTCCAGTAAATCTCGAGGACGAGATTTTTATAAGGTGGGGAGGATGTGACAACTCTCATTAAATTTACTATTTCTTATTATAATTTGGCCAATAGGAAACCCTAATTAAGACCCCCAACTAATATTGCATGACCCCTAAAATTTTCAGAACAATCGGAATCAGGATCAGGGCCCCTAAAACTCAGGGGGGGGGTATTTTCTAGTTGATATTATCTAAACAGTTTGTTGTCGAAATAGAATTTTAACGAATCATCGACTCACCCAAGCTACTGAGACACGAGTCTACCCTATGCTAGGGGGTACCCCTCGCGCCACGCGAGGGCGCCGTTTTCCAGTATAAATAGAGGGGTGTGGCACTTGAAGTTTGGCGTTGGTTCGACGATAAAATTCAATTCGTACACTGAGATATCGTCTGATTACTTCAAAAACACACACAACACGAAATTCTGCCGCGATAACAGGGTAATAACTCGATCACTGCTATGATTTAATGTCCGATCGATGGAGACCAGTCTGATGGATGTTTAAGTGCTGCCCACATTAGGGCTATACTTTGTCATTTGTCGTAAATTCGATGGATGTTTAAGTGTTACACTTTGTCATTCGTCGTGAGGGTTTCGATCTCGTGAGTTATCGTAAATGTTGTATTAAGTTACTGACCTAGTTCGTGTGCATTATTATTTAAATTAGGTTACAAGGCTAATCAGTAGGCTAAACTCTGCCCGTTTAAATCTGCAATGTGAGTCATTCTCTTTTTATCAAAGTGCCTTATAAAATCTTAAATGTTTTCCAGTTATAATTACAGGGATTAAGTTTTTGTAATTTTCAATTACTGCCGGTATGTGGGGTTTTGTATACATTACTTGATTCCCATCACCATTGGACAACGGGTTAGCCAATGGGTGATCTGACCATAGTCACAGATACAGTCGAGTGACAAATACCGATTTGGGGTAATTGGTTGATAGAAGCATTGTAATCACCCTTAATACTGTATATTATAACAATTTGTCGTTTTGTGAAAATGAGTGACTCGCCAGTATTTCCCTATTGATAAAACCTTTTTAAAACATGTTTCACGTGATCTGTTGTGATCCAGGAAAAAGTGCCGTGTAGCACTACACGCTTGAAGAAATGGCCCGATTAAATAAAGAAACATGTTTTTTTGTAAAATAGTGATTTTCCAGTGAAATTCCCTTATTGTAAACTACGGGGTTTGTCCCTAATTATGAAATAAAATAATCGGGCATTTTCAAGTTTAAACGATCCTGTTAATAATTCCGCTGCCAAATTAAATAAATACCACGGGGTTTCTGTCCCGCGGCTCCTGGACTGGGTCAAACCGGGCCGAGGGCCGTGACAGGAATCAAAAGCTCCAACTTGTTGGGTATGCCGATGCTGGATATCTATCAGATCCACATAAAGCAAAATCTCAAATAGGTTATGTATTCACATATGGTGGTACAACAATTTCTTAGAAGTCAACTAAGCAAACACTTACAGCAACGTCATCAAATCATGCGAATTGATAACACTATATGATGCCGGTCGAGAATGTGTGTGGTTGAGATCAATGATTAATTATATACAAGAAGCATGCTGATTAGAACAGATCAAGAAGGAGCTGATAATAATTCATGAAGACATTGCTGCCTGCATAGCTTAAATCAGAGAAGGTTATATCAAGGGTGATCGAACAAAGCACATCTCACCAAAATATTTCTCAACATATGACTTGCAAAAAGAAGGGGAAATTGATGTTCGCCAGATTAGGTCAAGTGAAAATCTAGCTGACCTGTTCACGAAATCTTTACCTAGAAGTAGTTTCGAGCAGCTATTACACAAGATCGGTCTTCCTAGATTGAAAGATGTTTGTTGAATTCAGGGGGAGAATTATACACGCTGTATTCTTTTTCCCTTAACTAAATTTTGTCCCACTGGGTTTTCTTAGTAAGGTTTTTAATGAGGCAGCATAGTTGATCCAGTAGTATCAGTTTATGTTACGCCCCTATTAACGAAAAGACCAAAACATATGGAACTCCAAAGTTTGCAACTAGAACATAATATTTACATTTTACCAAAATGCCCTTGAGGCTAGTTCGAGATCAACACCTACCCTAGTCTAGTCACAGGTGTCAGTCTGAACTACCCTGTCGGGACGCAAGTTTAAAGTTACTAATTACAAACGACTAAGTTTCTAAAACCATAGTTTACACAACAAAAGGCGTGCTTCTTCCATTACAAGTTTAACAAAATATAGTTTCAAAAAGGGCGTCTAATTCGGAAGCGCATAGAATACAGGTTGGTGTTCGCCCCCAAGCTCGCCACGCCACCTAAGTAGCAGATTTACCTACACCACAATCAAGTTCAACTAGTCAGTTTTAGCATCTATAATTTAAAATAAAACTAACATTCATTTACGTCATCGCTTGACCATATCACCATCTCATTTTCCTTTACCCGTTTAACGGGTACTTAAATACTATCCCCAAACGAGATAATGCATAGCATTCAACAATCCGTTGACTTTGGATTAGACATAAAGCACCATAATCAACATCCCAAATCCGTTCAGAATGGATCTAGCTATCTCCTTTCATTCCTACATAACTTTCCATCATACGATTAGTTCAAGACCGACCGGCCATAACATAACTTTCTTCATAAATCATCATCTCTTACGACCCGTTTATGGCGGGTTAAGGTATCAATTACACATCGCCTACGAATGATCATAATTACAGTTCTAATATAGCCATGATAGTTAGAAAGTAAAGCTTGTATGCATAAAACAACATACCTCGATCCTGTGAGCTGTCCGACCTCCTAGCGCTTGAACCTTCTTCTTTTACGCCTACATCAACACGTTCATTCATTTAGTCCGACTAAATATCATTCCATCTTTTACACACTTTTATCATACAACATCTTGATCATAATTTACCAAAATTCACCCATTTGTTCATTTAGGCATTTAATCGAACACTTAGCGGGTTTCGCATTTGTAAGACATTTAATTACAAGTATCTTTACATACTAATATACAAATTCATAACAAAGCAAGCAAGTTCATGAGATTCTCTCATCCTACATCATGCATCTATGTTCCATCTATCACCACAAGTTAAATCACCAAAAACCGAACACTAATCGAGTTCTAGTTCCTAATCTTAACTTCTATTTGTATATATCACAACATTACTCATGATTGGGTAAAAAACCATTTTCTAAAGTTCATGATTTCAAGAAATTCAACTTACCACTTTGTTATTCACACCTTGGTGATCAAGAATTCGAGTTCCTACAATCGTTCAGGCTTGAATCACCTTCCACTTGATGGAATTACCGAACTAGGGTTTTTGATGTCCTTGTTTCTTCTCCTGGACAACTTCATGCACACACTAGAAGTGTCTAGTGTGTGTGTGTTGTTTAATTTAACTAGTCTTTCTTTTACTTTTTCAAGTTTAGTCCCTCGGTTTCTAACGTTTATTTATTTTAGCCCAAACTTTCATTTCAGGAACTATTTTAAAGAAAATACTTAGATTACATATTTTTGGGGCGTTACAGTTTATTTATTCAGGTCCTGAAGTATCTATTTAACATCATCCTGAAGTATGTTGTTAAACTGTGTATAATTCTAAATGTCTGAGGGGGAGTGTTATAAACCAGACATTTTAGGCCCAACCCATTACTTATGGGCTTTTAGGGTTTATAGTTATGTTTATCTATATATTCTAATGTTGAATAGAATAAAGAAAATAATTCAGTTTATCTCTATTTCTCTTTGGTTTTTCTCAATTCAATAATTAAGTTATTTTTTTAAGATATATTTGTTAAACAATAAAATGATATTTTTAAGGAAAATATATATCTTTTAACAATTCAAAATCGTCAGTTACATAACGCATACCTTAATCACAATACATTCGATTTTTTTGCATGTTATATATAGTGTGTTTTACGTATTTTGCAATGATCAAATTGTGGTTTATCAGCTTTGGTAAAACACATCATTCAAACTATAAGAGAGACAATTCTTTTAAATAGATCATTCAAACTTTAAAAATAAATGCTCACCCAAACACCATACTTAAACACACAATTAATCACTAAAAAATATGCGATCCAAACTATAAAACACGTCGTCATCCAAAACACACCACGCCGTCACATAAAACACAACATTACTGGTAAAACATATCAACAACTTGAAACATAATCTTTTTAGATATGTAGCAATATGATACTCGTATTAAAGATAAAAAACACTCGTTATCATGGTGTAACTTTTTTAGAAACAAATTACGTATTAAAAAGTTATTGAGGTTTTAAAAAGACGGAGGAAGTTGAATGTGACTTGCATGTGAGTTCAAAAATTTACGGCACACTACATTTACTTTTATACCCTTAATCTAAGAAATCAATCAATTAAATTAAAATAGACATTACAATTTTACCATTCATTTAATCTCATCAATCAATTATCTAATCTAATGGTCATAATCACTTCTTACAGTTTAAAAAAAACACACTTTGTAGAACAACCACAAGGTATATATATATATATGGGGGACCGCTAAAATGAGAACAACCTCCAGTTGTAAGAACCGTGAGAACTACACCGTACGGGGCGAGGTGGACCAATTTTTTTTTCATAAACGTAGATGCATGTATTATAAACACATTTGTAAAAAAAAAATCAAAAACAAAAAATGTCGGGTGTGTAGTTTTGAGCACCCAAAGTTTGCGTTTACGGGACCCGTAAATTTTATTTAAAATTTACGGTACCCGTAATCACAAACTTGTGGTGTTCAAAACTACACACACGACATTTTTTTTTTGATTTTTTTTTACAAATGTGTTTATAATACAAGCATCTACGTTTATGAAAAAAAATTTTGGTCCAACTCGCCACGGATCAAAAAGTTCTCACGGTTCTTACAACTGGAGGTGATTCTTATTTTAGTGGTCCCATATATATATATATATATATATATATATATATATATATATATAGGGGAATGCTCACTTGAAAAGAAATTTAACGTGAGAAGAAAAAGAAGAAAGGGCATATTAGTAAAATACTATTTCATTTATAACTCATATTATTATTTTTTTCTCTCTTTAATTAATTAGTCAACTAATCATTAATTATCCTACATATAATCTACAAAACCTACACATATCAAAATTTTCCTACATATACCCTACACATTATAGAATTTTTTACTACACAGTCGAAATTTATCCTACAAACCTCGAAATATGTCCTACACAACTCGTAATTTATCCTACACAACTACTAATTTATTCTACACTATAAATTGAGTTGGTTTTAAAATTTGGAAAAAATATATATATTTTGAAAAGGAGTTAAAAATTTAATTTAGTTAGTTATTAAAGGAGAAGAATACAAATTAATGATTTATGTAAATTTACCAATATACCCTTATATTAAAATTAAATGCAAATATTAAATGAAGTAAAATGAAACATTCTTATTGGTTGAAACTTTTTCTTTTTTTCTTCTTACAAAAAAATTCTTCTCAATTGAACCTTACACTATATATATATATATATATATATATATATATATATATATATATGAGTAAACTGCCATTTTGGTCTCTGTGGTTTGGGCAATTTTGCCATTTTAGTTCAAATCTCAAACTTTTTACATCTGGGTCCCTGTGGTTTGCATTTTGTTGCCATTTTAGTCCAAAACTCAAAATCTCTAATTTTTGACTATTTTAATATCCCTTTTTTGTCTTTATCTGAAGGGGTAGTTTGGTCATTTAATTTTCATTAAAGCAATTCATTTAATAAAAAACCCCCAGATCATCATCATCTTCAACCTCAACCCCCTGATCATCATCATCTTCAACATCATCATCTTCAACCACCACCACCCCCCTCTCGCCGCCAAGCACCACCACCTGCCACCACCCTCTCACACCCCCTGCAACCACCGCCCAACTACCCAGCCCCACCCCCACCCCTTTTCTTCTCTGACTTCACTTTTTAGTTCTATTTGGTCTGCTTCTTCATCCCTCCTTCCATCCCTAAACTGCTTCTCTCTCCTAACTCCCTCTCTCTCTCTCTCCATCACTTCTCTCTCTGAGTTCAAAACCTAAAATCAACAACAAAAAAACCCTTTCTCTCCTCACTCTCTTTCCATCGCCTCTCTATCTCTTTATCTAAACCTTAAATCAAACAATTCAGACAACACATGACCTGCATCTTTCTATTAACCTCGTTAAAAGGCCGATTTACAAATAATTCAAATCCTTTATCTGCCTCTTTCCATCTCAAATGAATCCAAATTTGTTAAAATCAAGAAACAGAAAACTAATTTGATAACTGAAACCTTAACCTTGATTCTTAAATCATCATCTTTCTGCACCTGAATCGATACTAATCGCATCAAATCCATCTCAAAACAATCTGATCTCGTGTAAAAGGCCGATCTGTAAACAGTACCTTAACCTTGATTCTTAAATCATCATCTTTCTGCACCTGAATGGATACTAATCGCATCAAATCCATCTCAAAACAATCTGATCTCGTGTAAAAGGCCGATCTGTAAACAGTATCCTTCATCGAGGTTCTATAAACAATAATTAAGGGTCGGAGCTTCTGTGATTTTGGCATGATTTGATGATGAATATGTGTTGAATCCTTTTAGTTTCTGTGATTTTGAAGCACTTATGTAGTGAATCTATCAGTTGTTTGTTTGTTCTAGAGAGAGAAGAAACGTGGTGGCTGGCGATTCTTAAACAGGTTGACGGTTAGGGTTTGGAGGTGGATGATGCGACGGTGGGTGAATGGGTGGTGATGGTGGAAAACAGGTGGTTGTGGAAGGAGGTTATGGCGGTGGTGGTGGTTCTATAGAGAGAGGGAAGAGAGAGAGAGAGGGAGGAGGTGGTGGTGGTGCTATAGAGAGAGAGAGAAGAGAGAGAGAGAGAGCTTGATCGAATGGTTGAGGAATTAAACTGCCATTTAATTTAATTTGGGGTTTGTTTTATTTTTGTGAACGATTAATATACACACATACATATACAACAAATGAAATTTAAAAAATGACCAAAATGCCCTTGCACTAAAGGACAAAATAATCAGTTTTCAACAGTCAAAATAGAGGGTTTTTGGATTTTGGACTAAAATGGCAACAAAATGCAAACCATAGAGACCCAAATGTAAAAAGTTTTAGATTTGGACTAAAATGGCAAAAGTGCCCAAATCACAGGGACCAAAATGGCAGTTTACTCTATATATATATATACACTTTATGGTTGTTCTATATATATATATATATATATATGTAGGGTTGGGTTCTTTGCAGAACCCTTTCTTTTGAGAGAACTTGCAGAACCAATATGAACCACTTATTTTATTTATTTTAAAAAATATAAATAAAAGTATAAAAGGGTAAAAGTGGTATTCTATATGTTAATTTTTCTTTCATATTACTTAACTAATTTAGTCTCTCTCTCTTTCTTTTTCACTATTTACAAATATATCTAATAACTTAACTAAACTTCTAACAGGTCCCTTATTTGTAAAATTTCTTTAGCATGATTAAAAATTAAACTGATTCACTATTATCTATTTGAATGTATGTAAATGCTCTTCGTATATGTAAGTGTATCATTTGCATATGTGTAACTCTTCAAACTAGTAAGGAATTTATTCAAAGACGAACGTTATAAAGATATACGTAAATAACTATTTACATGCATGTAGGTATGTTATTTACATATATGTAAACTTGATATTGATTATTTAATTTTCAAATTAATCATGTAATTACACATATGTAAATCTTTATATGAATCATTCGATTTCCAAACTGATCGTCAATATAACAAAAACAAATGAAAAAAATACACATTAGCTCAAAGACATAATTCAAATTTACATTTACACGTATGTTCATAAATGTGTTATGCATGTGTTGGAACACATTCAAAGCTATTAAAATTTATATAGATCTTTTCAACCCACACGTCCATTTTCACTCGCCCCTTTCTTCACCAATAATTTTCGAAGTATTTCCAAAGCAAACACCTAAAATGATGAAAATCATGAAAAAATAATCACAAAACCTGTTAATTTAAATAAACATCCAATCAATTTAAATAACTTTATGTTTAAACATGCATATTAGATTGTTAACTAACAAATAAATCAGAATTTACACACACTTATAAGATAATTAAACTAAAAACAAACTAAAACTGAAACAGTGACCATTTCTATGTGTAACCTTGTATTAGATATATGTATGTTAAAAAATTACATACGTGTAAGTTAACCATTTGCACATATGTAATTATTCAACATATGTGTAATAAAACAAAGAAAAATATTGTTTACTACCTTTCTCATTTTTAACCTTTATTAATGAATGAATAAATTATAAACATCAAATTAGAGATACTATCGAATGCTTTGAAAAAGAAGAAAAATATAAAACCCAAACCTCTGTTGGTTTAATGAGTATTCCAAAATCATAACTAAAAGAAAAAATGGAATTCCACTTATGTATATCTCTAATAAGTGGAGTAGTAGATCAATGAAATTTTTTTATGTTAAACAAATATCAAAGAAATAATTATATATAAAAACGGTAGCATACCATCAAATCAAACGATGAAGACAGGAAGAGAAGGAACTTCATGCTTCTGTTGAGAGATGTGGAGTCGATGACGGATGAATGGAAATGGTAAAACAAGTTTCATTTAAGTTTAGAGATAAATGGAGATAAATGTGGAACTGATTTGTTTTAATATTCCCAAAATACCCTTTTCTATTAATTAAAATGTCATTTAATGTTTCTTTAATTACAATATTGCCATTATTATTTTAAACCATTGATTAGATGATCTAAGAGTCTAAAACGGTTCTGCAAGTTCTGAAAATATATTGGGTTCTGAAATGATCTTGATCCTATATATATATATATATATGGTAAGTTTCATTTGAGAACCACCTTTATTGTGACAACTGCAAAAACCAATGTGAACACAACAAAATAGCCTAAGAAAACCTTACCCCTCCCCCCCCCCCCCCCCAAAAAAAAAAAAAAAAAAAAACCTCCCCACCCCTCACCCAAGCTAAATGCTAAAAACTAAACCCTCAAAAAAACCTTAAAAAATCTAAAAAACACACAATTTTTTTTAATATGTTTTACTTAAAAATCGCTACTTTTAGTAGCCAAAATTTTTTTTCTTTTAATAACTAAATACAATGAATTTTAAGTAAAAATATTAAAAAAAAAATTGTGTGTTTTTTAGCTATTTTTATGTATTTTTTATTGTGTTCACATTGGTTCTCACGGTTTTCATAATAAAGGGTGCTTCCTAACGGATCCTTCTCCTATATATATATATATATATATATATATTTTTTATTATTTAACAATTAAATAATAAACAAGATAATCAGATAAATAAATAAACATTTATTTAAACTAACTTGATAAATAACAGTGATTTATTTAATTTCCATTTGATTTAATTTAATTAACACACTAATTAAATAATCAAAAACCCGTTAATTATAAACAAAATAATTAAAAACTCTTATATTTAATATATTGTTTAAACCCCGTCAATTGTTTCAACTTAATGATCAACACCTAGATCAATTGTTCTTCGACAATTGTCACCACAGTTTCATTTGATTATTCACTAATAATCAGGGGCGTAGCTTAGTTTAAACTCGGGGTGCACCCGCCCCCTCCAATGTTTCGGTTAGAAGTGTAAAATTACCGATTTTTCGTCGAAAATTTTTAAAATTATAAAGGATCGTTCCCCCAATTATTTTGCCTAAATATTTATATAATATATAAACTGGGTCTCATGACTTCCCCCCCCCCCCCCCCCCCCCCCCCCAACCGAAACTTTTGGTCAAGCTCCGCCACTGCTAATAATCATCATCATAATGCATACTTTGTGATAGATCGTTTAACTCTTAAACAATATATCAATGTTTAGTTGTTGCTCATAGTGTAATCGTTAGATCGAAACTCGATAGAAGTGTTGTCGAATGTCATTACTTGGGCAGATAATTCCAACAAAAGGTCATTGATGATTTCTCTTGGAAACAAGCCAGAGTGAAAGTCCATCAGTAAGACCATGTGTAGTGGTAACAACTTATAATGCCCCCACCATAGGGCATTATAGCAAAAAGTGGTGTAGTGGGGCATTATGCCAATAACCCCCATTCAATCATTAAAAAAAAACGGAAACAAATGGTTTGGCTGGTCAAACACACTCACATGCAAAAGTGGGGTTGTCAGACTCCCATTGGCCACATTAAGGAGCACTTCAGCGTTTTAAAAATCACGCCACCTTCCATTTTATTTGAAAATAACGCCGGCTAACGCCGGGTGTAGTGGGGGGAGGGGCGTTTTGGGGCGTTTTTTTTTCAATTTAAAAAAAAAAAACGCCCCACTACGGGCAGACTAATACTCAATGAGGAGTATATCCTTCACAAATAAAAAATGACAAGTCATTAGAGATCTTTTGGTAAAATCTATCCAAGTTCGATTCAGTATGAGTTTTATCAATAATATCGGTCATTGGTGTGTTTTTAAGTCGTTACCTACACAAGTTATCCCCATGGAACTACGTTAACAAATTTATGATTTATTCGCTCATCGATAAATTCCAATGTACATGTGTATTTAGAATCCTTTTCTCTTTTTGTATCTCTATCTATTGAGCTAAATGTAAGGTTTGCCTTCATCTACATATTGGTTATGTTTCTTTATTATTATTATTATTATTCTTTTTTTTTGTTGTTATTTTTGTTTATTTTTTTATTATTTTCTCTTGAATTTAAAAAAGAAAAAAAACCTATTGCACTCACATTCAATTACTTAACTTTTAAGACTATTTATGATAGATCTCAATCTTTTGGTAAGGCCATCAGTTACCAATTGGTTGATTTTTTTTTTCAACCAAGAAAATATATTGTTTTTAACGACCAATAGAATGGGAGACGAGTCTCTCCGAAACCAGGTCTAACTCGTCACCATTTCACCAACCCAGGTTCGATCTCAGGTGCTTCATATAAACTTTCTAATATTTTTTGTCTCTTGCAAGACTTGAACCTCATATCTCTCCCTCACCTCCAGACTAGTATCGTTTTTGTGACCAGCTCCACTAGTCCATCATTGGCCAACCAACAAAATATTATTAAACCAGCAAAGGGGAAACCTTAGCAAGCAGCTAAGATGACCCACGCATGCATGATACACCCATAAACAAAGGAAAAAACCCAATTGGTTGATAAGTAATAGATTTGTATTACAATCCAATAGACCAGCTTTTTTCTTCAAATACAGTCCTTAAGTGTGTGTTTTTTTGTCTTTTAAAATTGTGTGTAGTTTGTACGTTAGTAAAATTATGTAACTTTTTTTAACAGCAAGACAAATATAATTTAATAAAGAGTAAAGTCCTATTTGAGTCCTTGTGGTTTGTGCAGTTTAATCATTTGAATCCAAAAACCAAAACTGTCTTGATTTGAGTCCCTGTGGTTTCTAATTTTAACCATTTGAATCCAAAAGTAAATAACATCTAAATAAGAAACATTTGGTTTTTTGGATTCAAATAGTTAAAATTAGAGACCACAGAGACTCAAATCAAGACAGTTTTGGTTTTTGTATTCAAATGGTTAAACTGTATAAACCACAGGGACTCAAATAAGACTTTACTCTTTAATAAATGATTAGTATAACCAAGAAACTTAGAAATTAGAATCATAAAGAACTTAAAAATTAGAGAAGGATTGCAATCATTACATACTCTTATCAATATAAAATTGGTTATCAAAATTTTCATTTTTACGCCAAATGGGGTTGAAAATCGAATATCTATATTCACTTTCTCTCAAGAAAATTTGAGTGCTACAAAGAAATGACGTATGTAATGGTACAGGTAGACAAAGGCTTACTTTTTTTGGCTCCCATCTCCCGAACTGCCTCATGAAGAGAAAAATTTGTCGTTCATTGCTTAGGAAACCAACATTAACAGCGACAGAGATCGAGATGATTTGAATATATCATGAATATAAATTAAAAATATGACGGAAATAGCAAAAAGGCAATTATCTAGTGGTAACATGTGTTTATCATATGCGTATTCAAGTCTCAATATATGAATTTTAGAAGTAGCTAGATTTTAGAAAAAAAAATGTGTTTTCCCAGTTAAAAGAGTGGCATATAAAAAAATAAAATATAATAACTTAAATATGTAATAACTCTACCGTACATATATGGTCAGGAATTATATTTTCGTTATACACGACTGTGCAACCGAAATGCCACCGTAAACGAAAGAAACGTTCCATGTTTCAATTTGTCAAAAGTCAAATAATATTTTATGCAACTACTCACCCTATAAATAGAGCCTACAACTCCCTCATGCAAACCATCAAACTAAATCTCCATTCATCAACTTTCTTCCCATAACAATAGCAACAAAACATGATGATACCAAATCTCAAAATTGTAGCTCTAATTGCATCATTTGTTTTGATCTTCACGAGTTTTGAACCGAATCAAGGTCATAGACTCCTTGATGCAAAATTGGAAAAATCTTCAAATAAATATGATGATACCAAATACTTTCTGTTATCGTCTCTCCCTAAAGGCCCTGTTCGACCACCTGGAAATCGTTGTTGTAACACTGGCTGTGTTAATTCTTGTGGCAGTTCGAAGAAAGTTTCTGGTCTAAGTCATGGTGCACCAAATCGCTGAATTTCGAGCTGCCGCTGATGTTGGCAACTGAAGCTGGATACTATGGCCTTGGCTTGCATGCATAAGAACATGAACACCTATTATGACAAGATTCTTAACAATTAGTTGTGTTATTTTGATTAAAGAGAAGTCATGCTTTCAATTTTGTGTATGATCTAATTGTGATTTGTGTGTCCAACAAGTTTAATTTAGGACTAAATGCCAAATTTATACTGTTTTCTAGCAATCATCAGCATATTTCTTTGGTCAAAGTTTCAGTTTTTTTTTCTTTCTAAATGGCACCTTCAGGGACAAAGGACAAAGGAATTGGCTACCATCAATTGTCCAACCTACCCCTTGGGGTATTCAGCTGACACAGAGGAAGGGATTTTCGTATTGAAAGCGCAATCCGAAGAGCCATTTCCTACCAAAAAGAGAGGATGGTTCAGTCGGGGAGCTCATGAGCGTAGAAAAAGAATGAGAAAGTTACAGCAACAGCTAGCTTTAGCAGCTGCGAAAAGGGAGATGAACTCTCAAACTCAAGATATACTCAATATGAGACTAGCCAACTTTCATGTTTTAGCTACCACTGCTGCAGACCCTAATTTGGAACAAATCATAGCACCATAGCCACTACCCTTGTTTCTAACACAACCCATGGACGTAGAACTGAACCCAGGAGACCAGATTCCTTTACCTGCCTTCGACCCAACCGAAATCCCTGGAATTCAAGCACCCCATCCTCCAGACTATGACCCATGGTTTGACGACCATAGGGATTACCAACAACTTTACCCAATAGAGGAACCCATGCAAAAACCAGTAGCACATTACCCTAACCTTGACCCTCTAGATCCCTATTGGGATAATGACCAATATATCTCGGAGATCTTAGAGAACCCATACCCACAGGAGGAACCGATGCCCCAGTACCCTGACCCGATACCAGCACCCACACCACCCATGAGCACAGAGAACGTGCAAGAACTTCGCACCTTTGGTGAGGAGTTATTAGATGAAAGTGAAAGGATAAGACAAATAGGGGAGAGACTCGTCTGGAAATATGACGAGTGTAATATGCAGTATTGGATGGATCCCCACTAAGTAGTAATAATAATAATAATAATAATAATAATAATAATAATAATAATAATAATAATAATAATAATAATAATAATAATATAAATATATATATATATATATGTGTGTGACTTGAAAAGAAAATCAACAAAAATAGATAATCTTATAGTTACTGATGCATACTAGTATTGTGTTTTAAATTTCCAGTTGTGGCTTGTATTAGACGCATATATATAAAATAGAGTAAAGGTCGCAATGCACGACGATTTTGACCAATCTGTTTGTGTTGTGAGATTGTTTGCATTTAATATTGTTTTGCGATATTAATACTTGGTAAATGTTTATAATCCAGATGGCCAACGCAGCAAATCAAGAAAACCAGAAAAATGATAATAAAATAAATAACAGTGAAATTCGACACATTGTAACCCAAGGAATTAGAGATGCTATGCCATATATCATCCAAAATGTTAAAGAAGCGGAAAATAATAACAGTAATGGTGGAAGTAAGCGAACACAAACTGAACCTAGTCACAGTGTGAACAATGGACCATTACTTCAAATGCCAATTCCAAAAAGAAGAACCATGTCTTATGGTTGTTCTTACAAAGAATTCTGGTCCTGCAAACCAATAGAATTCTCAGGCAATGAAGGAGCCACTTTAGCTCTAAGCTTAATAGAAAAGACTGAGGCAGTCTTAAAAATAAGCAAGTGCGCAGAGGAAGACAAAATCATGTTTGCTTCCAATCTGTTTAAGAATGCAGCTCTAGAATAGTGGAACACTATTCTCCAGTCTAGGGGAAGTGACAGAGTCCATACTATGGAATGGACCGAGTTTAAGAATATGGTTGAAATGAAATTATGTCCTCCCAATAAAAAAGAACAGATAGTCAATAAATTCTTAAACCTTTGAATGACTGGAGTAGACTGTAAGGGTTACACTACTGTATTCTTCGAATATGCTAGAATAGTGCCAACCCTAGCCTCACCAGAACCAATATTAATCTCCCGTTACATCTGGGGATTAATCAGTGAGATTAGACATGTAGTCAAGGCAGCTAGATCACCAAACTAGAAGAAGCTGTAGAACTAGCAAATACCTTGACAGATGAACTAGTACGTACGCAAGAGGAAAACCAGAGGAAGAACCTAGCTCAAAATCTTACCTAAAAATTTCGCTATGGAAATTCCAATCGTGGGAAAAATGTAGGTTCTACTTCTACTCCTTACTGCAAGTATTGCAAAAGAAAGCATTCTGGAAGATGCTCCATATACTGCAATTTCTGCAAAATATCTAGACACAAGGAAGAAGACTGCAGGAAGAAACCTAATAATAAGATATGTTACAATTGTGGAGAACAATGTCATATTAAGCCAAATTGTCCGAAACTAGCTCCATCCATGAATAACAAGACTACTAAGAATGCTAGAGCATTCGTTCTGACAGCCGAAGAAGCAAAGATGATTCCAGACGTGATTGCCGGTACATTTTTAGTTAATGATGTTTTTGCTAAAGTATTATTTAACTCTAGTGCGAACCAAAGTTTTATTAATACTTCATTTTGCAAATTTCTCAATCAACCATTAACTAAACTTCAACAAGAATGTCTAGTAGAGACAACAAATGGAGAATCCATTAAGATTACTGAAATCTTGCAGGGAGCAAGAATAGAAATTTCATAACATGATTTTATTGCTAATCTTTACCCAATGAATCTTGCTGGATTTGATATTGTATTAGGAATGGATTAGTTAGTAGCAAATAAAGCCAGTATTCTATATGATCAAAACTCAATCCAAGTAAATTCACCAAAATGGTGAAAATATCACAATTAAAGGAAATAAGCCATCTCGATCCACGAAATTCATCTCTGTGATGAAAACAACAAGTTATGCTAGGAAAGGATCACTAGTGTATATGATTTCAATACTCATTAACACTAAAGGAAAAGAATTGAAAGATATCCCCGTAGTATCTCAATTCTCAGATGTCTTTCCAGAAGAATTACCAGTACTACCGCCAGACAGAGAAGTTAAATTCAGAATTCATCTGCTACCAGGGACAACACCAATTGCAAAGGCACCCTACCGTATGGCACCAGCAGAAATGCAAGAGTTAAAGAAACAGTTAGAAGAACTTTTGGATAAAGGATTCATACAACCAAGTTCATCGCCTTGGGGAGCACCGATCTTGTTTGTCAAAAAGAAAGACGGATCGATGCGTATGTGCATTGATTACCAAGAGTTGAACAAGGTCACGATTAGAAATCGGTACCCATTACCGAGAATCGATGATCTGTTTGATCAATTGCAAGGAGCTCGATTCTTTTCTAAGATCGACTTACGATCAAGATATCATCAACTGAAGGTACAGGAAGAGGACATTCCTAAGACCGCTTCAGAACAAGGTATGGCCATTATGAATTTACTGTCATGCCATTTGATCTAACCAATGCCCCAACCGCATTTATGGACATGATGAACCGAATATGTAAGCCATATTTGGATAAATTCATAATTGTCTTTATAGATGAGATTCTCATTTATTCTTAGAGTAAAGGAGAACATGCAGCGCATCTGCATACACTCCTAAATTTGCTATCAAAAGAAAAGCTTTATGCTAAATTTTCGAAATGCGAATTTTGGTTAGAAGAAGTGCAATTTATTGGACATTTAGTTAATCATGAAGAAATTCATGTAGATCCCACAAAAATCAAGGCGATTACTAAATGGAAAGTCCCTGAATTACCAACGGAGGTTAGAAACTTTCTAGGACTAGCCGGTTATTATAGACGATTTATCCAAGATTTTCTAGAATAGCCATTCCCTTAACCAAACTAACCTGTAAGTCTGTTAAGTTTGAATGGGGACCAAAACAAGAAGAAGCCTTTAGAATTCTTAAGCAAAGATTAACCAACACACCCATACTAGCGTTACCAGAAGGAACTGAAGACTTTATAGTCTATTGTGACGCTTCTAAGTTAGGTTATGGATGTGTGTTGATGCAACGTCAAAAGGTTATAGCCTACGTGTCTAGATAACTTAAGAATCATGAAGAAAATTATTCAACCCATGATTTAGAATTAGGAGCCATAATGTTTGCCCTTAAAATTTGGAGACACTATCTTTACGGTAGTAAGTTTACCATTTTCACTGATCATAAGAGTTTAAGATATGTTTTTGGGAAAAAGGAGTTAAATATGAGACAGAGACGCTGGATGGAAATTCTTAGCGATTATGATTGTAGTATCCAGTATCATGCAGGAAATGCTAACGTAGTAGCCGATGCTTTAAGTCGAAAGTATCACGAAAAGAAAAAAATAGTACGTTCTTTTAAATTAAATCTGCAGATAGATTTAAACGAGCAAATTAGAAAAGTACAAGAATCAGTAATCAAGGATGATACTGGAAAATTAAAAGGTATGATTAAGGAATTAGAACAAGGAACAGATGGAATTTGGAGATTCCATAAGAAATGGATTTGGATACCTAGACTAGGAAACCTACGTTACCGAATATTAGAAGAAGCCGATAAGTCTAAATATACGATACATACTGGAAGTGATAAGATGTATCAAGACTTAAGAAAGAATTTCTGGTGGATAGGAATGAAAAAGGATATAGCAGCTTATGTCGCTAAGTGTCTAACCTGTTCACAGGTCAAATCTGAACACCAGAAACCCTCAGAATTGTTGCAGCAATTGGAAATGCCTGTATGGAAATGAGAATTGATAACAATGGACTTTGTTACCAAATTACCAAAGACATGAAAAGGTAATGATACAATCTGGGTGATTGTAGATAGGTTAACTAAATCTGCTCATTTACCAATAAAGGAAACTTTCAGTATAGAACAATTAGTCAAGTTGTATGTAAATGAAATAGTTTCATTACATGGAATTCCTTTATCTATTGTGTCTGATAGAGATAGCCGTTTTACTTCTCATTTTTGGACTAGTTTCCAAAAAGCAGTGGGAAACAAGCTAAATCTAAGCACAACTTATCATCCTCAAATGGATGGACAAAGTGAAAGGACAATTCAGACAATGGAAGATATGCTTAGAGCTTGTGTAATTGATTTCGGAGGAAATTGGCATGATCACTTACCATTAATAGAATTTTCTTACAACAACAACTATCATACCAGCATCAATGTTGCACCATTCGAAGCACTTTATGGACGAAAGTGCCGAACTCCAGTCTGTTGGGCAGAAATTGGAGAAAAGAAACTATATGGACCAGAGATAGTGCAAGAGACAACAGACAAGATTATTCAAGTCAAGGATAGACTAAAAGCAGCCCGTGTTCGACACAAGAGTTATGCTGATATCAGGCGAAAGCCATTGGAATTTTAGGTAGGAGACAAGGTATTATTAAAAGTTTCTCCTTGAAAAGGAGTGGTAAGATTCATCAAAAGAGGAGAACTAAGCCCCAGGTATGTTGGACCCTTTGAGATTATTTAAAGAATAGGACCAGTAACCTACCAACTACAACTGCTAGAGGAAATGGCAGGAATACATGACGTATTTCATATATGTAATCTCAAAAAGTGCTTAGCCGATAAATCATTAGCAGTACCTCTTAAGGACATAGAGGTAAATGAGAAACTCAAGTTTGTAGAAAGGCCTCTACAAATTGAAGACAGGAAAGTCAAGAATCTCAAACACAAGAGATTAGTTCTAGTTAAAGTAAAATGGGATTCCAAGAGAGGACCAGAATACACATGGGAGCTAGAATCAGAGATGCAGAGGAAATATCCACACCTGTTCCAGTAGACCTCGAGGACGAGTTCTAAAACAAGGTGGGGAGGATATAACAACCCTCCTAAAATATTTTCGATACTCCTAAAATATTTAGAACGCCCATATGCGTCCTAAAATACACCCCGTATACTTAAAATGGCCCTAAATACCTTTAATTTTACAAAATAAAAATAAAAACAAAATTTAATGGTCTGTCGCGGGGCGCGACAGACTACTCCAAAGTTTACGCGGGGCGCGACAGCCTGGCTACGAGGCCTCACCCTGAGCTGCCACGTGGCAGCCTCGTGTCAAACCTATACCGCCGAATCAGCATAGCTAGGCCCTACACACCCTACGTCGCGGGCCACGAAGACCCTTGTGGTCTCTTTTGCGGGGCGCGAGGAACCCGATATCAGGCCCTATAAATTGAGACGATCGACCTTCAGTTTCCGACGTTCAAAACTAAAAATTCTCTCTCAATTCTGAAGTGTAGAATTAATACCCGGGCATTATACCCCCCTAATTAGCGAAGCTCTGCCTCGTTGTAAGTATTTAAACCCCCGGTTACGTATTAGATACGCTGCCCGATTGATCTAGTGCTCCGTAACGGCTGTCGAGGCTCTGCCCGCCGTAGTCGTTGGAGTTCTGTCTCGGGGAGGGTAGAACTAATGTAAATATTGGGTTATTATACTAACGCGTGTGCATTGTTTAATTTATTAGATTATAACCAGGAAACCATAGGGAAAAACCTAAAATAGCAATGTGAGTAATCTACTTTTTGTGAACCTTTTTCCAAACTATTTTTACAAAACCATATATATTTTAAAATAATTAGCAGTGATTGAGTCTGTGACATTATTCAATTACTTCTGGTATGTCGGGGTTTTGTATACAAAATGTGGAACACGTTACCATTGGACAAGGAGATAGCCAATGAGTAATATGACTGACGAGTCAGGATTGACAGTACTGAATGAGTAATTGTGTAGATGTAAACATTGTAATCGCTCTCAATACTGTGAAATGATAAAACCTGTTTTGATTAAATTGGGATTCACTCACCAGTATTTCCCACTGACAAAATATTTTTAAACGCGTTTCAGGTAACAAAATATGAAAGCCAAATAGAAGCCAGCTGGAGAGCACTGAAGGCTTGGAAAAATGTGGCTATAAAAGTTACCTAAATAAAGAAAGATGTTTTATTCAATAAATTAGGGTTTATACCTATAAACATGTTTGTAATAGAAACTTGGGAATTTTCCTTGTGTTTATTAATATAAAAAAGTGGTATTTTACTCTGACAAAATATTTCCTAACTATGGTCCTAATGTAAATTCCGCTGCCAAATTGATAAACACCGATACCACTGAATCTGAGCTCGCGGCCCGATCCCAAGTGACTAGGGGCCGGGGTGTAACACCCCGTGTTTCGAAAGTCAAAGTCAAAGTCAAGATTGAAGTCAAAGGGAGACAAGATTGCTAATTGCGATCTGTCACTCCTCGCTCAATTCCTGTTTTGACTTCTTTGACTTGTAGATAGTCTATTATATGCTTTACGTTAGTTGTATTATGTTGAGTACTTGTTAATAATTGAGATTTATTCGATGTTTATTGCATGTTTTCTCGCAACTCGAATTACACGTTCTGGATATTGTTTTACGTGTGTGTGCCTTATGTGTTACTTGTGCATGTTTATTTATGTTTATGTTGTGGTGATTAATCAAAACGCAATCGAAACTCAATCGCAATCGAATCGCAAACGCTAAACGCAAGTTAAATAACGATGATTGTATGTTGTGTAACACCCCGAAAAATGCAAATCATCTATTTTAAATATATTGTCGGTAAATAAACAAGTGAACTAACTAGGATTAAAATAACCTAGTTAGGTAAAAGCCTTGTAGTGACATACAAATAGGTTAAAACGCTAAAAATAAGAACCAAATGATAATTGAGGGGCCAAAAGTGTTTAAACTGAAACTAATATTATTAAAACAGAAATTAAAACTCAAAATACACTTGTGGGCGTGTGTTGAGATCGAACCAGACAAGGGGGGGCGACCAGGGTTCTTCAAAACCCAAACTTCCACAAATCTCATAGATTGAAGGTTCAATTCTGATCAAAAACGAAATCCGAGCTAAGATTAATGATCCCCATCGAAAGGAGATCATAAGGTATGCAAAATTTGATAAAAATTCTCTACTTGAAATTCTCATGAATTTAGGGAATTCGAAATCTGTTAATGCATGTGTGTTATGTAGATGAAATAAGAACATTTAAGTATCTAGGAGTAAACCCTAGGCAATTACATGTTGAAATCATACCTAATTCTAACAAATTCATGAACACCCTTGTAGGTGGTTAGTGGGTTAAGTAGAACTTGATAAACCCTAGGAAAATTGGGGGTTGTTCTAGTAAAATTTGACATGTGTGAAGTGATTTCAGAACTCTAGAGGCTAAAACTCATGTAAGGTAATTGATTGATGAAAATTTAGGGCTATATGACAAGTTATGAACTTGTCAATACATGGTGTAAATTTCTGCCCTTAAGGTGTTTGTTTAATTGTCTCAAAGAAGGCTTAAAACTGAAATCTAATGTTAAACCGCATAATTTTGATGTTTCGGAAAATTATGCGATATATGATTTGAAAAGAGTTCTAAACATGCCATGGTTGAACTCTATAGGAAAGGATACCGGAGCGTCGAGCGGACAAGCCGGTGGTGATTTGCGTATGAAGGGCGTGCTTTGAAGGTGTGTAACTTGATTCGTTACATTGAGTAAGTTTTGATAACTAGTATATGTATAGTTGCGTTGTAGAATAAAGGTTGTGTCGATTGATGCGACAATGTTCGTTACTCGAATTAATAGGATTAAGAAGCGGTTAAAAGTCGTTTGGTAGTCATTATAATGGTGGATTCCATAGATGAGCCAAACGGGTCGAATAATCAATTAGTACGTGGCTAAACGCTTCATTAATATGGTTATTTGGTCTTTTGTTATTGTTAATAATAGGTATATTAGAATACAAGAATTTAGCGGTTTTGTTTGCTTGAATGATGAACTCCATAAGGGTAAACTAAACGGGTCATTAAGAGAAGGTACGAATCGGATAACGGTAGTACCTTACTCGTAGATTTTGAGCCCGTGTGATGGGTAGCGAATCACTAAACACGCAAACCGGTGATGGGAGCATGGGTGTTGAAAATAAGGAATCCGAGAATTGGGTCTTCTCATAATGAAGTGATATCCCGTCCATTCGGGTGAAATGAACAAAGAGGTCAAAACAGCAAAACTACAGAAGCTACCGTAAGTTACGGTAGATACCGTAACTTACGGTAGAAAATAAAGTGTTACGGCAGCTTTCTACTGCCTTACGGCTAACCAGTGTTGCCCAGCGTCTACCGTAACTTACGGTGGCTACCGTAAGTTACGGTAGAGCCCTGTCACTTTTGTTGAACTTTGCATATCTTAGTTAAACGAATCCGTTTTTGAGCGTAGTTTCGATTATGCTAATTTTCTAATAACTCCAATACTAACATTTGTCAAAATTTCCAGTTCATAGGTATTACAAGTATGTGGATGATGATCAAGTCGATGCTTCAAGAACCGAACACAAATTTTGGATGCTTCCGCAGTAATCTACTCTAGTTAAATTATGTAGTTTTGTAAACACTACTGAATGAAAAATGTTTGAATCCAGATATTTGACTATGTTAAATACTATAATGAAGTATAACTTAGTTTACTAACTAAGTTTTTGTTAATTATAAATTTTCTTTTTACAAATACCGCATTTTTATGATTAAACAATGAAATTAAAAGACGGGTGTTACAAGTTGGTATCAGAGCTTAAGATTGTCAACATAGTGTTCGGTTCAAGCTTGATTGATCGTCCAGTAAGAATTAATTATTTATGTTAGTAGATTTTATTCTATGTAAGAAATGAGATGTTAGTTAATGTGCATGGGAAGAGCGTGTTAACGCACTCAAACCCGGAAAGTGCACCAAATGTGAACGGTTAAAGCAAGTTACGAACTTGGCTAAACCAAAGCAAATAAAGTTATGATATAAATGAGATGTTTAATAATTGATGTAAACATTTCAGTTTCGAGATGTCGGAAGGGAATGACGAACATCCGGTGCCGACAAGCACCGAACAAATGAAAGAAATAAATGCCGAAGAAGTGGGAAAGGCAATTGAGGGTAGTCTATCCGGGTTCATAGACAAAATTCAAAACATGGTGTTATCATTAGTTGAAGAACGAGTCAAAAGGTTGGAAGATAGTGTCAACCTTATGAAAGAGAAATCGGGAGAACGTAAAGGATGTTCGTACAAAGAATTTATGGCGTGTAAACTGCCAATCTACAACGGGGAGGTTGACCCGATAAT
This sequence comes from Helianthus tuberosus, assembly GCA_030545235.1. Classification (NCBI taxonomy): domain Eukaryota; kingdom Viridiplantae; phylum Streptophyta; class Magnoliopsida; order Asterales; family Asteraceae; genus Helianthus; species Helianthus tuberosus. The sequence continues at coordinate 166,355,044 of CM060355.1, forward strand.
TTACCAAAGATGGCTGAGTGACGTCGAAAGAGTGTTTGAAAGGACCCACTGTGACATAAGTGATTTTGTTGCTTACGGAACGGGCGAGTTGAGGGGTCAAGCCAAGGATTGGTGGGATAACAAAAAGAAGGAAATAGGAGCCGAAGCGGCAAGGTTAATGACATGGGATGAGTTTAAGGTGCCATTCCTTAAACATCATAGTCCCAAAGCAGTTATCAACAGGATCAAAGAAGATTTTATCCAGTTAAGACAAAAGGGAGAATCAATTGATAAAACCACGGGTATCTTTATGGATAAGCTGAGATTCTGTGACGAGTTAGTCACCACTGAAGAGCATAAAATATACTACTACTACAACATGCTGAGTGCTGAATATCGGGAGTTCATGACTCTCTCAAAGTATGAAACCCTCACGGAAATTATCAACACCGCCAGGGAGCGGGAAATCGAGTTGAAGAAACAAGTTGAAAGGGGCGAGCGAAGGGCACAAGATGTAAATCCAAGCCCTACAAAGAAAGCTCGAACTGTGGAATCGGGAAAGAAAGTGGATGCTAAAGGCGGGTCGCCAAGTTGTAAAGAGTGTGGAAAGGGGCACAAGGGTGAGTGCCGCTTCAAAGACAAGCCGTGTCCGGTATGAGGGAAGACGGGACACACCGCATCATTATGTCCGGGAAAGGTTTCCGTTTGCTATAAATGTTATCAGCCCGGCCACAAAAAGTCTGAATGACCAGATTTGGTTGGAAAGAAAGACACTAAAGAATCTCTAACAGAAGCTCCAAAGGCGAGGGCTAGGTCCTTCCAACTTACAGCAGTTGAAGTAAAGACAGAACCCGATGTGGTCTCAGGTACATTCGCAATAAACTCGATCCCTGCACGTGTATTATTTGATATGGGTGCGAATAAATCCTTTATTTCACATGGATTTATTCGACATCCTTCATTTGTATTGACAAAATTACCTATGCCTTTAGAGGTTGAGATAAGAGATAATAAAAGTTTCATAGTATGTGATGTCTGTCAAAGCTGCAAATTAAGTATCGATGATGAGGAATACTTGATAGATCTAATTCCAATGTCTATGGGAGAGTTTCAAGTGGTTGTAGGGATGGATTGGCTATCCCGACACCATGCAAAGGTCGTGTGTTTTCGTAAGGAGATAAAGCTAACATCTCCGAGCGGAAAACACGTCACAATCTATGGCGAAAAGGGAGGCAATCCTATAATATGCTCGATGATGAAAGCTCACAAGCTCGTGAGACATGGATGTAAAGCATTTATGATATACGAGAAGGAGCCCGAGAAATAATTACCAAAGATTTGAGACGTACCAGTGGTACGTGACTTTGAAGGTGTATTTTCGGGTGATTTACCGGGAATGCCGCCCGAGCGGGATGTAGAGTTCGGAATTGAATTAGTTCCGGGTGTGAAGCCCATGGCAAAAGAACCATACCGACTTGCACCATCGGAGTTACAAGAATTAATGTCGCAGATTCAAGACTTGCTCGATAAAGGATTCATAAGGCCGAGTGTATCTCCTTGGGGCGCACCTGTACTATTCGTGAAAAAGAAAGACGGAAGCATGCGCATGTGTATCGATTACTGGGAGTTGAATAAACTCACGGTAAAGAATCGATACCCGCTTCCGAGAATAGACGATCTATTCGACCAATTACAAGGTGCGAACTGGTTTTCAAAAATTGACCTTAGATCGGGGTATCACCAACTAAAGGTCATGGAGGAAGATGTGCCGAAGACGGCTTTCCGCACGCGATACGAACATTATGAATTCCTCGTGATGTCATTTGGGCTCACAAATGCACCCGCGGCTTTCATGGACCTCATGAACTGGGTTTGCAAGCTAATGTTGGATAAATCGGTAATCGTGTTTATTGATGACATTCTGGTATACTCGAAAAGTGAAACAGAACATGCACGCCACTTACAAGAGGTGTTAGAGACACTCAGGCAAGAAAAGTTGTATGCAAAATTCTCAAAATGCGCCTTCTGGTTGCGAGAGGTGCAATTCCTCGGCCACGTCATAAGCGCCGATGGAATATTGGTAGATCCTTCAAAGATAGAGGTTGTGTCAAAATGGAGCCCTCCGAAGAATCCCTCGGAAATTAGAAGCTTTTTAGGGCTTGCGGGATACTATAGGAGATTCATTCAAGATTTCTCCAAGATTGCGTCGCCGCTAACTAAGCTAACTCGGAAAGAGGAAAAGTTCATTTGGGGTGCCGAACAAGAAAGAGCGTTTCAAACGCTAAAAGAGAAGTTAACTCAAGCTCCGGTATTAACATTGCCGGACAGGGTCGAAGACTTGGTGGTTTATTCAGATGCCTCGCTATCGGGGCTCGGATGCGTTTTGATGCAACGGGGCAAGGTTATAGCTTATGCCTCGAGATAATTGAAAATACATGAAAAGAAATATCCCACGCACGATCTTGAATTGGCTGCGGTGGTGTTTGCGTGAAAATATGGAGGCACTATTTATATGGAGCAAGGTGCACCATATTTACTGATCACAAAAGCTTAAAATACTTCTTCGATCAGAAGGAGTTAAATATGCGACAAAGGCGATGGTTAGAAACGGTGAAAGATTTTGACTGTGAAATACATTATCACCCCGGGAAGGCAAATATGGTGGCGGATGCCCTGAGCAGAAAAGCGGATTATGTCCCAATATGAGTAAGGTTGATGCAGCTTGTTGTGACCTTGGGTATACTTGAACGTATCCGAGAAGCGCAAGTAGAAGCAGTGAAAGAGGAGAACTGGAAAAAGGAAAGAATAATCGGTCAGTTAAAAGAATTTTCGGACGGAAAGAACGGGTTAAAGACCCGATCCGGGAGAGTATGGGTTCCAAATTCTTGTGGGGTTAAGACGCTTCTACTCGATTAAGCTCATTGATCCCGATATTCTATTCATCCAGGTGCGACCAAGATGTACAACGATCTGAAACAAAACTATTGGTTGCCCGGAATGAAGAGGGATGTAGTAAAATACGTGGAGAAGTCCTTGACTTTTTTACAAGTTAAGGCGGAACACCAGAAACCCTATGGAAAGCCGAAAGCTGCAACCTTTGGAGATCCCGGTTTGGAAATGGGAACATATCGCTATGGACCTATTGACCAAACTACCTAAAATGATTCGAGGATTCGATGCTATATGGGTGATTGTGGATAGATTGACAAAGAGTGCTCATTTTATTCCCATACGCGTGACATATACTTCGGAAAAGATATCCGAGGTATATACAAACGAAATAGTGGCACGTCACAGAGTACCGGTATCCATTGTGTTGGATAGAGATACCCGGTTTACTTCAAACTTTTGGCGAAATTTCAAGAACAAATGGGAACGAAACTTTTCATTAGCACCACCTACCATCCTCAGACGGATGGGTAGAGTGAAAGAACAATACAGACACTAGAGGATATGTTACGGGCATGTATCATCGACTTCGGCGGAAGTTGGGATGTTTATCTACCGTTGGCCGAATTTTCGTATAACAATAGTTACCATTCGATCATCGGCATGACACCTTACGAGATGCTATATGATAGGAAATGTAGAACCCCGGTGTGTTGGGGTGAAGTGGGACCACGTGAACTGGCCCATAAAGATGTTGTCCAAGCCACTAATGAGAAAATTGAAGTGGTACGAGCCTATTTGAAAGCAGCCCAAGATAGGCAAAAGTCTTATGCCGATAAAAGACGAAGACCAATTGAATTTCAGTTAGGCGACATGGTTATGTTAAAGGTTTCCCCATGGAAGGGCGTTATCAGGTTCAGAAAGAGAGGGAAACTAAGCCCGAGGTTTATAGGGCCATTTAGAATCATCGAACGGGTTGGCATGGTAGCTTATCGCCTCGAGTTACCGGAAGAGTTAGTGGAATACATGGCACGTTTTATGTATCACAGTTACGAAAATGTCTAGCGGAGGAAGCAGCTTATATCCATTACGACAATATCGAGGTGGATGATAGCCTAAATTATGCGGTAAGGCCATTAGAGATTTTAGATCGAAAGGTTAAGCACTTGCGAAATAAACAAATCGATCAAGTCAATATCAAGTGGGAGCATAGGAAAGGTTCGGACACTACATGGGAGTCGGAAGAAGAGATGCGACGTCTCTACCCTTCCTTATTCGGTACGCACTATGGTTTCGGGGACGAAACCCTTTTAAGGGGGGTGGACTTGTAACACCCCGAAAAATGAAAATCATCTATTTTAAATATAATGTTGGTAAATAAACAAGTGAACTAACTAGGATTAAAATAACCTAGTTAGGTAAAAGCCTTGTAGTGACATACAAATGGGTTAAAACGCTAAAAATAAGAACCAAATGATAATTGAGGGGCAAAAGTGTTTAAATTGAAACTAATATTATCAAAACAGAAATTAAAACTCAAAACACACTTATGGGCGTGTGTTGAGATCGAACCAGACAAGGGGGGGGCGACCAGGGTTCTTCAAAACCCAAACTTCCACAAATCTCATAGATTGAAAGTTCAATTCTGATCAAAAACGAAATCCGAGCTAAGATTAATGATCCCCATCGAAAGGAGATCATAAGGTATGCAAAATTTGATAAAAATTCTCTACTTGAAATTCTCATGAATTTAGGGAATTCGAAATCTGTTAATGCATGTGTGCTATGTAGATGAAATAAGAACATTTAAGTGTCTAGGAGTAAACCCTAGGCAATTACATGTTGAAATCATACCTAATTCTAACAAATTCATGAACACCCTTGTAGGTGGTTAGTGGGTTAAGTAGAACTTGATAAACCCTAGGAAAATTGGGGATTGTTCTAGTAAAATTTGACATATGTGAAGTGATTTCAGAACTCTAGAGGCTAAAACTCATGTAAGGTAATTGATTGATGAAAATTTAGGGCTATATGACAAGTTATGAACTTGTCAATACATCGTCTAAATTTCTGCCCTTAAGGTGTTTGTTTAATTGTCTCAAAGAAGGCTTAAAACTGAAATCTAATGTTAAACCGCATAATTTTGATGTTTCGGAAAATTATGCGATATATGATTTGAAAAGAGTTCTAAACATGCCATGGTTGAACTCTATAGGAAAGGATACCGGAGCGTCGAGCGGACAAGCCGGTGGTGACTTGCGTTTGAAGGGCGTGCTTTGAAGGTATGTAACTTGATTCGTTACATTGAGTAAGTTTTGATAACTAGTATATGTATAGTTGCGTTGTAGAATAAAAGTTGTGTTGATTGATGCGACAATGTTCATTACTCGACTTAATAGGATTAAGAAGCGGTTAAAAGTCGTTTGGTAGTCATTATAATGGTGGATTCCATAGATGAGCCAAACGGGTCGAATAATCAATTAGTATGTGGCTAAACGCTTCGTTAATATGGTTATTTGGTCTTTTGTTATTGTTAATAATTGGTATATTAGAATACGAGAATTTAGCGGTTTGGTTTGCTTGAATGATGAACTCCATAAGGATAAAGTAAACGGGTCATTAAGAGAAGGTACGAATCGGATAACGGTAGGATGCGACAATGTTCATTACTCGACTTAATAGGATTAAGAAGCGGTTAAAAGTCGTTTGGTAGTCATTATAATGGTGGATTCCATAGATGAGCCAAACGGGTCGAATAATCAATTAGTATGTGGCTAAACGCTTCGTTAATATGGTTATTTGGTCTTTTGTTATTGTTAATAATTGGTATATTAGAATACGAGAATTTAGCGGTTTGGTTTGCTTGAATGATGAACTCCATAAGGATAAAGTAAACGGGTCATTAAGAGAAGGTACGAATCGGATAACGGTAGTACCTTACTCGTAGATTTTGAGCCCGAGTGATGAGTAGCGAATCACTAAACACGCAAACCGGTGATGGGAGCGTGGGTGTTGAAAATAAGGAATCCGAGAATTGGGTCTTCTCATCATGAAGTGATATCCCGTCCATGTAGGTTCGGGTGAAATGAACAAAGAGGTCAAAACAGCAAAACTATAGAAGCTACCGTAAGTTACGGTAGATACCGTAACTTACGGTAGAAAATAAAGTGTTACGGCAGCTTTCTACTGCCTTACGGCTAACCAGTGTTGCCCAGCGGCTACCGTAACTTACGGTGGCTACCGTAAGTTACGGTAGAGCCCTGTCACTTTTGTTGAACTTTGCATATCTTAGTTAAACGAATCCGTTTTTGAGCGTAGTTTCGATTATGGTAATTTTCTAATAACTCCAATACTAACATTTATCAAAATTTCCAGTTCTTAGGTATTACAAGTATGTGGATGATGATCAAGTCGATGCTTCAAGAACCGAGCACAAATTTTGGATGCTTCCGTAGTAATCTACTCTAGTTAAATTATGTAGTTTTGTAAACACTACTGAATGACAAATGTTTGAATCCAGTAATTTGACTATGTTAAATACTATGATAAAGTATAACTTAGTTTACTAACTAAGTTTTTGTTAATTATAAATTTTCTTTTTACAAATACCACATTTTTATGATTAAACAATGAAATTAAAAGACGGGTGTTATAAGTTGATATAATAGTTGGGATTAAAAGTAATTTGAATGAGAAACTCTATCGCATCGCAACGCTCGTCACACGAATCGAAATCGCAAAACTCATCGCGCTGCGCACTCGGATCGAGTGGCCAACCGATCGAGATGCAACCCGATCGAGGTGCCACTAGATCGAGCTGCCACCCGACCAGAGATGCCACTCGATCAACCAGCCTCTTTTCACCCTTTCCTTTTATGGAAACCCTATAAATACCCCTCATGTCAACATCATTTGATGTTGACAGCTCTCTCCCTCCCACTCGCTCCAGCTCGCTTTTCTTCAGATTTATCGCAATTCTTGTAAGTTTTCCATCTAAATCTTGTACTTTCTTGATCTACACGCACTCCTACACCTTTCTATCTTTTGAATCTTAGCTTTTAACGGTGAAATCACTAGATTTGTGGCGTTCTAGGATGATGTCATCATGGTGTTCTTAGGAACTTCATGTTTTGGCTTCCATCCACCAAGAACAACTTAGATCTGAACGATTTCCACACAAATAAACAAAGATCTTTAATAGATCTGAACATAATCATGGTGAAAAGGATTGAAAGATGGTTTTCTAACTTTCTTTCAACTCTTTTACACTCAATGCACTCAAAACCGATAGAATTGGAGCTTGTTCTGATCTTCTTCTCTTTCTTGTCGAAGTGTTGGTTCAAGATCTGGATTCTACCCATGAGATTACCAATTTCAGGTTGAACATGGAACACCGTCTCGAATAGTTAACTGGTCGGATTTGGGTGGTTCCTGTCCGATCAGATTACCAAGTATTGACGAGGTTTCTGTTGTTCAGCACGATATCAAATCATCTCGATAAAACGACAAACTATCAAAACAATCAAGGAAGGAGACGACCGGGACAACTGGGATGGATTGCCGTCCGATTGGATTGCCGTCGGATCGGATTGCCGCCTGACCGGACTGCTACCCAATCGACTTGCACTGTGGGACCCACACTCCACACTTAACTTTTATTTTAATATTTGAAGTTGGAACATTGAACGGACTACCGTCCGATCGAGTTGCCACTCGATCGGATTATCACTCGACCATGTAATGCTCTGACTTCAACACTTAAACAATTTTCAACATGTTCAATGCAAATGGATTGCCACCCGATCGGATTACCATCCGATCGAGTGACCGTCCTGCGGTGAACTTGTTCTCAACTTGAGAAGACTCGCCAATCGGATTGCCGTCCGAACGGACTACCGTCCGATCGACCGACCCGAAAGGTAGAGATACTTCTCCATTTTGAAAATGCTACAACGAAAACTTCAAAAGATAAGCCATCATACACAAACACATCCATCCCAAACGAGGTGACTACCCAATCGAGTGACCACCGGGTCGGGTGACCACCCGAACGGATTGTCATCCGATCGACCGGCCACCCGATCGGATTGCTTGATCGGTCCACTGATACTTTGTATTGTTTTACGTGCCTCTTATCGTTTATGCTATCATTCTGATCAGGCTAACCTTACTCTCTAATGCTCCCTTCAATCCATCAATCGCGATGAGTATACTCGATCCCTTTTTGCTTTACGCACTTTTGGGTGTTACATACGTTACTTATTCTAAATCACATCGAACACACTACGCAATACTTTAAACGCTAACCGTTACCGCATGTTATATGTGACTTAATGAATGCTTGTTTGTTATGTTTACACATGGAATGTTGTCTACCTGCCTTAGCAACGATAGTACTATAGTTTGGACTCAGCACCTGTTCACTCAGGGGTTGTTAAGGACAATTTGTTACATGGCTCACAGTGGTGAGTGTGTATTACGAACTGCCTTGGGCAGTCAACCCGCGGTCATTGGTATCGATAGGTTCATGTCGATAACTAACATGCCTCATTTTACACTGTGTACGTGCTGGTTATGCGTAACGATTTCGAACTCTATTATATCTGTTAAACTTGTATGCTCACCTTTACACTATGTGTATTGAATTTTACTTTAACGTATGTGACAGGTGCTTAGGATGTTTATATGCTTGGCTTGCTGTGAAATCGAGGCTAGGAAAGGTCTAGAAACAAATAAACAATTGTCTGTATTTGAAACATGAGTTGTCGGAACAGAACAATTTGACTAGATCTTGTCTGTAATAATTATGTTATCTATTATGACATGGTATGGGACATGTTGCTTTAAATAATTGGTAATTATAGTTGTTATGGAAAGTTCTGGACAATCTGTTTCGCTCAGTGCCACGCCCCGATGTTTCTGCCATCGGTTGGGGTGTGACAGATTCGTATCAGAGCCATAACTATAGGGAACTAGGCAAGACTCGACCTAGTCCGGGCCGATGTCTTTGAAACGACCTAGTCTATAGTTAGGAACCAACAGACCGACTTGTGCATATCCTGTTGGGATTTTGTATGAGCTTACTGCTACTTCTCGCTATTCTCGCCTACGCTACACTATCACTGCACACTGGTTTTCAAAAATGAACGAGCGATTAGGTCGAGATTAGGTGTGAAAACCGCAAACTCTCGACTAAATTACTTGTTTGACCCACATTTTTATCTATAAACACGAAATTTGCGTTGAATCAGGAGTGAAATCCCTACTTTGACGCATAATTCTTCTTCATTTTATCAAAACAGGAACAAAGTTGTTAAGTCAGGGGTGAAACCCGAACCTTGATGACTTGTTCCGACCTTATTTTGGTTTTTACAAAACTCTCACCAAAGTCTCGACGGACTCCAACGACTTGAAGTCACGATATGACCAGAAGGATGCATGCCGATCGCCCAGATTCGAGGCGAGAGCACAGTCCTGAAGTCCAAAGTGTGTGCCAAGAGTCCTTGTGAATAGTCGAATCACTTTGGTTAGTCGACGTCTACCAGCCGCAGACAATCTATTCTCGATTTTTATGTGTTTCGATTCTGAGCTCCCTACTGCCGACTGATATTTGTTGTTTTTATATGGATTTTATGTGTTTTGTGTGATTTATCTGTTTATGTATTCCGATTTTTGGTGATTTACTCGCTTTTTCGCTATAGCTTTGATCGACACACACGACCCGCACTGCACCTCTACCTCAAAACGCTAACAAATCGCTATTTGTGGATAATCACATGCTATGATTGTACGCTTATACTATACTACTCGCTACATTATTCGCGATCGCTATTTTCGAACGCTCGCGGACTGTGAATGATAGGTTTCTGTTTTCTGACTGCCTCTGTAACTACATACTTATGTGCTTTTGTGATTCTGTGCCTTACGTGCTTACGTTCTTCTGTGCTTATGTGAATCTGTGATTATGTGCCTATGTGTTTACGTGATTATACGTGTTTCTGAGCTTTAGTAGCATTAGACGTGTGAGGTGAGATTCGACTATGTTGTGTCTGAGTCCTATGACGATGTCTGTTGCAGACAATGTCGTCATCTGGATCCCGTCACACGCGCACTGCTCGCCAAAACCAGAAGGACAAACGCCTTGCTGCTCTCGTCGCCAAACAAATGGCAAAGGCTGTTCCTCAGATCGTGAGTGAACTGTATGAGAACATGAGCAAATCGTCCGAAGAATCCAGGACCGAAACCCCTAAAGCTGCTTTCAGCTTCAAACAGTTCAAGGCATGCGGACCGAAGGAGTTCACTGGTGAAGATGGCCCTACGGCCTTGTTTCAATGGTTCGACTCAATCGAAGTCACCCTGCGTCAGAGTGGATGTCCTGACAATCTCCGCATCCTAAATGCTACCGGCGTCTTCCAGTCCCGCGCTCTAGACTGGTGGACGGCTGAGAGGAACAAACGCAGAAATGATGCAGCCTATGGTCTGTCATGGGATGAGTTGAAGAACGTTATGCTCGAAGAGTTCTGACCCCCCGCCCCCCATGAGCGCCAAAAGCTGGAGGATGAATTCTGGCACATCAAGCAGAAAGATGGTGACAACGCTGCTTTGACTGCTCGCTTCAAGCAGCTCAGTATTATCTGCCCCGACCAAGTCAAGACTGCTGACATGACAATCAAGAAGTACATCCACGCTCTGCCAGATTGTGTTGCAGATTTTGTGCATGCTTCAAAACCAGCAACAATCGAAGAAACTTACTTGCTTGCCGCTGAAATTAACGACAAGCGAGTAAAAGCTGGTTTTTGTGATAAAGCTTCGAAGAACCTGCACCAAGCTACCACCGCACCAACCGCTGACACCGCCGCCGCTCCTCAGTCATCGAAGTCCTCTCGCCGCAAGAGGAAGAACAACAATAGTAGCTCCAGCAACAAGAACTGTGTTGTCACTACCACTGCTGCCCCGCTTCAAGCCGTACCGGCTCAACAACAGTCTCAGCACCGATCAGCCCCAGCACCAATCACCTATGCACCACCTGCAAAGCGTGCATACACAGGCCCTCACCCTGCCTGCCCAACATGTACTTATCATCACCCGGTGGGTATCGCCTGCCATTTTTGCGTGCACTGCAATATGTACGGCCACTTCCCTGCTAATTGTCGTACTGGTCCTCGGCAAGAACCAGCTCAAGCCACTGCTCATCAAGCTCTACTTCCAGCTCCCCAAGGCCAACAAGCGGCTCTGGCACCCATGGTCAACGCCAGAGTCTGCTTCGCGTGTGGTGATCCCAACCACTTCGCGAATATGTTCCGGAACAGGGTTGTGAAACAAGAGCCCCAGCAGCAGCAGCCTCAGCAACAGCAACAGCAGTAGCAACAGCCTCAACAGCAACAGCAACAAGCCGCCTGCGCCAGAACGTTCAACATCAATGCGCGCCAAGCCCAAGCCGACAACAATGTGGTTAATGGTACGTTTCTCGTGAATGGTATTTATGCTTCGTGTTTGTTTGATACTGGAGCCCATAACTGTTTTGTGTCATTTGAATTCGAGAAGCTCCTTAATCGTAAGCGCTCCCATCTCCCCTCGACGTTCGATGTCGAAGTCGCCACCGAAAGAACCGTCGCCGTCAATTCTGTTCTTCATGATTGTACTCTTGAACTCAACAATCACATTTTTTTGATTGACCTTATTCCAATGCAGCTCAGAAGTTTTGACATCATAGTTGGCATGGACTTTCTTCGTAAAAACCATACTGAAGTTGTGTGCTTTGATAAGATGATTCGATTCTCGCTCGCGAATGGTGATGTATTATGTGTTTATGGTGAAACTCCCTCGAAAGGTCTTAAGCTCATGTCATGCGTCCAAGCTAGCAAGTATCTCCACAAGGAATACAGAGCTTTCTTGGCTAACATTGTAGTAGCGGAGAAGGAAAAGAAAGTCGTGATATCGACTTTCATATCGACCTCATTCCTGGAGCAAACCCTATCGCTAGAGCTCCTTATCGACTCGCTCCATCCGAAATGCGTGAACTCTCGAGTCAGCTCCAAGAATTGCTTAATAAAGGCTTCATTCGCTCGAGCACCTCTCCATGGGGCGCACCAGTCCTTTTCGTCAAAAAGAAGGATGGGTCGTTCAGGATGTGCGTCGACTATCGGGAGTTGAACAAGCTGACAATCAAGAATCACTATCCCCTACCTCGAATTGATGACTTGTTTGATCAGCTACAAGGTGCTACATGTTTCTCGAAGATCGATTTACGCTCAGGCTATGACCAACTACGCATCCAAGAGGAGGATATACCCAAAACCGCTTTTCGCACTCGATACGGCCATTATGAGTTCGTTGTTATGCCTTTTGGTTTAACCAACGCACCCGCGGTTTTCATGGATCTGATGAATCGCGTGTGTAAACCATTTCTTGACCGCTTCGTCATCGTGTTCATCGATGATATCCTGATCTATTCCTGTAACACCCCAAAACCCGAATGTTTATATTCGTTAAATGTTATGATATGGTGCATCAAGAAATGAATGACTAGGTTATTTAACCAAGTTAACAAAATGGTAAAAAAAATTAAAAGAAAGAAAGTTGTGCCCCTTTATAATTAGTGGCAACTTGAGGGGTTAAAGTGGGTTAAGTTGAAAGTTGAATTAATAAATAAAAATTTACACACACAAACACACACACGATCGTGTGTTCTAGAGGGAGCAGGAGCTCTCATGAAGTCAAAACCCTAACTCCATCTAATCCATCAAATTGGAAGGATAAATGAAGCTCAAATTCAGAACCGAACACAAATTTGTGATCACCTACACTAGGGAATCATAAGGTATGTCTTAGATTCTAGATTGGTGATTACCCACGAAGTGGGTTATGTTGTAAATCATGAATTGGTATGAAATTGGGCATGAGGATATGTTAGAATCATCATATAGAACATGGATTATGCATGGTTTAGGTTAATTTGATGTTTAGAGGCAAAACCCATTAGTTATGGTAAGAATAATGACTTGAATCATCATCCATGTCTAATTCTTGTTGCATGTTGTTTGTATTATGTGGGTATGATGAATTCTTGTTACATGAATTGAAAGAAATATGGTGTTGATATGCTTGATGTTATGTATGAATGATAAATGCTAATTAGTGGGAGGATTGGATGAATTATGCATAAGATTAGAAGAATATGCATATATTAGTTGTACATTGTGCTAAGATAGTGGTACGCACACCAAGCGTTTGATGAAACGCCTAGGTGAGCTTAATCGATGAAATTGTATGAAAGTAAAAGGTGATATGTATATAGTGTTGTCCGTATAGGCTATTATGATGTTACGGGTATATAATGATAAGTCGAAAGTTAAACTAAATGAACCGTTGACTTTTAAAAGTCAACCGTGTATAAGAAGGATGGTTAGACATGTTGTCATAATTGTAAGATTAAGGTAAGTTATATGGAGCGTGTTTGACGAATGTGTGTTTAATGCGATGACATGATGGTTTACATGAGTTTGAAATGATATGAATTTGGTCACATGTATTATGCTTGCTAGAAGTAACTAATGAAAGTCAAATAGGAATTATGCGATCGATATGATCGTTAACATGTACAATTATGTATGCTGATAAGAATGCGATTTCGATGACATGGAAGTATAGGAATCATGTCGAGACGGAATCAAGCACGGAAGGCTAACGGGTCAAAAAGTGGCGAGGAAACGAGTATGAAAATGGACGCACGAGGTAAGTGATTTTTGTAATCACTTCTTAGTTGTTTATGTAAAGTTATGTGCAATTTAATTAAGTATGATGATCGAGGTCAAGTAGGAAAGAATTTTATGAGACCGATGAAGTATTAAACGGATCTTAGCTTTGATCCGAGCAAGGTATGTTTGATTAAGAATTGTAGCTAAGTAGTAGGATTGGTTACTTATGCAAGGATAGAGCAAAGTTGACAAAAACGCCCTTGATGGGTAAAACGAGCAAATGGTCTTAAAAGTTGATTACAAACAAGCTATTTGATTAAATGAATGTTTTGAAAAAGCAAGAAAGCGAGAAGTATGGTTTTCGTAAGCTAAAGACCTTAAAATGCGCAAATACCCTTATCGGGTCAAAATAAGCTCTTGAACGAAAATGGGTCAAGAGGATGCAAGACATCCGAGAACTTAATCTTGTATGATATACAATGTTGACATTATTAGGTTCATAAGAAGTTATGGTCAAACAAACAAGTTTTGTGGATGAATGCATGAACGGGTCGAATAAATCATAAATGAATAATAAGACGATAGTGTGTAAGTTAAGAATTTCCTTAATCCGGATATGGGATTTTAAGTTCATATGAAAGAATGTGAATTTACAAGCATGTAGGAAGAAACGGGAGGTTAAACGGGTATACGGTTCAAAAGTTATGCGCGTTTTAGTGCGTACGGACGACGAAACGGAACTGCAGAAAAGTGCCATTTCTAGAGGTAGTCGCCGACGGGTCAAGGGTAGTCGCCGACGGGCTCTAGAAAGTTAGTTTTTTTGCTGACGGGTTATTTACCTGTCTACGGGGTTTTTGGCTACGGGAAGAACCACGGGTCGTCGCCGACGGGCCCTAGGGCCGTCGCCGACGCCCTCCCCAAGTCCAAAAACATGAAATTTGTTATTTAAGTTGATTCATGTATCGTAGGCTTCGGTTTGTTATCCGTGGACTACGGCGGGCTTCCTAAACATGATTTTGATCGATCCTTAGATGTTTATGGGCTATAAATCAAAGTCTAAGTCACATGTAATCAACGCATGAGTATGTAAGAAGTATGCAAGATCTTGTACACGTATGTAGATGTGTATGTATGTATGTATGTATGTATAAAGATATGTATGAGTGTATACATGTATGTAAAGATGTAGGAAAGGTATGTACGTATGTAGATGTGTATGTAGGTATGTGTAAAGATATGTACGAGTGTATGCATGTATGTAAAGATGTAGGAAAGGTATGTACGTATGTAGATGTGTATGTATGTATGTATAAAGATATGTATGAGTGTATACATGTATGTAAAGGTGTAGGAAAGGTATGTACGTATGTAGTTGTGTATGTATGTATGAATAAAGACATGTATGAGTGTATGCACGTATGTAAAGTTGTAGGAAAGGTATGTACGTATGTAAATGTGTAAGTATGTATGTATGTATGTAAGTACGTATGTATGCATGAATTAGACACGTTGAATGTTAACGTTATTAATGGTGTACCTTGAGAATGAAAAGTAATGCAGGTACGTTATTGAAGCCTCACCAGGAAATGAATAAGCAGATGAAATGCTTAAATTTTGAAAAGGACGAAATGTGAAGTGTACGTGAAAGAATCTTGTTTATATAATGTGCGCTAATGTTAGGAATGTATGTGGTGAGTGCAGGTTGTACGGATCACGGGCGATTATCACAAGGAATTGAGATCGAAGACCGAGTCACAAGATAGATTGTACGTGAATAATCGAGTATGTACTTTAGTAAACGGGAGTTATGCTTTTGTTTTGTAAAAGAGATATTTTAAAAATAAACCTTCAAGTAAGTCAAGACGTTTGTAATGAAAGAAATTTTATGGCACGAATTTCCGCTGCGACTTTTGTCAAATACGTGTTAGGGTCTTACAAGTTGGTATCAGAGCCCTGGTTTGAGAGAATCAAGTACAAGAAAGTAAGTACTTGAACTCAGACTTGTGTGCTCTTATGATAAGGAACCCGTACAATCTAAGACTCGATCAAGATCCAAAGGTAGAAGCGAATGTAAGTATGTACTTATGTATACGTATAAAGAAACTGACGGTATGTTATGTGCAAGGTAAGTATAAGTGTTTGAAGAAGATGACCCTTGAATGCAGTCTAGGATGGATGCTAAGGCAGGCAAGGATGTGAATGGACAGACGGACCCCAGGTACACAATGTTAATATGTATGGTACCGGTGTTAAAAGAAAAAGGAAGAAATCTCCTTGGGAGGGTAAGTACTAAATGGAAGACAACGATATTGTCTTGATAAGATTGTAAAAATGTAGCACGAACTGAGACCCACTACTGCAGACATAAGGCGATGATTACCTGAAGGCACGAAATTAGTATGTGAATTACGCACCTGGCCAGTACGCAAGAAGCATATGACATTCGTGAGACCGTGGTAATTATCGCAGGTATGTCCGTTAGAATTGGGTAGCATGTGGGCGTACGGGTGAAGTGAGTAGTAAGACTCTCAGGAAATTGAGAGTACTATGTAGGAATGAAAAACATGAATGATAAGAATGAAAGATATGAATGCAATGCTTGAATCCGCGAGACGGATTCAAGGGATGAAAAGCGTAAATGCAATGTTTGAATCCGCGAGACGAATTCAAAGAATGAAAGATATGAATGCAATGCTTGAATCCGCGAGACGGATTCAAGGGATGAAAAGCGTAAATGCAATGTTTGAATCCGCGAGACGAATTCAAAGAATGAAAGATATGAATGCAATGCTTGAATCCGCGAGACGGATTCAAGGGATGAAAGGCGTAAATGCAATGTTTGAATCCGAGAGACGGATTCAAAGAATGAAAGATGTGAATGCAATGTTTGAATCCGCGAGACGGATTCAAAACATAGAAGGTACGAAAGGTATGGATAATGTGTTCGATTTCGCGAAACAGATTTAAGATATAAAAGACGAAATTAGTCTACATAAGAAGAAGTCAATAGCTTGACCATGTATGCGTCAAACAAGTCATATAAGTAAATGTAAAGCAAATGAACAAAAGAATGATAGGAATGAAAATATCCGAATGCGTAAGTAACGTAAGGATATGTATGGTACAAAAGACTATAGAAATGTAGAACGATGTTAGCTACGGAGTTATGCACGTAGGTATGACGATGACATAGCAGTTTTGTTGTGATAACAAAACAAGGGTTAAATGTTATACAATGTGTCTATAGAATGGAATCTTAAAGGATGAAGATGAAAGTACTAAATCCGTTATAAACGGATCATATGAGTGTAAGCATTATTATAAGTTTGAATAAGTATGTATATTAACCTGTTATTAACGGGTCAAAGGAAATGAGAATGTTATATGAAAGTATGCCATGGAAAGTATAGACTTGTTAAGAAGAAGAAGCCAATTGTATGAATAATTATGAAATGAGATAGGATGATTACTTATGATTATGATGTGAGTGTTAAGTCAAACATACATATGTGTGTGTGTGTAAGAGGAAATGAGAAAGGTTTCGGGGACGAAACCTTATTTAAGGGGGGTAGACTTGTAACACCCCAAAACCCGAATGTTTATATTCGTTAAATGTTATGATATGGTGCATCAAGAAATGAATGACTAGGTTATTTAACCAAGTTAACAAAATGGTAAAAAAAATTAAAAGAAAGAAAGTTGTGCCCCTTTATAATTAGTGGCAACTTGAGGGGTTAAAGTGGGTTAAGTTGAAAGTTGAATTAATAAATAAAAATTTACACACACAAACACACACACGATCGTGTGTTCTAGAGGGAGCAGGAGCTCTCATGAAGTCAAAACCCTAACTCCATCTAATCCATCAAATTGGAAGGATAAATGAAGCTCAAATTCAGAACCGAACACGAATTTGTGATCACCTACACTAGGGAATCATAAGGTATGTCTTAGATTCTAGATTGGTGATTACCCATGAAGTGGGTTATGTTGTAAATCATGAATTGGTATGAAATTGGGCATGAGGATATGTTAGAATCATCATATAGAACATGGATTATGCATGGTTTAGGTTAATTTGATGTTTAGAGGCAAAACCCATTAGTTATGGTAAGAATAATGACTTGAATCATCATCCATGTCTAATTCTTGTTGCATGTTGTTTGTATTATGTGGGTATGATGAATTCTTGTTACATGAATTGAAAGAAATATGGTGTTGATATGCTTGATGATATGTATGAATGATAAATGCTAATTAGTGGGAGGATTGGATGAATTATGCATAAGATTAGAAGAATATGCATATATTAGTTGTACATTGTGCTAAGATAGTGGTACGCACACCAAGCGTTTGATGAAACGCCTAGGTGAGCTTATCGATGAAATTGTATGTAAGTAAAAGATGATATGTATATAGTGTTGTCCGTATAGGCTATTATGATGTTACGGGTATATAATGATAAGTCGAAAGTTAAACTAAATGAACCGTTGACTTCTAAAAGTCAACCGTGTATAAGAAGGATGGTTAGACGTGTTGTCATAATTGTAAGATTAAGGTAAGTTATATGGAGCGTGTTTGACGAATGTGTGTTTAATGCGATGACATGATGGTTTACATGAGTTTGAAATGATATGAATTTGGTCACATGTATTATGCTTGCTAGAAGTAACTAATGAAAGTCAAATAGGAATTATGCGATCGATATGATCGTTAACATGTACAATTATGTATGCTAATAAGAATGTGATTTCGATGACATGGAAGTATAGGAATCATGTCGAGACGGAATCAAGCACAAAAGGCTAACGTGTCAAAAAGTGGCGAGGAAACGAGTATGAACATGGACGCACGAGGTAAGTGATTTTTGTAATCACTTCTTAGTTGTTTATGTAAAGTTATGTGCAATTTAATTAAGTATGATGATCGAGGTCAAGTAGGAAAGAATTGTATGAGACCGATGAAGTATTAAACGGATCTTAGCTTTGATCCGAGCAAGGTATGTGTGATTAAGAATTGTAGCTAAGTAGTAGGATTGGTTACTTATGCAAGGGAGTCCTTTGTTGTTAAGGATAGAGCAAAGTTGACAAAAACGCCCTTGATGGGTAAAACGAGCAAATGGTCTTAAAAGTTGATTACAAACAAGCTATTTGATTAAATGAATGTTTTGAAAAAGCAAGAAAGCGAGAAGTATGGTTTTCGTAAGCTAAAGACCTTAAAATGCGCTAATACCCTTATCGGGTCAAAATAAGCTCTTGAACGAAAATGGGTCAAGAGGATGCAAGACATCCGAGAACTTAATCTTGTATGATATACAATGTTGACATTATTAGGTTCATAAGAAGTTATGGTCAAACAAACAAGTTTTGTGGATGAATGCATGAACGGGTCGAATAAATCATAAATGAATAATAAGACGATAGCGTGTAAGTTAAGAATTTCCTTAATCCGGATGTGGGATTTTAAGTTCATATGATAGAATGTGAATTGACAAGCATGTAGGAAGAAACGGGAGGTTAAACGGGTAAACGGTTCAAAAGTTATGCGCGTTTTATTGCGTACGGACGACGAAACGGAACTGCAGAAAAGTGCCATTTATAGAGGTAGTCGCCGACGGGTCAAGGTTAGTCGCCGACGGGCTCTAGAAAGTTAGTTTTTTTGCTGACGGGTTATTTACCTGTCTACGGGGTTTTTGGCTACGGGAAGAACCACGGGTCGTCGCCGACGGGCCCTTGGGCCGTCGCCGACGCCCTCCCCAAGTCCAAAAACATGAAATTTGTTATTTAAGTTGATTCATGTATCGTAGGCTTCGGTTTGTTATCCGTGGACTACGGCGGGCTTCCTAAACATGATTTTGATCGATCCTTAGATGTTTATGGGCTATAAATCAAAGTCTAAGTCCCATGTAATCAACGCATGAGTATGTAAGAAGTATGCAAGATCTTGTACGCGTATGTAGATGTGTATGTATGTATGTATAAAGATATGTATGAGTGTATACATGTATGTAAAGATGTAGGAAAGGTATGTACGTATGTAGATGTGTATGTAGGTATGTGTAAAGATATGTACGAGTGTATGCATGTATGTAAAGATGTAGGAAAGGTATGTACGTATGTAGATGTGTATGTATGTATGTATAAAGATATGTATGAGTGTATACATGTATGTAAAGGTGTAGGAAAGGTATGTACGTATGTAGTTGTGTATGTATGTATGTATGAATAAAGACATGTATGAGTGTATGCACGTATGTAAAGTTGTAGGAAAGGTATGTACGTATGTAAATGTGTAAGTATGTATGTATGTATGTAAGTACGTATGTATGCATGATTTAGACACGTTGAATGTTAACGTTGTTAATGGTGTACATTGAGAATGAAAAGTAATGCAGGTACGTTATTGAAGCCTCACCAGGAAATGAATAAGCAGATGAAATGCTTAAAGTTTGAAAAGGACGAAATGTGAAGTGTACGTGAAAGAATCTTGTTTATATAATGTGTGCTAATGTTAGGAATATATGTGGTGAGTGCAGGTTGTACGGATCACGGGCGATTATCACAAGGAATTGAGATCGAAGACCGAGTCACAAGATAGATTGTACGGGAATAATCGAGTATGTACTTTAGTAAACGGGAGTTATGCTTTTGTTTTGTAAAAGAGATATTTTAAAAATAAACCTTCAAGTAAGTCAAGACGTTTGTAATGAAAGAAATTTTATGGCACGAATTTCCGCTGCGACTTTTGTCAAATACGTGTTAGGGTCTTACAATTCCAAATCAAAAGATGAACACGCGCAACATCTACGTTTGGTTCTCGAGCTACTCCAAGGGAATCGACTCTATGCCAAGTTCTCCAAGTGCGAATTTTGGCTGGAGGAAGTTCAATTCCTCAGTCACATTGTCAATAGTCAAGGTATTCATGTCGATCCCGCGAAGATTGAAGCAGTTAAGAGTTGGGTTACACCGAAGAACCCGTCTGAAGTCCGTTCTTTTCTCGGACTAGCGAGTTATTATCGACGATTTATCAAAGGATTCTCTAAAATCGATGTGCCGCTTACCGCTCTTACGCATAAAGACAAGCCTTTTGTTTGGGGAACTAAACAGGAGTCTGCTTTCCAAACCCTCAAGCATATGCTCTGCAATGCTCCCGTCCTCACTCTACCCAACAGAAACGACGACTTCATTGTCTATTGTGATGCCTCAAACCTTGGTCTTGGTTGTGTTCTCATGCAACGAGACAAGGTTATCGCTTACGCATCTCGACAGCTCAAGATCCACGAGAAGAACTATACAACCCACGACCTCGAGCTAGGCGCAGTTGTTTTTGTGTTAAAGATTTGGCGACACTACCTGTAGGGTACCAAGTGTACGATCTTCACCGATCATAGGAGCCTACAACATATCTTTGACCAGAAAGAACTTAATATGCGTCAACGCCGATGGGTAGAACTTCTCAACGATTATGACTTTGAGATTCGTTATCATCCAGGCAAAGCAAATGTCATTGCCGATGCTCTAAGTCAACGAAGTTATTTGCATAGCGCTCGTAATGTTCCTGCCCAGCATCATCTCGAAACCCTCATTCGCGAAGCTCAGCATATCTGTTTTACCGAACACACCTTGAAGAAGGAAAGAATCTACCACGATGGAGCCCATCTTGTTAATAAGTCGAATGGGATATTCCACTATCTGGACCGAATTCGGATCCCTAAGCGGACCGATTTACGACAGATTTTGATGGACGAAGCCCACAAATCCCGATATTCTATTCATCCTGGTGCCGATAAAATATACCAGGACCTTCACTACAAGTACTGGTGGCCGGGCATGAAGAGGGATATCGCTCTCTATGTTGGAAGATGCCTCACTTGCTCGAAAGTCAAGGCCGAGCACCAAAGACCCTCTGGCTTACTTGAACAACCCCCGATCCCTGTGTGGAAGTGGGAAAGTATAGCTATGGACTTCATAACGAAACTCCCGCGCACACCATCAAGTCACGACAGCATTTGGGTTGTCGTTGACCATTTGACCAAATCTGCTCATTTTCTGCCCATATGAGAAGATTACAAGGTAGAACGATTTGCCCGAATCTACACCGATGAGATCATTTGTCGACATGGGACGCCTCGCGACATCATCTCTGACCGTGATGCTCGGTTTACCTCGCGCCTGTGGGAAACGTTTCAAGCGGCTCTCGGTACTACGCTTAATCTAAGTACCGCATTCCACCCTCAAACCGACGGTCATACTAAGAGAACGATTCGTACCCTTGAAGACATGCTCCGTTCTTGTGTCATAGATTTCGGTGGTAATTGGGACGCTTACCTACCCTTGGTCGAATTCTCGTACAATAACAGTTATCATTCCAGCATTCAAATGGCACCGTTTGAGGCTTTATACGGAAGAAGATGTCGATCACCTATTGTATGGCACGAGATCAGGCACTCGCAATTAACCGGTCCTGAGCTATTGCAAGAAACGACTGACAAAGTCCTCCAAATTTGAGACAATCTGCTGAAAGCTCGGAGTCGTCAGAAAAGTTACGCCGATAGACGACGCAAGCCCCTTGAATTTGACGTTGGCGACTACGTACTCCTAAAGGTATCACCTTGGAAGGGTGTGGTCAGATTCGGCAAGAAAGGGAAACTAGCGCCTCGATATGTTGGACCTTTTAAGATTCTGGTAAGGATCGGAAAAGTCGCCTACAGACTCGAACTACCGGAGGAATTTAGTAACGTACACCTGACTTTCCATGTTTCGAACCTCCGAAAGTGCCTGGCTGAGCATGATTTAAATGTATACCTTGATGATCTCTAAATAAACGAAACACTAAACTTCGTAGAGAAGCCTGTCGAGATCATGGATCGCCAAACCAAGCAGCTCAGACGCTCGCGCATTCCCATTGTGAAGGTTCGATGGGAAGGCAAACGAGGCGTAGAGTTCACTTGGGAACTCGAAAGCGACATGAAGGCGAAGTACCCGCAGTTGTTTGTTACGGCTTCGGCCTAATTTCGGGACGAAATCCCCCAACTAGGGGAGGCTGTAACACCCCGTGTTTCGAAAGTCAAAGTCAAAGTCAAGATTGAAGTCAAAGGGAGACAAGATTGCTAATTGCGATCTGTCACTCCTCGCTCAATTCCTGTTTTGACTTCTTTGACTTGTAGATAGTCTATTATATGCTTTACGTTAGTTGTATTTTGTGGAGTACTTGTTAATAATCGAGATTTATTCGATGTTTATCGCATGTTTTCTCTCAAGTCCAATTACGCGTTCTGGATATTGTTTTACGTGTGTGTGTGCCTTATGTGTTACTTGTGCATGTTTATTTATGTTTATGTTGTGGTGATTAATCAAAACGCAATCGAAACTCAATCGTAATCGAATCGCAAACGCTAAACGTAAGTCAAATAAGGATGATTGTATGTTGATATAGTAGTTGGGATTAAAAGTAATTTGAATGAGAAACTCTATCGCATCACAACGCTCGTCACACGAATCGAAATCGCAAAACTTATCGCGCTGTGCCACTCGATCGGGCTGCTACCCGACCAGGGATGCCACTCGATCGACCAGCCGCTTTTCCCCCTTTCCTTTTATGGAAACCCTATAAATACCCCTCATGTCAACATCATTTGATGTTGACAGCTCTCTCTCCCTCCCACTCGCTCCAGGTCGCTTTTCTTCAGATTTATCGCAATTCTTGTAAGTTTTCCATCTAAATCTTGTACTTTCTTGATCTACACGCACTCCTACACCTTTCTATCTTTTGAATCTTAGCTTTTAACCGTGAAATCACTAGATTTGTTGTGTTCTAGGATGATGTCATCATGGTGTTCTTAGGAACTTCTTGTTTTGGCTTTAATCCACCAAGAACAACTTAGATCTGAACGATTTCCACACAAATAAACAAAGATCTTTCATAGATCTGAACATAATCATGGTGAAAAGGTTTGAAACATGGTTTTCTAACTTTCTTTCAACTCTTTTACACTCAATGCACTCAAAACCGATAGAATCGGAGCTTGTTCGGATCTTCTACTCTTTCTTGTCGAAGTGTTGGTTCAAGATCTAGATTCTACCCATGAGATTACCGATTTTGGGTTGAACATGGAACACTGTCTCGAACAGTTAACTGGTCGGATTTGGGTGGTTCCTATCCGATCAGATTACCAAGTATTGACGAGGTTTCTGTTGTTCAGCACGTTTTCAAATCATCTCGATAAAACGACAAACTATCAAAACAATCAAGGAAGGAGACGACTGGGACGGATTGCCTTCCGATCGGATTGCCACCCGACCGGACTGCTACCCGATCGACTTGCACTGTGGGACCCAGACTCCTCACTTAACTTTTATTATAATATTTGAAGTTGGAACATTGAACGGACTGCCGTCCGATCGAGTTGCCACTCGATCGGATTGTCACTCGACCATGTAATGCACTGACTTCAACAGTTAAACAATTTTCAACATGTTCAATGCATATGGATTGCCACCCGATCGGATTACCATCCGATCGAGTGACCGTCCTGCGGTGAACTTGTTCTCAACTTGAGAAGACTTGCCAATCGGATTGCCGTCCGATCGACCGACCTGAAAGGTGGAGATACTTCTCCTTTTTCAAAATACTACAACGAAAACTTCAAAAGACAAGCCATCATACACAAACACATCCATCCGAAACGAGGTGACTATCCAATCGAGTGACCACCCGGTCGGGTGACCACCCGAACGGATTGGCATCCGATCGACCGGCCACCCGATCGGATTGCCACTCGATCGGATTGCTTAATCGATCCACTGATACTTTGTATCATTTTACGTGCCTCTTATCGTTTATGTTATCATTCTGATCAGGCTAACCTTACTCTCTAGCGCTCCCTTCAATCCATCAATCGCGGTGAGTATACTCGATTCCTTTTTGCTTTACGCACTTTTGGGTGTTACATACGTTACTTATTCTAAATCACATCGGACACACTACGCAATACTTTAAACGCTAACCGTTACCGCATGTTATACGTGACTTAATGAATGCTTGTTTGTTATGTTTACACATGGAATGTTGTCTACCTGCCTTAGCAACGATAGTACTATAGTTTGGACTCAGCACCTGTTCACTCAAGGGTTGTTAAGGACAATTTGTTACATGGCTCACAGTGGTGAGTGTGTATTACGAACTGCCTTGGGCAGTCAACCCGCAGTCATTAGTATCGATAGGTTCATGTCGATAACTAACATGCCTCATTTTACACTGTGTACGTGCTGGTTATGCGTGACGATTTCGAACTCTATTATCTCTATTAAACTTGTATGCTCACCTTTACACTATGTGTATTGACTTTTACTTTAACGTATGTGACAGGTGCTTAGGATGTTTATATGCTTGGCTTGCTGTGAAATCGAGGCTAGGAAAGGTCTAGCAACAAATAAACAATTGTCTGTATTTGAAATCTGAGTTGTCGGAACAGAACAATTTGACTAGATCTTGTCTGTAATAATTATGTTATCTTTTATGACATGGTTTGGGACATGTTGTTTTAAATAATTGGTAATTATAGTTGTTATGGAAACTTCTGGACAATCTGTTTCGCTCAGTGCCACGCCACGATGTTTCCACCATCGGTTGGGGTGTGACACGGGGGTTGCGACAGCGTAGGACCATTGGGCAGGACCCGTGTTTTCTAAGGGCACATATAAAGAAAAGAGTAAATTACAAGTTTTGTCCTTTATGTTTACGCCATTTTGCAGGCGCTGTCCTTTAGCGCAAAACTTTGCAAGTTTTGTACTTTATGTTTCAAAATCTTGCACGTTTTAACCTTTAGGCCAAACCCAGTTAGATTTTTTGGTTAAATATGGTCATGTGCCTTACACATGAGGGTATTTTTGTCATTTCATTATCCAGGGGCTATTGTGCAAATACCATATGTCTAAGAATTGATGTGTATAAAAATTAAAAACATTCCCTTTCCCTCTGCATCATCATCTTCCCCAATTCTCACCAAAATCAACCTAAACCCTAATTTCACAAACCCTCTGTTTTTGCCAACATCCAATCGCAGGTTCCAAATTACGGTCATCAAGGGCACATAGTTGGCGTTGAGGCAGAGGGTTGAAATGGAGGAAGAACGACAACTCGGTTCTGACTGGTTTCACCGAGTTAACTCACCTGGACTCAGTTCTTCAGATTTGAGTCAGCTCGAACGGAACCTCTCGATGCAGGAACGGAATCTTTCGATGCAGGAATGCATTCAACACGGGCTTTATGACAGTTGGAACAATTAATCTTGTTAGAGGTTTTAAGGTAAAGAGGAACAGAGATAACTGAGGTTAAACATACATGTTACAAATTTAAAGGAGACATTGCTTCAGAGTTAGGATCAAAAGAAAATCGAAAAAAAGGTAGCTGGATCTGATTTGTTAAGTTTTTTAGTAGAATATTATTTGTAAATAGTTTTTTTTCCAATTGGTGAAGGTTAGCAAAATTTTGTATCACTTAGTTCAATCCCAAAAAAAAGGGATTCGAACAATGTATGTATTTCCTTATCTCAAACATGATTTTATTGTCTTTTAAATCTCCTAACTGCCACGAGTCTCCTCGATGTGGACAAGTACGAATTTAAATACTAGTTATGACTGATTTTGCAAGTTTTGGGGTTTAGGTTGTGAGAACTGGGGAAGATGATGATGCAGAGGGAAAGGGAATGTTTTTAATTTTTGCACACATCAATCAAGAGACATATGGTATTCGCACAATAGCCCCTGGATAATGAAATGACAAGAATGCCCTTAGGCATATGACCATACTTAACCAAAAAATCTAACTGGGTTTGGCCTAAAGGTTAAAACATGCAAGATTTTGAAACATAAAGTACAAAACTTGCAAAGTTTTGCGCTAAAGGACAGCGCCTGCAAAATGGTGTAAACATAAAGGACAAAACTTGTAATTTACTCTAAAGAAAATCCAATATATAATAGTATACCTATACGAAACACCAAGTTATTGACATACCCATTTATAAATATATCTTGAATTTTATAAGTTACCTCATTAGGTTTAGACCAATACCCATTTGATTTTTTTTTAAAAATAATACTCCCTCCATCCCATTAAAAGTGTCCTATTTTCAATTTTCAAAGTCTTTATTTGTAAACTTTGACCTTAAATAATTTTGTTTGTGTTAGAAAATACTTGATGAAAGTTATATGATTTGAGTGTGTTTTACAAGTGTTTTTATCGGGTTAATTTTCATCAAGTTTTATATCAGACAAAACGTATATAATTAAAGTCAAAGTCTATAAATAAAGACTTTGAAAATTCAAAATAAGACACATTTAATGGGACGGAGGTAGTAATAAAACATTATCCTTTTGTTTGGCGGCAACTCGCAAACACTTGGAGATTGAAAGGACACACACTCACAAATCCTTTAACGACCGACAAGCCAACAATGCATGACACAAACACCTAGTTCGTCCCTTCTGATCGAAATTCCCGCAATTTTTTTCCTTCTCTAGACGCACATATGCGAAGGTAGGGGCGGCCCAGTTTTGTCTATCGTAGAATTCGCAATCCACCCACATCCCACTGTCATCTTCTTGCTCTTCTTGCAACTCGGACTTGGCTTCTCGCAACTCACAAGCCTCAGCGGCACTGAATAGGTATGATTATTTAGGTGTTATCTGGCGTTAATTGTGGATTAGTTGGAGTTGTTATGCGTGCTATTTGGCGTTATATTTTAGGCCTAAGGGGCACATTTTTTCGAACTCGGACATGACACATAAATTCTTAGAACCAACCCTGGCATCGTCATCATGGAATGCTTCTCAAATAACGGAAATGTTGAGAATAGAAACTCTAATGCTGTAGTAAAAGGATATTTTATGCAATGATGTGTTAGAAGCAGATTTTAGAAAGTTTAAACAGGGGTATAAGTATTCGCGATGAGGTAACAAATCAATCACAACTATAATTGTCTGCAAGTGCATTGCAACCTTGCGATTTTTTTACGATAGATTCATATGTGCTAAAAGATATGTACTAGATCAACGTCATTGAAGGTATCATAAATGTGCTTGATTGTTCAATAGAGTTAAAACTGATTTTTTGAAGTTGCATGAAGTGCTTGATCGTTCAATAGGGTTAAAACTGATTTTTTGAAGTTGCATGAATAGTATGGAATTTAGCTTTATATTTATGTTTACCGTCTGTTAAATTAAATGATTTAATTTTATGTTGGTTTTGTATCATTTTACATGTTTAATGTTTATAGTTTTCATTTTAAAACGTATTTTCCAATAAAATGGAGTTGAAGGTTTTTTTTTTTTTTTTTTTGAACGGCAACACACTTTATAAGTTGAAGTAAATAAACCAAAGATTATGGTTGAAATATAAATAAAAGCTCAACTACAAAAATTTAATAATATAAAGTTATTTCGAGATAAAATATTAGAGAGAAATGAAATTTTAAAAACGCTTTTTTATTAAGTAACAATAATCGGATCGTAACAGGAAGGAACCAAACTTCATGGGTGGTACGCTCAGAGCATTTAGTTGTGTAAACCTATGTTTTGAAAATGAAAGTTTAAAAAGTTTGTGCGTGTTCTCCAAAACATTCTGTCAGGTGGGGTGAGGAAATGCTGAAACTTTTAGTGTTATACGTGAAGTGCGTTTGTAGGTCCCCTTTTTCCGGTGGATCGATAACGAAAACCTATCCTTGTTTATCACAAACACGGTAACGGGTGCGGAATCCCCGTGACGGTGCAAACCAAACACAAAGTCTAAAACACACACGTAACCAAAGATTCAATATCTATTGATTAGGGATGAGAACGATACAAACATATACAAACAATGTTTAAAGACTCTCTCTCAAAGTCTCACACAGCTCTCGTCTCGTCCAAGTTTCACACAGAAACTATGAGAGCTATTTATACTAAAACAAACACAGACATGACGAAACGCATAAAGAACACGACGAAACACTAAAGTCGACCAAACACATTCTGTTTGGTCGACATACATATTAATTATAAATCTTGTTTCGTCAAGTTGTGTTAAGCCCAAATAGAAGTCAAAGCCCAAACTCAAGTCTTCGGCCCAAGTGAAAAATAACGGCCCAGACAAGTTTCTGATACAAGCTTTCACCAATTTCAACATAAGACAAATGTTGTGACATCATCATGACATCACAATGATGATGTCATGGTGATGTGTCAACGGGACTTGGTCCGCGGCTCTCCGTGCTTCGCGTTTCGAACTCTGGGGCGCACGACGGAGGAATGTCGTGTCGTCGGGCTTGAGCCGGACCTAACCGAGTCGAACCAAACCAAATCGAACCGAGTCGAGTAGCGTCCACATAAAGTGTACCAACAAACTCCCCTTGGACGCTACTCATGAGGTTCGTCTTCTGTGTCTTTTGTGTCGGAGGATCTTCAAAGTCTTCACGCGTTGTGAGTAGAAAGTGTATCAACAAACTCCTTTTTCATTTAGGTAGTGTGTTAACAAACTCCCCCTTAAAATGAACTCTCCATTGAGTCATGCTCGTGAATCTTTTGAACTTCAAAACTTCAGATCCTTGTGGTGTTGATGAGTGGTCAACTGCAATCCGATCATCTTGATCTTCTGATTGCATTAACGTCGTGTCTTCACTTTACGGCTTGTCATCTGACACGTTCTCTTCGCTTTTAGCTGATTCTGATGTCGCATCTGCACATACAAGAAAGCTAAACACGTAATGAGAACAACCGCTTGGAATATAGACAAATTAAACAAATGACACATATGAGATCAAATCTCAATCAAACACCGACCGACAACAGTTTGAAAGTTTAACAAATTATTCAATTTTAGTCCTTTAACTTTCAAAACTTGTTAACTTCGACAGTTTATGAATGTGCAATTGTTTTCCGGCTTACGATCAGGATTTTGGGTAGGATAGACTCGAGTTCCAACATCGGTCAATCTAAAATAAACTAGAAGCAAAATCTTTTTAGATTTTATAAAGTTTAGATTAAAACACACCTAAAATCTTTTTGAAATTTTTCATTTTTCAAATGTAAAGACGGAAAGCAATAAATAAATATATACAAAGATGCCGAAACGAAAGCAGTAAACAAAATATTTACAAACATTCTTTTTGCGAGTTTCGAGGGTAAGAGAATCATATCAGTGTACGGTCACGCCAAAACGCTCTTTTTGTTCAATTAGTTAACATTAAGATAAGCATCCTATAACAATTATCGGTATTGTTGTCCACATAAGCTCAACTTATCAGATGTAATCATGGCGAGGGGATACGTTAAGGTATGATTTATACTTACCGACCGGTGTTCATCCACACACAACACATTCCCGTATCAAGGCATGCGCGAGAGTTCATCTTACCGGTGAGTATACTGTTTATCATCTGTTTGACCGTATAAAAGATGTGAGAAACTCACTTATTTGATTTGAAAACAAGCCCTATGTGATAGAATCACTTATTGATGAGGAACTTGATTTTTAGATGCATGAAGGGCACAAGAGCAAGTCCGTGAACAGGTCAGTACTTTCGTACAGCAGAGAGACGAACTTGACTCCCGGAAAGAATCTGTGATATATTATCACTTATTTGATTTGGACATGTGATTGTTGATCACTTATTGAGGTCGAATGCAATATGTACACGTATGTATAGTATCATGGAAGATCTTAGACTTCGTCTCCGTTATTTTTCGGTTTGATACAAACCATGATACCCAGATGATAAGACAGCATAAAGACCGAATATCTATGAACCTCGGCAATCTCTCAAACGAAATTTCAGTACTAAGACCATATGCCAATGTGCGGTTCCCACCTGGTCTTTAGTCGATTTAAGGTTTATATCACCCTGCACACTTTAAAATGATTGTGAGCTTACCGATACATCTTATATAGAGCTGCTTATCGTTTTTCAATTTTGCATTTCAGTTCAAAAAGGTTTCGACAGACCACTGATCTACTATCATTTTCTCTTTTTCTCGCCAGGAAACTCATTTTTGTTTTTCCAATGTTTTTGGGTTTTGAAATTTTTCGATGTTTTTGAATTTTCAATTTTGGATTTGCTCCCCCTAAAATCAACAAACTAAGATAAAATTTAAAAGGCACAAAGATATTTACAAAAACGATTTCCCGATGTCGGTTAACTCATGTTTTAAGGACTTCTAGAGGGTATTGTAGAAAGGTCTTAGGTGTTTTTCATGGACGTAGGCTTTTCCTTTTCTTTAAGGGACTTTTCCGATGATTGCCTTCTTGTGTCTATGATGTTGTATGCTATTATACATGATTTACATTATGTGTACGCCCAAAATGATGTTACATGCCATTATACATGATTCACATTATATTGTCCCACTCTTATCACTTTCTTAGTATGGCCGACTTCTTATTTCTGTATTCTTTGACTTCGTATGTTGGTTTGCTGTTCGCTTTCGAGCCGAGGGTCTCTCTGGAAGCAGCCTCTCTATCCCTATGGATAGAGGCAAGGTCTGTCTACATCCCACCCTCCCCAGACCCTACAAATAGCTCTGCTATCTGTGGGATATACTGGGTATGGTTGTTGTTGTTGTTGTTGTTGTTGGTTAACTCATGTTTTACTTCAATGCCGTTAACCAAAAATAAGTTAATCAGAAATGATTTATCGAATTTTGGAAAAATCAGTTGGCACGTCGGTAAGCGGTGCGGACCATGACAACATTGACGAGTTTCTTAGTGAAACAATCACGTGTGAGGTGATATTCGAGATCAACGTGTCAGGTCAAAGAGTGCTACGAGAGGATAACAATTTATAAAGCAGCTTAAATATCGACAAGGATAGGAGAGATTAGAAATTTAAAACCGTATCCTGCAACAGCTTCATGCATTGCAAGGAATCTGAGCGCTCTCCCAAACTAGATATCCACCCGGTGTGGACTTCAAAGTCGATTTTGTAGCTACTGAGAAATCTCTTCATAGCAACAAGATCATAAACCTTTGGGTCTGGCTGGTCTTCCACATTGCACCAGCGAAGGTCTTTGACTTTCTCTTTCAGAAGTAGTGTGCGGTTGTTTAATCCATACCAAGGCATCCGCACACCCGGTTGGTTTGTTCAACAAACACATTTTCTTCAATTACACCACGAAGAAATGTATACTGCACGTTCATCTTGTTGATTTTGAACATCAGACGTGCTGCAGGTGCGTACATTTTGATTGAATCTATCCTGGGGACCCGATTAAAGCCTTGAACAATCAAACTCTGGTATGATTTTCAATTTGTCGAAGCTTTCAATCTCTTTCGACAGACAATTCCGTCTTCTTTTCTTTTTCTCTCCATCAAAGGAAACAATATCTTTTGTCGCCGATCTTGTGCATGGACACTCCACTATCAACAATCCTATGACTATCGATAGTTCCTCCTGGAACATCCTTCACACTCACTCAGAGATTAGTTGGAGAGGAGGACCCAAGCCTTCATAGACTTGGGTCGTCCCTGTTCATCGACAAAGGTTATTTCAACCTCGCGATGACCTAGAACTGGTGAGACTCCCCCATTTTAGGTTTCCAAGCTTGTTTTCGTTTACCGGATTGTATATCATTTACAGATTTAGAAATCTCCGGTTTTAACGGTTGCGACAAAATTGGTTTCCTTTTAACAGTTTCTGGTTTTAAAGCCTTTTCGATCACCTTCACATTTTGACGTCGTTGTTTTGTTTCCTGTTCTTTAATAGTGTGTTTGTCAGTTTTTGGTGACACAGGACGACATTGTTGGTGACCTTGTTCAGAAGGGGCTCTTTCTACAAAATTTGGTTTCGGAGAGTTTGTGCAATTTTTGATAATGTGGCCAAACTCCCCGCATTTAAAGCATGATCTCCTTTCAACAAAATTAGGAGATTCTGTTCGATGATCTGACATTGAATTTGTAGACCCCGAGGTACTAGCTTCACACCCGTTTGTGTGTTGGGTGTAATTGTTTTGAGCGTTACGCTTTAAAATTCTGACTTTTTGAACAAAATCGGTGTTTGATTTATTTTCAAAAGTCTCCACCTTGTCGGTACCCTTGGAGGCCACAAATTTAACATCTTTGCATTTCTTCTTGTAACGAGCTCCTTTTGTTACAGCCTTTGGGCGTAAAGCCTTAGGCTTTTGAGCTCGCCTTTCTGGTTGTTTACCCTTATTAGCAAAAGGTTGTTGCTTTGTTGGTGATTTTTGACTTCCAAATTGTTTTCTGATTTTGGATTTTGGAATGGGATCACATTGAGTCACAACAACTCCAGGGATCGTCTTTCCCAAAAATTTGCTTGTATTATCTTCAAAAACTTTTTCAATCGAAGATGGATTGACATTTTTAATTGGAAAATCATGATCTGAATAGATTTTAGAATCACCAAACAAAGTGTACAACACGTTATTACTCTTAATGGTAGACACAGATTCTTTTACTTCCTTGACAGGATTAATCACTTGTTTGGCAACTTGTTGCACAACAGGAATAGGAGGATCACAAAGAATATGATTCTCAATTGGAATTTCTATTCCCTTCTTCTTCTCAAGTGATTCATCCTGGTCATTCACATCTGATTCATCATCCGACGAATCATAGTCCTCAATGATTGGAGGACTTTGTTTCGTAGATGTTGAAGTTTTGTTTGCTCAGATGATGTACTTGAAGAACTGTCCGATTTGAACCCTATGCCAGTAGTAACTTCCTCATAATCAAGAGGCACACTGGGTTCAAAGCGAGGCATATCCTCTTCATCAGGCGACTTGGTATAGTCATGTCTCAAAGGGGGTGGACACTTCCTATAACCAACGCCTTTAATGTTTCCCTTTAGTTTCTGAACGTCAATGATGTGATCGAGCACATATCGGGAGTTAGAATAACTCTCCAATTTGAGCTTGATCGCTTCATATTCACACTTGGCCACATCTAGCTCTTTCTTGGTTTCCTCAATGATATTAATGTAGTTATTAATACCAATTTGTTTGTTGAAAACAGTTTTTGTTAATTCGGAAACACTTTTCTTTTGGGTTTCAATAACTGTTTTAAACTCCTTTTCATTGCGAGCTAAGGCCATGTTTGCCTCTTTGCACTTTGACAGTTCAATAACCAAATTCTGATTGTGAGTATGAGTATGAACCTTTTCAGATTCAAGCTTCACATCTGCACAAGCATTACAAACACTAGGAGTAGGAGGATCAGAATTTACCTGACTTGTCGAAGCTGTGACATTAGCCATAAAGGCAGTCTGAGAAGAGAAAGATCCATCTTCAGTGAGAATCTTCTCCATTTCTTCTGATGTAGCATCAGCTTTCTTGACCGAGACAGATTTTTGACATTTCATCTCCTTGGCATCATTCGATAAACTATCAGCTTCAGAATCTATTCCCTCCTTGACGTCCGATTCTGAACTGTAATCACTTCCCGAAGATTCACCATCGCTGACATTCTTGACAATTTCAGCATAAAACACAGTTCCTCCTTGATCTCCACCTCCACATTGTACAGACCAGTCACACCTTTCATCAGTTTGATTTGAGTTGGCCGTGGATGTATTTGTTTAATTTTCGAAAGGATTTTGGTTGCCTTTTTGAGGTTGGGCTTGAGGTGGTTTAGAAAAATAGGCAGTTGGATCAAATTGGGGTTGAGGTGTGGCAACTTGAGGTTTCGGAAGATAGGCATTTATATCAAATTGGGGTTGAGGTGTGGCAACTTGAGGTTTAGAAAAATAGGCAGTTGGATCAAATTGGGGTTGGGGTGGTGCAACTTGAGGTTTCGGAAGATAGGCATTTATGTCAAATTGGGGTTGAGGTGTGGCTACTCCTCCAAAATAGGATCTTGGGTCGAAAGCCGGAGGTGGAGCTGATTGTGGAAACGGAAAGAAGCTTGAATTCGACATTGGATTGTCGTTTACGAATAATAACTTGAAAAACCCGAATACGAAGCTCAAACGAACGACAAGGCCCAAACCACCTTAAATTTGTTGAGGCCCAACACTTAGTGATATATAATCCAAAAATCAGCCCAAGTCAACAACCCTATTTTTTTTAATCGACAACAACATCTGCCATCATCATACTTGTCAAACTTTGCAATACCAAACTTGTAGGTCCCACTCACAATAATGAATTGTTATTTAACCGATAACCAGCATATGCAATCTGAATTTTGCATTTAATGTGAACAGAATCAGCTGATTATTATGATGAAACTAAAATTAATAATGATCGACGAAACTGGATGGACAAAATTGCGACGAAACAGCTTTGTTGGCCAAACGACGAAACTCAAATGAATTAAAGAATGTCGACTAAACTGTTGTTTGAAAATTGTATGACGAAACTGAGAAGTGATTTAAATAATGGAGCCGTAATGTTTGACTGGTGACCACTCGTTGACTGATATGTATATTATATATCCGACGAAACAAAAGCACTTGTGATATATGACGAAAACTGTTTGTTTGTTTGAATTAAACGACGAAACAAGTTGAAGCCTTGTTGGTTTTGAAGCCCAAATCAACTTGAAGCCCAATTCAGTTTAGTGGATCTTAAGCCCAATTTATAATGACGAAACAGAACTTGTAATTTGTAATTGACGAAACAGATTGGATGGATAAGATTTGTGAAATGGTGAGATATTTTCAAAGTTCCCTTATCACCTTCTGACACAAAACCACAATTTTCAAACTTCACACAACTGTTGATCACAATTTTCAAGTAACAACCATCATTTCTATGTCACAAATGTCAAACAATTATATTTTAACCACAAACACTTTAATTCAAATAAAAAACGGATCAAACACTCATATATTCTGAAGAACACTTTGAAGTTTACTGAAGAACACGATGAATATTTGAAGACTCCGGTCACCTAAAAATTTTCCGAAACACGATTTTGCTTAAAACTTTTAACAAAAACCCACTAGTAACATGTAAACCGTCAAACTAATAAGATTTTTGAACAAACTTTTAGCAAAAACAATAGGATAAACACTGATTTTAACGACTTTTCCAGAAAATATGAATCTTTCAAAAACAAAACTCTGAAAAACACTTAAAACAACTTGTTTCAAACACGACAATGTTTGGTTTTAAACAAGGAAAAGAGCCAAAGCTCTGATACCACTTGTAGGTCCCGTTTTTCCGGTGGATCGATAACGAAAACCTATCCTTGTTTATCAGAAACACGGTAACGGGTGCGGAATCCCCGTGACGATGCAAACCAAACACAAAGTGTAAAACACACACGTAACCAAAGATTCAATATCTATTGATTAGGGATGAAAACGATACAAACATATACAAACAATATTTAAAGACTCTCTCTCAAAGTCTCACACAGCTCTCGTCTCGTCCAAGTTTCACACAGAAACTATGACAGCTATTTATACTAAAACAGACACAGACATGACGAAACGCATAAAGGACACGACGAAACACTAAAGTCGATGAAACACATTCTGTTTCGTCGACATACATATTAATTATAAATCTTGTTTCGTCGAGTTGTGTTAAGCCCAAATAGAAGTCAAAGCCCAAACTCAAGTCCTCGGCCCAAGTGAAAAGAAACGGCCCAGACAAGTTTCTCATACAAGCTTTCACCAATTTCAACATAAGACAAATGTTGTGACATCATCATGACATCACAATGATGATGTCATGGTGATGTGTCAACGGGACTTGGTCCGCGGCTCTCCGTGCTTCGCGTGTCGAACTCTGGGGCGCACGACGGAGGAATGTCGTGTCGTCGGGCTTGAGCCGGACCTAACCGAGTCGAACCAAACCAAATCGAACCGAGTCGAGTAGCGTCCACATAAAGTGTACCAACAGCGTTTTCGCACAAAGCATACTTTCTTCTCGCATAAGATTACACAGTTTGAGGTGTGGAGAGGGGAGGGCAAAGCCCCTTTACATCCCTACACTCCACGTCATAAGGGTGTTGCCCCTCTTGTTGAACATCACCGACTTGATTTTTGAGGCTTTGCACTTACTTCCTTGTCCATCACCGCCCCTTACTTTTTTTATGTGAAGGGCAAAGCACACATGATCTATGTGGCAGGGTGGGGGTGTTACCCTTGTCCTCATGACTCCTTGTAAGGAGTGAGGCGACCACTATGGGTCCTTAAAGAGTGAGCCGAGCTAGATTCAGGTAGGGCTCATATTCAAATTTAAACGATCCAACTCAGCTTGACTCACCTCATTTCATGTTAATGAGATGATTATGAATTTGATACAAGTAAAACAAGTGAGCCATCGAGTTTTGATTGATGTGAGAGTTGAGCTTAGGAAGATTATGATTGGATTACCATTTGGGTTATAGCTTATTAACATTAAAATCTAGGCTTAATTTAAATGAGCTAAACAAGCAAGCCAACTAATGAGCTTACCTTGGCTCAACTAATTTACAAATGAGTAGATTTTTTGAGAGCTTTGTCGTCGACGAGTTTCGAGCCACTAAATGTTTGAACAACAATTTGACTTAACTCCCCATCTTTGAGAAGTTAGGAATTAAACATGTCACACTAAATTTAATATTTTCGATTTGTTAGGAATAAATTATAGATACCACATACCTAAACCCTAGCTTTCTATTAAAAAACACATCAACCTAATTGATAAATTACCTATAAAGAACGTGACTAATAGAAAAAAATTTAGGAACATTTTGCTAGGCATCATGTCTTTAGAGTTGTTAATATCATTATGCTTGTAACGCATGGCTATTAATATTATAGGAGCTGGCTTCATTCGCCAACATTGGTGGCAGCACCAAATTTTACGATTTGTCTAGGGTATGCTTGAGCCGACGGTAGTGATGGCGGTGGTGTGGCTATACCATCATGTATACCGGAAACCTTCTTGGAACCGACACAACGGTTACCACAGTTGCCGGTGTTACAACATCCATTTCCTGGTGGTCGAACAGGACCTCGCGGTAGAGATGATAACAAAAGGTTTCCTGTCTTCATCCATGATTCTTCAAAGTCTCCGTCAAGGAGCCTACAACCTTCATTTGGTTCAAAACTCATGAAGATCAAAGTGAACGATGCAATTACGGCTACAATTTTGATGGTTGGTATCCTCATATTTTGTTGCTATTGAATGGGAAGAAAGTTGATATACGTGAATTTATTTTGATGGTTTGGAATATAGACGTGGAGATATTTATAGGATTAGTATGTTGGTCAGGTCAACACAGATTTGACTTTGAATATGACTTGGAACGTACGTTTCTTGCGTATAATGAATAAGACCATAGGTGGTTTATAAACTTTATCAAAGGGTTTGTTTAAAATTGAAAAAAAAATAATAACAAACTATAATCAAATGGTTTGTTTAAAATTGAAAAAAAAAATAATAATAACAAACAATAAGTTACAATATTAATAACATATGATGTAAGTTTAAAAAAAAATAGAGTAACTAAAAATGGACGTGAGAACTATTACTTTCATCAACTCTTCAAAAAAAATTATATCGAAATACAAGGTAAAAGAGTAAAAAAGTTTGTTGCTATCTATTTTTAAAAAGCGAAATCAATTTTTTTAAAAACTATATCCACTTATCTTGAAGTTATAATATTAAATTAAAAATGAAAATAGTTTATGTGACATTTATATTATATTATATACTATTAATTTGAAACATTTGTATGCATGTTTGATTGTAAGTTGAGCTTAAATAGTTGTACTTTAATAAAAAAATTGTTGTAAGTTGTAAGTGTTTGGTTGTAAGTTGTGCTTAAGTGTTGGATTGTAAGTTGTGCTTAAATGGTTGTACCTTAATCAAATATTGGTTGTAAGTTATGATTAAGTGGTTGTATCTTAATCAAATAATGGTTTCATTATCTTACCAAATTCAATCTGTTTTGTATGCATGTATGGTTGTAAATTGTGCTTAAGTGGTTGTACCCTAATCAAATAATGGATTCATTATCTTACCATATTCAATCGTTTTGATCCATTCAAAATTGTGTTGTTTTATTTGTAAATTATTATTTATAATAATCTAATTAATTTAGCCCAAATATTGTATAAATATAATTTACAACATATTGATGCAATGGTTGCTGTAATGTATGCATTATGGTTTGTATAATGGTAATGATATATATTATATACGGATTACGATATGATGAACCTGTCAAACAGGAAAATTCTATTCTGCACATAACAAGCAGTGTTTACAGCCTCTACCTAAAAAGTTAAGGGAAAACCTGAGTCTGCAACTATTATTATGGCAGCTTCAATCAAAGTTCTGTTTTTCCTTTCAACCACCCCATTTTGTTCTGGTGTTCTTGGGATGCTGTACTGCCTTACAATCTCTTTTATCCAACTCCTTGTTTCTAAACTCTGTTCCATTGTCACTTTTAAAGATTTTTACTGGAAGGTCAAATTGCTTTTCAACCTGTTTGACAAAGTCTTGCAAAATGCCTGCAGTCTCATCTTTAGAATGTAAAAAGTAAGTCCATGTAATCCTAGAAAAATCATCTACAATAACCAAACAGTATCTTTTCTTTTTCAAACTCATGATTTTTACTAGGTCAAACAAATCCATGTGCAGCATTTGCAAACACTTGGTTGTTTTGGACTCTTCAATGGACTTGTATGAGCTTTTATGTTTTTTACCTTTTAGACAGGAAACACAATGCTCAGAACAAGTAAATAGTTTTTGTGGAAGACCTCTTACAAGGCCTTGTTTTGAGAGTGTAGTGATAGTCTTGAGATTTGTGTGCCCAAGTCTTCTGTGCCATAATTCTGTCTCTTTGTTAGAGGCAGCTGAGAACAGACAAGCACCAGTCATTGGATTATCTTTTGACATATCAACTACATACACATTGCTACTCCTTTGAGCAACAAGCTGTATTTTTTCCCCGGCTATTATTTCTTCAATCTTTTTCACCATTTCTGGCCCAACAATCTTACAGCTATCCTTAGTGAAGAATGACCCATAGCCTTTGTCACTCATTTGTGAGACACTAAGGAGATTGAACTTCAGATTGTCAATGAGATTGACTTTTTCAAACATGAGTTTTCCTGATTGAACTGATCCAGACCCCAACACCTTCCCTTTAGAATTGTTACCAAAGGATATATCACCCCCTCCATGGTTTTTGAAATCTTTGAGCAGGGCTCTACATCCTATCATGTGCCTGGAGCCTCCACTATCTACATACCACAAACTATCTAAGCATGCAGAAGCTCCCTGCACATCAAGTAAACAATTAGTTTAGGAGGGTTGTTGATACACTTTGTGGATGCAGCTCGGTTCGGTTCGAGCCCGACGTCGCGACATTCCTCCGTTGTGCGCCCCAGAGATCGACACACGAAGCACAAAGAGCCGTGAGCTGACATCACCATGATGATGTCATATCATTTAACTACATGCATGAAAGAATGAAAAGATGAAAAGTAGTGTAGGTCCCGTTTTTCCGGTGGATCGATAACGAAAACCTATCCTTGTTTATCACAAACACGGTAACGGGTGCGGAATCCCCGTGACGGTGCAAACCAAACATAGATAGTAACAACACGGAATAACCAATGAAACACAATCTATTGATTAAACGGGATGAGAACCGAGAACAACTGATACACACACAGTTTTACAGAATAACTCTCAGGGTATGCTCTCATCTAGTTTCAAAGTGAAACCAGAAAGCTGTTTATATAGTACCTGGGCCTTAACTACGACGAAACACACAAGGGCCTCGACGAAACACATGTGGGCCAGACACTGGGCCTGAAGCAGCCCAACAGTCGACGAAACAAGGGCGTTTCGTCGCTGTTTTGTCCTGTGTGTTTCTTCATGGTTTTGTCTTTATTGGAAGAAACACATTTGTTTCTTCATGTTTTGTCAGGAGGTGTTTCACCAATTCAAGGTTTGGGCCCAAGTAAAGGTTAAGCCCAAATGAGGATTTGGCCCAGCAGACTAAATAATCACACAAACA
Organism: Helianthus tuberosus; assembly: GCA_030545235.1. Lineage (NCBI taxonomy): Eukaryota > Viridiplantae > Streptophyta > Magnoliopsida > Asterales > Asteraceae > Helianthus > Helianthus tuberosus. The sequence continues at coordinate 166,395,564 of CM060355.1, forward strand.
AATAATACCCTAAATGCAACATGCATTGTTTATTTATACATTACAAATTAAACGGAACAAACTTGTCGGACCCAAGTGGGATAGGAGGATATCCGACTTGGTCTTCATTCCGTTAAAGGCTCGAACCGAACGTGCCGCATCCACACAAAAGTGTATCAACAAACTCCCCCTTGGACGCTACTGTGATGGTTCGACTTCCATGTCTTTCATGTCGGAGGATCTTTAAAGTCTTCACGCGTCGTAAGAAGAAAGTGTATCAACAAACTCCCTTTTCATTTAGGAAGTGTGTTAACAAACTCCCCCTTAGAATAAACTCTCCATTGAGTCATGCTCGTGAATCTTTTGATTTGTCAATTCTTTAGATCCTTGTGGTGTTGATGAGTGATCAACTGCAACCAGATCATCTTGATTTTCTGATTGCATCAACGTCGTGTATTCACTTTACGGCTTGTCATCTGACACGTTCTCTTCGCCTTTAGCTGATTCGGATGTCGCATCTACACATACAAGAAAGCTAAACACGTAATGAGAACAACCGCTTGGAATATAAACAAATTAAACAAACGACACATATGAGATCAAATCTCATTCAAACACCGACCGACAACAGTTTGAAAGTTTAGAAAATGATCAATTTTAATCCTTTAACTTTCAAAACTTGTTAACTTCGACTGTTTATGAAGATGCAATTGTTTTCCGGCTTACAATCAGGATTTTGGGTAGGATAGACTCGAGTTCCAACATCGGTCAATCAAAAATAAACTAGAAGCAAAATCTTTTTGGCTTTTATAAAGTTTATATTAAAACAAACCTAAAATCTTTTTGGAATTTTTTATTTTTCAAATTGTAAAGACGGAAAGCAATAAATAAATATATACAGAGATACAGAAACGAAAGCAGTAAGCAAATATTTACAGACATTCTTTTTGCGAGTTTCGAGGGTAAGAGAATCATATCAGTGTACGGTCACGCCAAAACGCTCTTTTTGTTCAATTAGTTAACATTTAGATAAGCATCCTATAACAATTATCGGTATTGTTGTCCACTTAAGCTCAACTTATCAGATGTAATCATGGCGAGGGGATACGTTAAGGTATGCGTTATACTTACCGACCGGTGTTCATCCACACACGACACATTCCCGTATCAAGGTATGCGCGAGAGTTCATCTTACCGGTGAGTATACTGCTTATCATCCGTTTGACCGTATAAAAGAATGTGAGAAACTCACTTATTTGATTGAAAACAAGCCCTATGTGATAAAATCACTTATTGATGAGGAACTTGATTTTCGATGCATGAGGGCACAGGAGCAAGTCCGTGAACAGGTCAGTACTTTCGTACAGCAAAGAGACGAACTTGACTCCCGCAAAGAATCTGTGATATATTATCACTTATTTTGATTGGACATGTGATTGTTGATCACTTATTGAGGTCGAATGCAATATGTACACGTATGTATAGTTTCATGGAAGATCTAGACTTCGTCTCCATTATTTTTCGGTAAAAGATACAACCATGATACCCAGATGATAAGCAGCATAAAGACCGAATATCTCAGAACCTCGGCAATCTCTCAAACAAAATTTCGGTACTAAGACCATATGCCAATGTGCGGTTCCCACCTGGTCTTCAGTCGATTTAAGATTTATATCACCCTGCACACTTTAAAATGATTGTGAGCCTACCGATACATCTTATATAGAGCTGCTTAACATTTTTCATTTTGCATTTCAGTTTAAAGAGATTTCAACTGATGTACTATCATTTTCTCTTTTTCTCGCCAGGAAACTCATTTTTGTTTTTCCAATGTTTTTGCGTTTTTGACATTTTTCAATGTTTTTGAATTTTTCAAATTTGGATTTACTCCCCCTAAAATTAACAAACTATGATAAATTTAAAAGACACAAAGATATTTACAAAAACGATTTCCCGATGTCGGTTAACTCATGTTTTACCTCAATGCCGTTTACCAAAATTAATTTTAATCAGAATTGATTTATCGAATTTTGGAAAAATCAGTTGGCATGTCGGTAAGCGGTGCGGACCATGACAACATTGACAAGTTTCATAGTGAAACAATCACGTGTGAGGTGATATTCGAGTTCAACGTGTCAGGCCAAAGAGTGCTACACGAGATGAGAATTATTCATAAAGTAGCTTAAATATCGACAAGTATAGGAGAGATTAGAAATTTAGAACCGTATCCTGCAACTGCTTCGTGCATTGCAAGGAATCTGAGCGCTCTCCTAAACTGGATATCCACCCGGTGTGGATTTCAAAGTCGATTTTGTAGCTACTGAGAAATCTCTTCACAGCAACAAGATCAGAAACCTTTGGGTCCGGCTGGTCTTCCACATTGCACCAGCGAAGGTCTTTGTCTTTCTCTTGAGAAGTAGTGTGCGGTTGTTCAATCCAAGCCAAGGCATCCGCACACCCGGTTGGTTTGTTCAACAAACACATTTTCTTCAATTACACCGCGAAGAAATGTACACTGCACGTTCATCTTGTTGATTTTGAACATCAGACGTGCTGCAGGTGCGTACATTTTGATTGAATCTATCCTGGGGACCCGATCAAAGCCTTTAACAATCAAAATTTGTAATGATTTTCATTTTGTCGAAGCTTTCAATCTCTTTCGACAGACAAATCTGTCTTCTTTTCTTTTTCTCTCCATCAAAGGCAACAATTTCTTGTCGCCGACCTTGTGCATGAACATTCCACTATCAACAATCCGATGACTATCGATAGTTCCTCCTGGAACATCCTACACACTCACTCAGAGATTAGTTGGAGAGGGGGACCCAAGCCTTCATAGACTTAGGTTGCCCCTGAGAATCAAGAAATGTAATCTCAATCTCTTGATGATTTGGAAATTTCACGCCTCCCCCTGAACATTCACCCGTTTTAGGTTTCCAAAACTGTTTCCGTTTACCAGATTGTGTATCATTTACAGATTTAGAAATCTCCGGTTTTAACGGTTGCGACAAAATTGGTTTCCTTTTAACAGTTTCTGGTTTTAAAGCCTTTTCGATCACCTTCACATTTTTACGTCGTTGTTTTGTTTTCTGTTCTTTAACTGTGCGTTTGTCAGTTTTTGGTGACACAGAACGACGTTGTTGATGACCTTGTTCAGAAGGGGCTCTTTCTAAAAAAAATTGGTTTCGGAGAGTTTGTGCAATTTCTGATAATGTGGCCAAACTCCCCGCATTTGAAACACGATCTCCTCTCAACAAACTTGGGAGATCCGGTTCGACTTTCACCTGTTGAACCTGTAGACCCAGAGGTACTTGTTCCTTCATCACACCCGTTTGTGTGTTGGGTGTAATTGTTTTGAGCGTTACGCTTTAAAATTCTGACTTTTTGAACAAAATCGGTGTTTGATTTATTTTCAAAAGTCTCCACCTTATCAGTACCTTTGGAGGCTACAAATTTAACATCATTGTTTTTCTTCTTGAAACGAGCTCCTTTGGTCTCAACCTTCGGTTGTGATCCTTTAGACTTTTGAGCTTGTTGTTGTTGTTGTTTACCCTTAAAAGCGATAGGTTGTTGCTTCGTTGGTGATTTTTTATTTCCAAATTTTCTTCTAACTTCAGCTTTTGGAATCGGATCACACTGAGTTACTGAAACTCTCAGGATCCCCTTTTCCAAAAACTTACTGGTAGTATCTTCAAACACTTTATCAATCAAAGATTGATTGACGTTTTTAATTGGAAAAGCTGTGTTTGAATAAATTTTGTCATCACCGACTAAAGTGTACAACACGTTATCACTTTTAACAGTAGACACTGTCTCAGTGATAGGATCTATCTCTTGTCTAGCATCAGACTGCACAGCAGGAGTAGGAGGATCACATAGAATATGATTCTCAACGGGGACTTCTACTCCTTTGTTCTTTTTAAGAGATTTATCCTCATCACTCACATCTGGTTCATCATCCGAAGAATCATAGTCCTCAACGGTTGGAGGACTTTGATTTGAAGCACATGATGACTTTTCGGTTGTTCCAGATGAGCCCTCCGAGGAACTGTCCGGTTTGAACCCTAATCCTGTTGTAACTTCCTCATAATCGAGAGGCAAACTTGGTTCGAACCGAGGCATATCCTCTTCATCGGGCATCTTGGTATAGTTTCCCCTCAATGGAGGTGGACACGACTTATACCCAACGCCTTTAACATTACCTTTTAGTTGTTGAACGTCAATGATGTGATCGAGCATAAATCGGGAGTTAGAATAACTCTCCAATTTGAGCTTGATCGCTTCATGCTCGCATTTGGCAATGGCTAGTTCCTTTTTGGTTTCCTCAACGATGTTAATGTAATCGTTAATACTAACTTGTTTATGATAAACAGTTTTGGTCACTTCGGAAACACTTTTCTTTAAGGTTTCAATTACAGATTTAAAATCCTTTTCGTTTCTAACTAAAGCCATATTTGCCTCTTTGCACTTTGACAGTTCAATAACCAAACTCTGATTGTGACTATGAACCGTTTCAGATTCATGTTTCAATTCAGCACATTTATGTTTCATATCAGCACAATCACTACATATGCTAGGAGTTTCAGATTTTATCTGACTTGTAGAAGCTGTGACATTAGCCATAAAGGCAGTCTGAGAAGAGAAAGATCCATCTTCAGTGAGAATCTTCTCCATTTCTTTTGAAGTAGCATCAACTTTCTTGATCAAGTCATATTTCTTGTTAGCATCATTCGACAAATTATCATCTTCAGAATCAGTTCTTTCATTCAAATTCGATTCTTCATCCGAACTGCCACTGTATCCCAAACTATCATCATTTCCTGAAGATTCACCATCATTGACATTCTTGACAATTTCAGCGTAAAACGCAGTTCCTCCTTGATCTCCACCTCCAAATTGTACAGACCAGGAGTCATCGGCTTTATTTGAGTTGGACGTGAATGTACTTGTTTGATTTATGAAAGGATTTTGGTTTCCTTGTTGAGGTTGAGCTTGAGATGGTTTAGGAATATAGGCACTCGGATCGAACTGAGGTTGAGTAGTGGTAACTTGAGGTGTAAAAGGAATAAAAGGACTTCCAAATTGAGGTCTAGAATAAGCCTGAGATTGAGCACTCAAATGCGCTGGTGGCCAATAGGCACTCGGATCGAAAACCGGAGGTGGAGCTGATTGTGGAAACGGAAACGAACTCGACATTGGATTGTTAAATGTGAGTAATTACTTGAAAAACTAAATACGAAGCCCAAATGAAATCCACTAAAGATTGAGATATCTCGTGAAGTTTAAAAGATTGTTAAAATCAAACCCACGAAAAATGAACATTCACCAGCCCCATATTAATTAAAATCCATGAAAATTGTTTGCGACGAAACAGATATGTTGTTGACCAATCGACGAAACTGATATGTATGTCTGGTCGACGAAACAGAACTGGTTGAAGGTCCGACGAAACTGATTGCTGAAATGCGACGAAACAGGATCCCTTGTGTGCGACGAAACACAATTGTACCTTTTACGAAATGCTTTGATTAAACAAACTTATCTCCTTCTGACAAATAAGCCAAATTTTTCAAAGAAGCCTTATTATCTCTGACACAAGCCACAAAATCAACTTTTCATCATACTTTTGGTCACAATATTCAACAAACCATCATACGTACACAATATTCAAACAAGATATAATTTTATAATTCACAAACAGATTGTACAGTGGCTTCTCAAAAGATAAAAAAGGTGAAATATTGAAGAACACTTTGAAGTTAACTGAAGAACACAATGAATATTTGAAGATTCCGGTCACTGAATAATTTTCCGAAACCCGAAAATGCACAAACTTTTAATGAAAACCCGATTTTTATCTTGAGAACAAGAATATAACAAAGGTTTTTTACCAAAACTTTGGCAAACAAGCAAGTTTTAACAGATTTTTTTTAAAAGGTTTTTCAGAAAATATATGAACTTTTAAAAACGAAAACTGAAAAATCACAATAACACACTTGTTTCAAACACGAAAATGTTTGGTTTTAAACAAGGAAAAGAGACAAGGCTCTGATACCACTTGTAGGTCCTGTTTTTCCGGTGGATCGATAACGAAAACCTATCCTTGTTTATCACAAACACGGTAACGGGTGCGGAATCCCCGTGATGGTGCAAACCAAACACAGATAGTAACAACACGGAATAACCAATGAAACACAATCTATTGATTAAACGGGATGAGAACCGAGAACAACTGATACACACACAGTTTTACAGAATAACTCTAAGGGTATGCTCTCATCTAGTTTCAAAGTGAAACCAGAAAGCTGTTTATATAGTACCTGGGCCTTAACTACGACGAAACACACAAGGGCCTCGACGAAACACATGTGGGCCAAACACTGGGCCTGAAGCAGCCCAACAGTCGACGAAACAAGGGTGTTTCGTCGCTGTTTTGTCCTGTAGTGGAAGAAACACTTTGTGTTTCTTCATGGTTTTGTCTTTATTGGAAGAAACAAATTTGTTTCTTCATGTTTCGTCAGGAGGTGTTTCACCAATTCAAGGTTTGGGCCCAAGTAAAGGTTAAGCCCAAATGAGGATTTGGCCCAGCAAACTAAATAATTACACAAACAAATAATACCCTAAATGCAACATGCATTGTTTGTTTATACATTACAAATTAAACTGAACAAACTTGTCGGACCCAAGTGGGATAGGAGGATATCCGACTTGGTCTTCATTCCGTTAAAGGCTCGAACCGAACGTGCCGCGTCCACACAAAAGTGTATCAACAAGTAGGCCACGCAAATGTCTACGCAGATTGCATGTTTGGGCCTGGTTCTTCATTGGGCCTAATATATAACATTCCATGCACATATAGCCTCACGAAGAACCTGCATGAATTGTGATGTTGCTTCCCACGAAGAACAGAAGCCGGAGAACCATGTGTGCCTGACGAAGAACCAGTCAAATGTAGTCCCACAAAGAACCCCTTATAAATGAAGAATGTGAGCGCGTTGTAGGACCGTTTACGAGTTCAAAACGATTGCGAACGACACGTGCGACGTGCGGAATCCGTGCACGTGTGTGGACCGAACACAAGAATGTAATATAATCGTGATTCTATCGAATGTATAACAACGTACAAATGCACCGTGAATCACCTTGCTACTTTCTCTCTCTAAGCTCCTAGCTCCAAAGTTCACCAAATTAGCAAAAGTTCCTAATGCCTAACATAAGGCTCCTATTTATAGGCCAAAGCATAAGGGATTTTCCCTTATTTACAAGTTTGCCACCTTGCCTTTATCACTACATATTTCACAATAAAATCAAGTTTTCTTCTATTCTCTGCTACGAACTGGATTGACGGAGGCGATAGACATTAGTGCACTCACAAAGAACCATGTCTTTTATATCACAAGAAGAAGGTATATCAACGAAGAATGCAATTCTTCGTGGGTTCTGGGTCTTTCATGGGCTCATATTCAAGCCCAGTTAGTTTTTCGTATGGCTGTGGATAACGTAGTATAAAAGGACACTCTTGCAGATCAGAAAAGGAGAGCACACACCAGAGAACACAGCAGTGAACATAGGAGAGTTTAGTAAGAGATTTATCTTGTATCATCTTGTATCTTAAACTCTTTTGGTTGAAATATATTGAGCTTTTACGTTTGAATCTTGTTCTTGTGTGTTTATGTTCGTGTCTCGGTTGCATACCTGTTCAGATTCCGCACTTGCGGGTGTGTTCGGTAACAAGGATAGGTGTTCTAGATCCTCCTCTACTCGACCTATGAGTGGTATCAGAGCCTTGGCTCTCATCCTTATTAAAACCGGGCCATGTGTCGAAGTTTTCGAACATTGTTCTTCAAGGTTTTTCAGAAAAGTTTGTTTGTTTTTAATGAAAAATGGGTTAAATCTCTGAAAAACTTGGTTGTTTGTTAAAAATTTTCATAAAAACCTTTGTTCAATCACATGGAGACATGTTAAAACTTGGTTTTTCTAAAAATTCTTGGCAAAAATCTTGGTCGAATATTTTTCCGGTGAATAACTTTGGCCGGGAAACTCATATATATCATCGGTGTTCTTAATAGTTCTTGTTTTTTTTTCTGGGTTTGTAGTGTTGAATTATTGAAGATCATTTTTATCATATTATTTTAATATTGTATGAAAAATTAGTCCTTCAAAATGATGGCTGTTGTTTGAAAATTGTGGTCGAGAGTATGGTAGTTTTACAAAACTGGCATACCAACTTTTGTGTCAGACAGATAAGATTTTGTGAAAAGATCTCACCAACTTCTTTGTCTTATTCCAATTTCAATTGAAATCACATTTCACGAAAAACTAAAGTTCTTCGTGGACTTCATTTTGATTCTTATTTATTAGTGAAATTGAAGTCAAAGAAACATTACTTTGGTCAACAATTAACCAACTCTTTTGTCTTGTTTTGGTCACTCACAAAATCAAATTTTCATGAAAAACCCCTCATTTTTCATGGTCAGTTCTTCGTAAGCAATCATTTTCCGTGGTCCCTTGTCATTCACAGAAGGTTTTTCAAGTGTTATTAAGTTGGTTACTTTCTTTTCGTCATGAGTTCAGACTGGTGGGGTTGGAAACATAATCCTAATTCGGATATGTATACGAGTAAAGGTTCAGGTCCGGTCCCTTCATGGGCTCAGACTCCCACGTCTTCGTCATCAGCACAATCGAGTTCAATTACAGCAAATCAGTGGACTTTTGATACCAACCAAAACCAAAGTATTCAAAGTCTTCTTTTGAGCGAGAATGAAACCGGTAGTAACTACCGCCCACCAAAGCTCATGCATATAAACGAGTATCCCAGATAGCAAGAGAGATTTCATACTTATATTCTTGGGCAAAACACGGAGTTAGGCTTGTCTTTTATCACGGAATTCGACCAAGCACTTGAAGAAGCCGGTTCAAATGCAGCGACATTTGCGGATCTTTCTGTCGATGATAAGAAGACATATGATTTAGAAAAGAAAGCATTCTCAATTCTAACTCAAGCCTTAAACAAAGATATTTATCATCTGTTTGTGGGATTCAAAATGGCAAAAAGTCTGTGGGATACACTAAAGGCAAGAGGTCAAGGAAATGCGTCGTCACGCAAACTAAGTCATGATCTGCTCAAAAAGGAATTCGACGGCTTCATGTGTATGGAAAGGGAGTAGGGATGGCAAAAAAGCCCAAGCCCGACGGGTTTACCCGAAACCCGAAACATACGGGCCGGGTATACCCGCAGCCCGATGGGTATGGGCCGGGTATGGGCTTAAGAAGGGAAAAAATTCGGGTACGGGTACGGGTATGGGATTTAGTGATACCCGCCCGATACCCGACCCGATGTTTGGCCCATTTACCCGAATAATACTCGAAAGTATCATATTATAAATTTCCATATATATGAACTTAGTAGATGCACTTATTACCTTCTCTATAGTACTAGGGTCTAGTCTTCTAGTAATCTCTTTAAAATTATATTGGATATGGAAGCTAGTACTTCATATGGATATGGAAGTACTAGCTTATTTTTTAGCAACTATAAGCTTACTAAGTGAACAAATATGTTATTTTTGAGCATGTATATTGGATATGGAAGCTAGCACCCTTTATTATGTGGATGTTTATGCAATTAGGTGGTCCTAATACAATTAATTAATTAAGTAATCGTTTTGATTTAGTTTGGTATATGTGGTCTGAATATGATAAGAAAGTATTTAATCATATTTTCATTTGTTATAGTTATTAAAATTGTAAATTATATAAACATCAAAGTAAAAAATTGCACATTTGTCCCAATGGATATTTTTAAGAAATTAACGGGTATACCCGATACCCGTGGGTAAGCCCGATACCCGACGGGTAATTACCCGACAAATACCCGACGGGTAACGGGCCGGGTATGGGCCAAAGAATTAGAACCGGGTTTGGGCCTGGGATTACTAATACCCGGCCCATTGCCATTCCTAAAAGGGAGTCGTTGGGAGACATGACAAGTCGGTTTTATCATCTGCTGAGTGAGATGGGTAATTTTAAGGTCGCGGTAACTCCGGAATAGGTTTTCACAATGTTTGCCGTTGCATTGCCAGCTCAATTGAATGGTTTCTTGGAGATTCTGAAATATAATGGCACGCTAGCTACTACCAACATCCATGATTTCATTCAACTCTTGGAGAAAAAAATTCAAGAAGAAATCAGGAAGGCAAAAAGAGTGCCGGTACCACAAAATCCCGAGATGTACTATGGAAATTGTGGAGGTACAAGCACGGTTGCAAGTCCTGCTCAACATGCTCAGCTACAAACGGCTTTTGTCTCGAGCACCGATATGTATGGGACACCACAACCAGCATCCTCAGAGCAAAGCTATCAGTCTACTGGAGTACCATCATTTCTTGATCCAAACTACAAAGGTCAATAACAAGCCTGTTAAGGAAACACTTCATCAACAGTCAATGCTGGTCAATCAAATAATCCAAACACAGTTCGGCTAGTCACTTCAAGTTTCTCAAAAGTGAGTGTTGAGGTGGCAAAGGAACATATGGAGCTGTTAAACACTTTGGTGAGCGCCTACTGTAGGTTAGTAGCAGGGCAAATTGGAAACATCAATTTGACTCAAGAAGATTATCAACAAATAGATAAGGATGAAATAGATTTGATGGATATCAAGTGGGCATTTGCTAGTGCAGTGAGGCGAGCGAAATATTCATGGAAAGAACTGGTAGAACCAGCTTGGAAAGCAAGAAGGACACCAAGTGTGGGTTCGATAAGCAAGCGGTCAAGTGTTTCAATTGTGGTGAACGAGGTCATTTCAAACGTGAATGTACAAAGCCAGCTCAGCATGGGAACCAGAATCCGTTCAGAAATCAAGGCAATCAACAGAATCAGAATCAAACAAGGAATAATGAATGTGCCTTGATGCCTGCAAACAATTCTCATCAAGCAGGTCCATTAAACAACAACCGAGCTCTTGTGGTGCAAGTTGATGAAGGTTGTGACTGGTCGATTCAACTGGGTAGCGGTGATTAGGGTGGAACAGCTTGTTTTGCTGAGGTTGTCAAGGATCTAAAACAAGTGTGTGGTGGAGAATCTTCAGATGAAGACAGTTCTGGTTATAGTGGAAGCTCAGATGCGGAAACCTCAAGTTCAGGTGAAGTCGACATGGATGAAGTGTCACATGAGTCCATTGATGCAGATGTTGAGGGGCTTTTGAGTGAAGCTAAATCTGGGAATGACCAAAGATCAATTCTGGTGGATCAAGCTGCTTATTCTTCTTCTTCTCATCATTCAGCCTTCATGGCTAATGTTGGCAGTTCGTCAAGTCAGGTACGTGTCGATGAACCTAAATCTGATAAATGTGATAATCGTGTTGATTTAGGTGCTAGATTGATTGACTTGCAAAGCAAATATGATGATTTGCAAAGCAAATATGACATGACATTTATTGATCGTGGATATTTCGAAATGCACAGAGGCCAACTTATTCCATAAAAATCATGAAAAAGACTTTAAGAAGGTAATTGACACATTAAGGGAAGATAAGTCCGAGCTAGTAAAAACAGTTTCAAGAAAACAAACTACTATAAACAATTACATCACTAGGCTCGAGGAAGCACAAAAGGAGTTGGCCTGTGTCAAGTGTGAAAATGAGGCGATCCAGCTTAGGTTAGATAGTTACTCAACCTCTAGGTATGTATTGGATCACATCATTGACATACAGAAAAAGAAGAATGATGTCACGTGCATTGGATATAAGAAGTGTCCTCCACCTGTTAGACACAATTATACCGCTATGCCTGATGAGGAGGATAAACCCCAATTTGAGCCATCTATTCCTTTAGATGTTGAGGAATTCACAGCTGGACTTGGTTACAAAAAGGAAGTATCATCAGATTCAGATGTGTCAGCAGATACGAAAGTATCAACTGATGAACAAAATAGGATCCTCCAGTCATTGTTGAGGATGCTGACTCTTCAGATGATGAATCCGATGATACTAACTTTGCACAGTCTGATGTCGTTATCAAAGAAGAGGACATACCTCTCGAGAATCACATTCTATGTATCATCCTGCAAAACCTACTAAGACTGTTTGGGTCGAGTCCACTTCTGCACAAGAGTCTGAGAGTGTGAATTTGCTGTACACTCTAGTTGGTGATGATAAAGTTTATTCAAACAAAGATTTTCCGATTAAAAATGTAAATCAATCTTTAATCAATAAAGTTTTTGAGGATTTGACAAGTAAGTTTTCGGGAGAGATGAGCTCACGAGTTGTGGTAACACAATGTCTACCGATTCGAAAAGCTGAAATTCGAAAACAATATGGCAATCGGAAATTACCAACAAAGAAAATTCAGCAAAATCACACTAAACCAAAAGGAAAATTGACAACTCAAGGACGAAAGGAACAAAACCAGAGGAAGAACAAGAGGGTGAACTTTGTGAAGTCGAATGGAACTGATAAACTTGAACCATTTGAAAACAAATCTAACGTAGATTATGTTAAGCAAGTTAAAATTTTGAAAAGAGATGGTCAAAACAATTCAGGACCAAGTACTTCGAAATCACAAAGTTCCTCAACGAGACATCAACAAGATACTTCGGGGTTTGTTGAACGAAGATCATGTTTCAAGTGTGGTGAATTTGGACATATCATTCAAAATTTTCCATATCTTCATAAGTTAAAAGCTAAAGTTGATGTTCCCCGTGAGAAAAATTACCAAAAGCGGTCTGTTTCTCCAAAACATGATCCCCGTCTTGTGAAAGAAAGGGAGAAGAAACAGAAACACAAGCAAATCAAGGTAATTGAAAAAGCTCTTGAAACCGATGTGGTTCAAAAATCATCTGTTTCAGTCAAACCAGAGATTTCAAAAATTTCAAAAACTTCAAACAATCACGAAGTTAAAATTTCAAACAATTAAACTGGTAAAACTCAACAGACTTGGAAACCTAAATTGGTCACAAACTCAGGGGGAGCATCTCCATCTCCAAATCATCGCGAAGTTGAAATAACTTTTTTCGATGAAAATGGAGACCCAAGTCCACGAAGGCTTGGGTCCCCGTCTCCAACTGATCAATTGAGTACATGTGCAGGATGTTCCAGGAGGAACTATCAGTAGTCTTTGGATTGTTGATAGTGGGGCATCCAGGCACATGACCGGTGACATGAGACCTCTCTACGACGTCAAATCTATTAGAGGAGGTTATGTTGCTTTTGCTGGAGATAAAGGCGGGTATATTACTGGTGAAGGAATGGTATCCAACGGGGTTGTTAGTTTTGACAAGATTAACTTTGTGCAACAACTTGATCACAATCTTCTAAGTGTTTTTCAAATCTGTGATAAGAAGTTTTCGGTGCACTTTGATGCTAATGGATGTTATGTGCTGAAGCCCGGTTTCAAGATCCCCAAAGACTGGATTCTCTTATCTGCACCAAGGATTAATGATTTGTATGTCCTTGATATGAGCCAAGCAATTACAACATCTGCACAAGTAACGTGTTTTGTTTCTAAAGCCACAGAAAAGGAAACAATCTCTTGGCATAGACGGATGGGACACATTCACCTAAGGAATATGAATCATCTGGTGAAGAATGAGTTAGTAACTGGTGTTCCCGTCAAAAAATTTCATCTATAAGATGTCTTTGTTTCGTGCCAAAAAGGAAAACAAAGGAAGAAATCGCACCCGATAAAGAAGATCAACATGATAGCAGTGCCACTTGAACGCTTGCACATGGATTTGTTCGGTCCTGTCAAGCATAAAAGCATCAGTATTGACTCGTACTGCTTCGTGGTGACAAATGATTATTCAAGATTTTATTGGGTGGCGTTTATGGCACACAAGAGTGAAACTTTCGAAATTATCAAAAACTTGATCACAACGATTGTGAATTTGTATACTTTGAAAGTAAGACGCATACGCAGCGACAATGGAACTGAGTTCAAGAATCATGCTATGGAGGAGTTCTGTAGATCCAAAGTGAAGCTGTGGCCTCTGCATGCTACACGTTGAACCGAGTTCTTACAGTAAAAATACACAACAAGACCTGCTTTGAGCTTCTTCACAAACGGAAACCAGATTTAGAATTTTTTTAACTGTTTGGGGCTCCTTGCAATATGATCGATCCTGATGGTAAATTTGGGGCAAAAGCAATTGAGGGATACTTTCTTGGGTATGCCACCCCAAATTTAAGGGTTTTGAATCTCGAAACAAAAGGATCGAGGAATGGTCTGAAGTCAGAGTACAAAGGCACACATTGCCAGTCAGAGTCCGGGTCAGCCATGGATGTTTGAGTATGATAACTTTTTCAATTCGATCAATATTGAAGAAGAACTAGTAGATTCTGTGGCACATATGTTTTTCGAGAGTGACAACGCAACAGATTCACCGTTGGTTCGTCCAATTATTGTCAACAATCTAGAATCATCATCAGTTAACAATAATCCTCTCGAGAATGGGGATTTTCACGATGCTACTGAACTGAACGAATCTTCAGAGAATGATGAATTTCTAGATGCAGACCAAGAAGCTCTTGCAACAGTTGTGCTTGGTACTTCTGAGGCAACACCTCACGAAGACTGCCCTAAAATAGCTCAAGCTACTGCATCATCCTCTTCGCCAGTTCATGGTATTGATTTGGTTGTTGATCTCAACTTCAACAATCTGGGTATAAATATTCCAGTTCCAGATAATCCAGAAACAAGAATCCATAATACCTATCCTCAATAAAACATCATTGGTAATGTTCAAAGTGGCGTGCAGACGAGGAATCAGTTGAGAAACAACAACAATGCTGGCTTGTATGCTGCAATTAGAGAATCGGGTTTGCAAAATGATTGGTCCTTCGCGTGTTATGTCTCACAAGAAGAACCAAAGTCTTGGAAAGAAGCATTAAAAGATAATTCTTGGGTCGAAGCTATGCAGGAGGAACTACAACAATTCCAGAAGCTAGGTGTCTGGAAACTGGTTGAGAAACCTGAGAACTACAATAAGATTGGCACCCGTTGGGTTTTCAAATGCAAAAAGGATCACCGTGGAGTAGTAGTTTGAAACAAGGCGAGATTAGTCATTCAAGGTTTTCGTCAGGTTAAAGGGATAGACTACAACGAAGTTTATGCACCGGTTGCACGTCTTGAAGCAATTTGGATCTTTCTAGCCTATGCTTCCTTCAAAGGATTCAAGGTTTACCAAATGGACTTGAAAAGTGCATTCTTACATGGTGTGGTTGAAGAAGAGGTGTATGTCGAACAACCTCTGGGTTTTGAAGATCCTATTCATCCTGATCGGGTTTGGTTGCTCAACAAAGCTCTCTACGAATTACATCAAGCACCGAGAGCTTGGTAAGCAACCTTATCTAACTATCTGCTGGAGAATGGTTTTCGTCGGGATCTTATTGATTGCACGCTTTTCATCAAAGAAAGGGATGTAAATCTTTTGTTGGTTCAGGTATACGTAGATGATATTATTTTTGGTTCAACTAACGATGTTTTGTGTAGGGACTTCGAGCGTGTTATGCAGGAGAAATTCGAGATGAGCGCCATAGGGGAAATGAATTTCTTTTTGGGCCTACAAGTTCAACAAATGGAGTCTGGGATATTCATCCATCAGACTAAATATGTCGGAGACATCTTGAGCCGGTTCCAGATGTCTGAAGCGACGCCCATTGGTACCCCACTTCCGCACAATCACGGGATTACTCCGGACTTGAAGGGTGTAAGCGTTAACTCTTCATTTTACCGTGCAATGATCGGATCTCTTATGTATCTCACAGCCTCGAGGCCCGACATAATGTATCCTACGTGCCTGCTCGCCCAATATCAAGCCAACCTGAAGTCCTCACATCTAGCGGCTGTAAAAAGGATTTTCCGCTATTTAAAGGGTTGCCCGGACACCGGTCTTTAATACCCTAGGGATGATAGCTTCGACTTGATTGCGCTCAGTGATTCTGATTTTGGTGGCTGCAAAATCGATGGCAAATCCACAACTGCTGGAACTCAGTTTTAGGAAATCACCTGGTCACATGCAGTGCAAGAACCAGACTTGTGTCACTACATCAACCTGTGAAGCTGAATACTTTGCTGCCTCAAGTTGTTGCTCCTAACTCATGTGGATCCAACAACAAATGCGCGACTACGATTTTGAATTCTTATCTACTACTATTTTCGTTGACAATTCTGCTGCCTTGCAGATCACTAGAAATCCTGTGCAGCATTCAAAGACCAAACACATCGAGATCAAATATCACTTCATATGTGATTGTTTTGATAAAAGACTTATCGATGTTGTTAAGGTCCACACCGATGACCAACGTGCCGACCTTTTTACCAAAGCTTTTGACAAATCACAATTTGACAATTTACTAATAATAAACGGCATTAAGGTCAAGCCAGAGTAAAACCAACATCGGAAATCATTTTTGTAAATATTTATTTGTGTCTTCTTAATTTCTCGTACTTTTTGCATTTTAGGGAGAGTAAAAACGAAAAAAATACAAAAACATCGAAAAAATACAAAAACACAAAAACAATAGAAAAACAAAAATGAGTTTCCTGGCGAGCAAAAGAGAAAATGATAGTACATCAGTGGTCTATCGAAACCTCTATATAAGATGTATCGCTAGGCTCACAATCATTTTAAAGTGTGCAGGGTGATATAAACTAAATCAACTGAAGACTGCGTGGGAACCGCTCATTGGCATATGGTCTTGGTACTGAAATTTCGTTTGATAGATTGTCGAGGTTCTGAGATACGTCGTCTTTATGCTGTTTATCATCTGGGTATCATGGTTGTTTCTTTTACCAAAAAACAATGGGGACGCAAGTCTAGAGCTTCCAAGATACCAAACATACGTGTATTTATATCATTCAAACATGTATATAATACATGATGCATACGACCTCAATAAGTGAGAAACAATCACATGTCCCAATCAATAAGTGATATTATATCACAACTTTTATGCGGGAGTCAAGTTCGTCTCTTTGTCAGTACGATGGTACTAACCTGTTCACGGACTTGCTCTTGTGCCCTGCATGTATCGAATATCAAGTTCCTCATTAATAAGTGATTTAATCACATAGGGCTTGTGTTCATCCAAAATAAGTGAGTATCTCACGTCATATACGTTAAAAAAAGTTGATAAATGGTATACTCACCAGTAAGATGAACTCTCGTGCATACCTTGATACGAGAATGTGTGGTGTGTGGATGAACACCGGTCGGTAAGTACAAATCATACCTTAATGTATCCCCCAACCGCCAATACATCTGATAAGTTGAGCTTAAGTGGACAACAAATCCGATAATTGTTATAGGATGCTTATCTAAAGATTAACTAATTGAAAAACAAGAGCGTTTTGACATGACCGTACACTGGTATGATTCTCTTACCCTCGAAACTCGCAAAAAGAATGTCTGTAAATATTTATTTACTGCTTTCAGTCTCTACATCTCTGTATATATTTATTTACAGCTTTCTGCCTTTACAATTGAAATATTCAAAAATACCAAAAAGATTTTTGGTGTGTTTTAATATAAACTTTATAAAAACCAAAAAAGATTTTATTTCTATCTTATTTTTGATTGTATGATGTTGGATCTCGAGTCTTTTCCTCCTGAAACCTGATCGAAACCTAAAACAATTACATCTTCATAAACGGTCAAAATTAACAAGGGTTGAAAGTTAAAATCTAAAATTGATCAAATCTTTACAACTTTCAAACTGTTGTCGGTCGGTAGTTAATTGAGAGTTGGTCACATGTGTGTCGTTTTTTTTATTGTCTATATTCCAAGCGGTTGTTCTCATTACGCATTTAGCTTTCTTGTATGTGCAGATGCGGCATTCAAACCAGCTAAAAGCGAAGAGAACGTGTTCTATGACAAGCTTCGGAATGAAGACAAGACATGGATGCAGTCAAAGGATCAAGATGATCGAGTTGCCGCTGACCACTCATCGACACCACAAGGGTCTAAAGATTCGAATATAAAGGTTTGACGAGCAACGTTCAAGGGGGAGCTTACTGATACACCTCCTGACAGTGACAACTGAAAACATCTCAAGATCCGACAACTATGTGAAGAACGAACCCTCACGAGCAGCATCCAAGAGGGAGTTTGTTAATACACTTTGTGGATGCGGCTCGGTTTGGTTCGACTTGGTTCGGTTCGGTTCAAGCCCGACGACGTGACATTCCTCCGTCGTGCACCCCAGAGATCGACACGCGAAGCACGAAGAGCCGCGAGCTGACATCACCATGATGATGTCATGATGATGTCATATCATTTAACTACATGCATGAAAGAATGAAAAGATGAAAAATAGGCCATGCAAATGTCTACGCAGATTGCATGTTTGGGCATGGTTCTTCATTGGACCTAATATATAACATTCCATGCACATATAGCCTCACGAAGAACCTGCATGAATTGTGATGTTGCTTTCCACGAAGAACAGGAGCCGGAGAACCATGTGTGCCTGACGAAGAACCAGTCAAATATAGTCCCACGAATAACCCCTTATAAATGAAGAACCATGTCTTTTAATCACACGAAGAAGGTATATCAACGAAGAATGCAATTCTTCGTGGGTTTTGGGTCTTTCATGGGATCATATTCAGGCCCAGTTAGTTTTTCATATGGTTGTGGATAAGTTAGTATAAAAGGACACTCTTGCAAATCAGAAAAGGAGAGCACCCACCAAAGAACGCAGTAGTGAACATTGGAGAGTTTAGTGATAGATTTATCTTGTATCATCTTGTATCTTAAACTCTTCTGGTTGAAATATATTGAGCTTTTACGTTTGAATCTTGTTCTTGTGTGTTTGTATTCGTGTCTCGGTTGAATACCCGTTCGGATTCCGCACCTGCGGGCGTGTTCGGTAACAAGGATAGGTGTTCTAGATCCTCCTCTAGTGGACCTACAAAGGTCTCCAAAGCCAATAAGGCTTTGGATGGGGTCTCAGGTACATCAGCTTCATGTCCAGGAACATGGACAGTGGTTAGGTCAGGGTTTTGAACTTGTTTTTGAACATTTCTTCCTAACCACTGTTGTGAGTCATTCCCTGTCAGATGTTGGAAACCAAAAGGAAGCCTGTTCACTTTGGGTTTAGAAGACTTTCTGTAAACCTCATAAACATGTGGGACCCTTTGGTATGGAGGTTGACCTTTTCCTGTTTGGAATTGATTAGCTGGAGGTGCATCTGTCACTTGAACTTCTCTGGGAGCAGAATTTTTGTTCAACTGTTTTGTAACAGTTGTTTGGACAGAGACAAATGGTTGTTGTATCTTGATGGATGATTTTGATGAACTCTCAAGTGTTTTTGAAGTGTACTCTTTTCTTTTAACCTCAAAAGTTTTGAGGTACACACACTCATGAGTAAGATGGTTGGTTTTTCCACAGATGGTGCACATAGGTGCAGGCTCAATTATGCTTGTTTTGCTTATATCAAAAGCTTTTAAATAAAAACAATCCTTTGTGGAATGGTTTCTCTTTTCACAAAATCACAAAACAGATTTTTAACTTTTTCTCTTTTCTTCCTCTTTTCAAATTCCTTTGCAACAGAGTTTTTAACCTCTGTTGGGTTGTTTTAGAGGGATGACTTTTGCCTTAGGTGCTTTCACACCCTCAACTGTGGAAAAATCCGTTGGTTTGAAATTCTCAAGGATGTCACATTCATCTGACCAGGTGGGTTTGAATTGATATTTTTCAATCTCTTCAAAGGTTGATGACCCCTCTGTTTTTTCCAAAATGATTTTGTTACCATTTTTATCAGTGATTTTAATTTCTTGAACATCCTTGTTTGTTGGTATAAACTCAACTGAACTAGAATCATTTACAGCAGTTTTTTCAGTTTGGTCATTTTTCCTGAAACCTATGCCAAAATTTACATTACTTTTGATCTGTTTCTCTAACATCAGGTTATAACCTTTGCAGGATTCCACCCATTTTTCACAAGTGATTTGGGTGGATTCCAACTCCTTTTTACAAACCTGGTATTTTTCTACCATAGCTTGGAGTTGATCCTTGGTTATGCTGTGTTCATGTTTCAAACTGTAGATTTCATTATCTTTTTCATACAATTTGTTTTTCAATTCTTTAACAGATTT
Organism: Helianthus tuberosus; assembly: GCA_030545235.1. Taxonomy (NCBI): domain Eukaryota; kingdom Viridiplantae; phylum Streptophyta; class Magnoliopsida; order Asterales; family Asteraceae; genus Helianthus; species Helianthus tuberosus. The sequence continues at coordinate 166,415,636 of CM060355.1, forward strand.
TTCAAATTGTACTTCATCTTTTAAGATTTTATCTCTAAGGTTTTCATTCACCTCTTTTATATTAGCAAATGCAATGATGCATTTGTCTGAACATAGGTTTTTCAAGACCTTAGGTGATACCTTAGCTGCCACCATCATGGCACAGTCACCTTCACTCTTACAAGCATTGGTATCCTTCTCCACTTCATCAGCACACCATGGTCAGCAAGAGGTTCCAACAGTGGTTCAGGTTCTTTTTCTAATAGCTGTTCATCAACAACAGCAGCAACCACTATTTCAGCAACTTCATCCACTGTTTCAGCACTGGGTTCCACTTTTTCAGTTTCCAGCCCTTCTTGAATTGACTCTAATGCTGCAAAACAAATTCATCACAAGGGATGTTGGTGCATTTATGTCTATCGCCTCCGTCAAGACAGATCGTAGCAGAAACAGATTAATTCTAGTCTTTATATTGTTATATTTAGACAAAAGGCAATGTGGCATTTCTGTAATTAGTGAGAAGTCTCATTAAAGGTCCTTGGCCTATAAATAGAACCTTAAGGGTTTCATTTTAGAACTTTTGGCTTTTGCTCATTTGGATCTTTGGAGAGCTTGGAGCTTAGAGAGAGAAAGTAGAGAGAGAAAGTGTTCTAGGTGATTCACGTGACTTTGTACTTTTCAGATCTTTATAGAATCACAGTTATATTACGTCTGGTGTGTTCGGTCACGTTCGTATACGGATTCCGCACGTTACACGAGTCGGTTCGCAATCGAAACGGAGTCAAAAACCGGTCCTACAAGTGGTATCAGAGCAGGAACTCGATTGCACAGATCAAACACACAGATTCTCACACGAATTCAGCAAATTCAGATCCAATTTCATCCAGATTTGTCAAAATTTTCTTCATTTTTCATCTCCTTCACGTTTCTAACTGAAAATCGCAAAATTAAACGGATTTTTACGGTTAAAAATCGCTGATTTTTGGATATGTTGTGCGAAAACACTTGATCTAAAAGCCTACAAATTTTCAGATCTTAATTCTAAGCCGTTTGTAAAAAATTGAGATTTTTGTGATTCGAAATATCGTATGAATATGTTAACTGTTGCTGCTGTTGTTATTGATGGTGTTCACCGATCGGATGGCAATTCGATCGGATGACCACCCGATCCGTTGAACTTTAACTTGTTAAACTCTTTAGTGTAAAGTCTCGGATTGTCACCCGATCGGGTGACCATCCGATCCAAAGTTCTCACTCGATCGGGCCACTTGGTCAAACCTGTTTTAAATGGTTTTGTCAGTCAACTATTCACAGCCCTTTAACACATTGTGACCTAATCATTATCATTTGATTACATAGAGTGTCGGCCATTACTTGAAATCCAATGTGAACATCAATTGATAATATAATCTTTCTCTGTCTAATCAAGTTCATATTAAAGCAATATTATTACATGATATGTTGTCGGCCATTTTTCATGTGATTTGATTTTAAAGTTGTTTATTTTCAAAGTGTGTCAGGTGCATTAACTCTCGACTACTCAATCGGATCACCGTCCGATCCGTTGCAATTTGTTTGTTTTGATAAAGACAATTATCGAGTGGTGACTCGATCGGATCACCACCCGATCCGTTACATTTCACTAAAAGTTTGACTTTGTTGACCCACCCGATCGGATCACAATCCGATTCAAGGGACTTTGTTTGTTCAAAAGTTTAAAGTGCAAAGAATCGAGTGGCAATCCAAACGAATTGCCACCCGATCCTAATCACTCTATTGTGTTTTTGTGTCTCAGGTCAAGCATCGGATACCCGCCCGATCGAGTAGCCACCCGATCCAAGGCACTGTGTCACCCGATCGGGCAGCATCTCACCCGATCCGACAACATCTCACCCGATCGGACAGCATGTCACCCGATCGGACAGCATCCCACCCGATCGGACAGCTCGTCACTCGATCGGATCACCACCCGATCCAAGGTACACTGTCACTCGATCGGATCACCACCCGATCCAAGCACACTGTCAATCATCGGATCGTCACTCGATCGGATCACCACCCGATCCGCTATCACCCGATCTTTGTTACTGTTGACTTTGTTTGACTCTCACTCGATCGGATACCCGTCCGATCCATTTGATTGACAATTTTTAAACTGATTGTGTTTGTTCATTTGCAGGTGATTCGAGGAGATAACATCATGGCTGAAGAATTCTGCAACACGTTCTACAAAGCGTTCACATCAAAATCGTCGGAAACTTCAACAGTCACACCGAAATCAATAACAAAAACAATCAATGATAACATAAAACATGATAACTTCTATGGAACCTACTCGAAACCACCTAAACTTGAGAATATAGAAGATTATACTTGGTGGAAAGAATGATTCCTGAACTGGACCAAGCCATACGCTCACGAGAGCTGGTTCTGCTTAGAGTTTGGATACAGTCGACCGATCAATGACAAACAAGAAGAGATTCATCTCAATGATCATTCCAATGAAGACAAATGGAAATTCTCATAGGAGCAGAAGATGATAGCATTAATTCAACAATCTATTCGAGATGATATATTTTCATTGTTAAATCATAATGGGTCATCAAAATCGGTTTGGGAAGCGTTAAGGGTTAAAGCTGAGGGTGGCAAACAAATTAAAAAGAATAAAATTGCTTTACTAAAAAAGGAGTTTGATTTGTTTGACAGTTTAAAGGGAGAGACAGTAAGACAAATGATTGAACGTTTTTGCCATTTAAAAATTGAGTTAGACAAACTTGGAATTGTGAAAACGAGAGAAGAAGTGATTGACAAAATAATTGAAGCGTTACTACGAGTTGATCAGTGGCAAACGTTTGTTTTTATTTTGAAAAATGATGTATTGTATGAAACAATTACTCTCGATGTGCTGATTGAAAAGATTGAAACTCATGAGCTTGAATTGCAGAAACAGAACAAGATGAGTAGCTCTTCACATCAACAGAATGTCGGTCTTTACTACAAGAGCAGTGTACCTCAGGTGACTGTAATTGAATCACCAAAGACGGGATTCAGTGCTGAAAAGTCAAAAGAATAACAGAAAAGCTCATCAAGTTACGATCCAGGATATCATTCATCGTCATCAAAAGCAAATCCTGAAGAATCAGAGGAAATTCTTTGCAACATCGCTCTTAAGTTGAAGAATTCTCCGGCTATGAGCATCAATGCAGCAAAACAACAAATGATTTTTCTGGCATCTATGTTAGAGTCATACGAAGGTCTAGTATCTGGAAAAATTGGAAACTCAGAGCTGACAAAGGAAGACTACGACCAGATTGACCCAGCAGAAATGGAACTCAATGACATACGCTGGTGTTTAGCAAGTTGCATTCGAAGAGCTCAGAGGTATATAGAGATTACTCGGAAACAGAAAATCGGTGGTCCGTCAACAAAGCTGGGCTTTGATAAATCCAAAGTGACCTGCTTCAAATGTAAGCAGAAAGGTCATTTCAAAAGGGAATGCAACAATTCTGAAGTTGACGAAACTGAGAAACCTTTCAAAGATGATTATTACCGAAAGGCGATTTACCACCGTAGCAAAGAAGATCCGAAACTGATTGAAAATAATCCCAAAGAGAAGTAAAGAGCTTGTGCGGTGATACACGACGACGAAGGGTTTGATTGGAGCGAATTCCTTCCAGAAGATGATCTTGTTGATGATAGTCTCACAGCTCAGGGCAGAACTGTATCAAAGAGCAAACATCGTGTTTTTGTTGCTAAAATCAAGGAGAAATCTCAAGAAGAAATTCTGAAAGAGAAAACCGAAAGAGAAAGATTCTTTGCAGGGTGCAGGATTGAGTAAATGCATGAAGAGTATGAGCATGCAAAATACCGTGAGAGATACTACAAGAAAAGAGATTGCTATATCAACAAAAATGGTGATCCTATCGTTCACAGAAAAGATGTGGTTTTCAATGATGTTCTTGCAGTAATTCCTCTGTCTGCGAATACTATTCAAATGTTGCGAAAGATAAAACTTATCTGAAAAGACTGGACAAGATAATTCGTGATGTAATGACCACGAGTTTGAAAAAGAGGGATGAAGAACGAATGAAGAAGAATGTTGAAGATTTGGTTGACGATCTGAAGAAGGTTACTGAGGAAGTCAAAGTTGAAGCTGTTAAAGAGAAAGATGTGAAGATAGCTGAGGAAGAGAAAGAAAAGAAAGACGAAACAGTTGGTGAAGAAACTGTTACTAAAGGACAGCAGGTGAGTGAAGAAGAGAAAGAAGAAGAAGAAGAAGAAGAAGAAGAAGAAGAAGAAGAAGAAGAAGAAGAAGTGAAGATAGAGAGATTGGAAGGTGATGAAGGTGATGCTGGTATTGGAGAAGAAAAACAGAAGAAAGATGCTGATTAGACAGAGACAACAGAAAAATTCGAAGTATCAATCACCGAGCTAAAATCAAATTCTGAAATCTTAAATAAAAATGTTGAACAGTGCAAGAAATGCATGGAAACATGTAGTGCTTGTACTGAAAAAGACGAAAAGTTCAGAACAAGAGATCTAGAATTTAATAAAATTGAAGAAGTTTTCAAAAATAAATGCAAAGAAATGTTAGAAAATGAAAAAGTTTTAAAAGAAAATGATGAAAAACTAACACAAAAGTGCAAGAGTTTAGAAAAAGAAAATAAAATTTTGAAAGATAAGGTTTCGAAAATGACAGAAGAATGTGTTCAAAAAGAAAATGCATGTCAGGAAATGAAAAAGGAGTATGATTCAATAAAATTGGCTTACCACATTACAAAACAATCATATGAAGATGTGAAGAGTTAAATGAAACTTGTTCAATCTAGATTGAGATACTGTTCTGAAACAACTGATACGCTAAAGAGACAATATTCAATAAAGCAACACGTTGTTAATTCTTATATTGAGGATGTTGCTAAGATGAAGCGTCAAATAGCCGATTTAGAACAGGATAACAACAAGTTAAAAAGTTATCATGCGTCATCATATGTGCTTGAAATAATTTTCAACATAAAACAGGGTAATGATGATTCTGAGAAAAACAAAAAGGGTATTGGTTCTGAGTATCATCAAGTTCCTCCACCGGAAAAGTTCGCATTTTATGATGATGAGAAAGTCGAAAAATCTTTCAACATGGTCGATCAATTGCCAGATAACATTGACATAACCATTTCCAAATATGATGATTCTAGTGATTCAGAGGTGGTAGGTAAGGTCGTTGAAAGTGTCTTGAAAGAAGAGTCCGTTGAAACAGGTAAATCTGAATCACAAGATGAAAATGAAGGTAGTTTTCATGAAGGTTATCTGAAAAACTCAAAATCCGAGAAAAATGCGAGTGATGATTTAAAAGGATTGGTTTATACCATGATTGGATCAGACAAATTATTCTCAGATCTTGAAGTCCCGATTCAGAATGTGATTTTAGAAAAGATTGATAAAGTTTTCAAAATGATTGAAATTGAAAAATCTGAGATTTCAAAATTCACTGGAAAAGGTCATAAAACTTTTTATAATAAACCTGGTTACAAGAAGAAAAACCTGAAGGCTGGGTTGGGTTATAAGAAAAAACAAAGTTGGAAAAGAAATGAAACGCCAAATTATCAAACAAAAATGAATTTTGTTCATGGAACAAATTCCGAAGAAGAGAAAGAACTCCAATTTAGGCGTCAGTCTAATGAAGAGTTCTATGCTCAAAAGAAAAAGCAATAACAACAGGTCAAAGATGTGTCCAAGAGAACATGTTTCAAATGTGATCAAACAGGACATCTTGCTCGCAAGTGTCCAAATCTAAAACCTGTTGATGTTGAGAAAAAGAAGCCTGATAATGTTGAAAAACAGAAATCTGAGGATGTGAAACAAAGGTTAACCAGATTTGATTCAAAACAAACTTGGAGGTACAATACAAACAAGTTTGCTTCAAATCAAACTTGGAAATCAAACCCGAATAGGTTCGATTCAAGACATACCTGGAATTCTCACACACCCAGATTTAGAACTACACAAAGTTGGAAAACAACTGTCGATGCAACGAAACCAAATCAATTTTGGAAAACAAAAGTTGTTGAAAATAATCCCAAAGAGAAGTCAAGAGCTTGTGTGGTGATACACGATGAAGAAGGGTTTGACTGGAGCGAATTCCTTCCAGAAGATGATCTTGTTGATGATAGTCTCACGGCTCATGGCAGAACTGTATCAAAGAGCAAACATCGTGTTTTTGTTGCTAAAATCAAGGAGAAATCTCGAGTAGAAATTCTTAAAGAGAAAACCGAAAGAGAAAGATTCTTTGCAGGGTGCAGGATTGAGTAAATGCATGAAGGGTATGAGGATGCAAAATATTGTGGGAGATACGACAAGAAAAGAGATTGCTATATCAACAAAAATGGTGATCCTATCGTTCACAGAAAAGATGTAGTTTTCAATGATGTTCTTGCAGTAATTCCTCTGTCTGGCGAATACTATTCAAATGTTGCAAAAGATAAAACTTATCTGAAAAGACTGGACAAGATAATTCATGATGTAATGACCGCGAGTTTGAAAAAGAGGGATGAAGAAGAATGTTGAAGATTTGGTTGATGATCTGAAGAAGGTTACTGAGGAAGTCAAAGTTGAAGCTGTTAAAGAGAAAGATGTGAAGATAGCTGAGGAAGAGAAAGAACAGAAAGACAAAGCAGTTGGTGAAGAAACTGTTACTAAAGAACAGTAGGTGAGTGAAGAAGAGATGAAGAAAAAGAAGAAGAAGTGAAGATTGAGAGATTGGAAGGTGATGAAGGTGATGCTGGTATTGGAGTAGAAAAACAGAAGAAAGACGCTGATCAGACAGAGACAACATAAAAATTCGAAGTACCAATCACCGAGGTAAAATCTGATTCTGAAATCTTAAACAAAAATGTTGAACAGTGCAAGAAATGCATGGAAACATGTAGTGCTTGTACTGAAAAAGACGAAAAGTTCAGAACAAGAGATCTAGAATTTAATAAAATTGAAGAAGTTTTCAAAAATAAATGCAAAGAAATGTTAGAAAATGAAAAGGTTTTAAAAGAAAATGATGAAAAACTAACACAAAAGTGCAAGAGTTTAGAAAAAGAAAATGAAATTTTGAAAGATAAGGTTTCGAAAATGACAGAAGAATGTGTTCAAAAAGAAAATGCATGTCAGGAAATGAAAAAAGAGTATGATTCAATAAAATTGGCTTACCACATTACAAAACAATCATATGAAGATGTGAAGAGTTAAATGAAACTTGTTCAATCTAGATTGAGATACTGTTCTGAAACAACTGATACGCTAAAGAGACAATATTCAATAAAGCAACACGTTGTTAATTCTTATATTGAGGATGTTGCTAAGATGAAGCGTCAAATAGCCGATTTAGAACAGGATAACAACAAGTTAAAAAGTTATCATGCGTCATCATATGTGCTTGAAATAATTTTCAACATAAAACCGGGTGATGATGATTCTGAGAAAAACAAAAAGGGTATTGGTTCTGAGTATCATCAAGTTCCTCCACCGTAAAAGTTCGCATTTTATGATGATAAGAAAGTCGAAAAAGCTTTCAACATGGTCGATTAATTTCCTGATAACATGGACATAACCTTTTCCAAATATGATGATTCTAGTGATTCAGAGGTGGTAGGTAAGGTCGTTGAAAGTGTCTTGAAAGAAGAGTCCGTTGAAACAGGTAAATCTGAATCACAAGATGAAAATGAAGGTAGTTTTCATGAAGGTTATCTGAAAAACTCAAAATCCGAGAAAAATGCGAGTGATGATTCAAAAGGATTGGTTTATACCATGATTGGATCAGACAAATTATTCTAAGATCTTGAAGTCCCGATTCAGAATGTGATTTTAGAAAAGATTGATAAAGTTTTCAAAATGATTGAAATTGAAATATCTGAGATTTCAAAATTCACTGGAAAAGGTCATAAAACTTTTTATAATAAACCTGGTTACGAGAATAAAAACATGAAGGCTGGGTTGGGTTATAAGAAGAAACAAAGTTGGAAAAGAAATGAAACGCCAAATTATCAAACAAAAATGAATTTTGTTCACGGAACAAGTTCCGAAGAAGAGAAAGAACTCCAATTTAGGCGTCAGTCTAATGAAGAGTTCTATGCTCAAAAGAAAAAGAAACAACAACAGGTCAAAGATGTATCCAAGAGAACATGTTTCAAATGTGATCAAACAGGACATCTTGCTCGCAAGTGTCCAAATCTAAAACCTGTTGATGTTGAGAAAAAGAAGCCTGATAATGTTGAAAAACAGAAATCTGAGGATGTGAAACAAAGGTTAACCAGATTTGATTCAAAACAAACTTAGAGGTACAATACAAACAAGTTTGCTTCAAATCAAACTTGGAAATCAAACCCGAATAGGTTCGATTCAAGACATACCTGAAATTCTCACACACCCAGATTTAGAACAACACAAAGTTGGAAAAAAAACTGTCGATGCAACGAAACCATATCAATTTTGGAAAACAAAAGTTGTTGAAAATCAAAGAACACAAAAGGATTCACATTTTTACAAAAGAAGTGCTTCAAAAGGACAAGGCTGGGTGGTTAAGACACAATCTGTTCTTGAACAGAAAACTACTCTAAAAGATAAAAAATTGTTTGATCAAAATGATGTTGATTTTCCGAAGTTAAATGAAGCATTTTGTGTTGAAATGCCTAAGGTCAAACAGACCTGGGCTAAATTGTTCAAATAATTCAATAGTTGTATGTGCAGGTGCTCAAGAAAATTGAAGACTGTGAGAATTAAAATCGAAGCAGCCTGGCACGAAAAGAGGAGGCTGCTGGTCCCTGTGTCTGAAATCAGGGAGTTTGTTCATTTTTGTACATAAATAAATCATATTTCAAAAACCCTAAAAATTGAAAATTTTAAAAAGAAAAATATATGTTTTTCAAATTGATTTTGACAAGCTGATCGAGTGGCAATCCGAGCGGGTGGCAATCCGATCGGACAGCCATCCGATCCTCATCACAAAACGACAAAAAATCCAAATATTTCAAATTTGTCAAGAATCGAGTGACAACTCGATCGGGTGGCAATCCGATCGAGTGGTCATCCGATCCATGGCATTCATTCTCAAAGGTTGACTTGTCAAAGGTACTACCTGCTTGTAACATGGATCGAGGGGCAACTCGATCGGATGGCAATCCGATCGGGTGGGCATCCGATCCACATGCCCATGACTTGATTGTCTATTCATTGCACAAGATGGTTCATCAGATCGGATGGCAATCCGATCGGATGACCATCCGATCCAATGCACACACATGAATGCATATGCTTGAACGTACATTGCTTGTCTGCTCATGTTTGATTTGTTTGTTTTTAAATTTTGTCAAAAATAAAAAATTACAAAAATATGTTGAGTGAATACACCGAAACCCTCATGGCTGAACAAACATTATTACTTTCACAAGATTGAAAAACGGTTTTCAAACTGTCGAAAATCAATGGGTTGTAAATCATGGGGGTATATTTTCTGCAAAACAGAGCATGAAAAGCAAAAAATGGATGGCGAGACAAAGCTATTAGTATCAGGTTGTCAAATTTTCTTTAATGGTTTTGAATTTTAGGGGGAGTAAGAATTGTCAGAAAATCCAAAAACATTAGAAAATTTGAAAAAGCCAAAAACATGATAAAACTCAAAAAGAATTTTGTGTAAAAAGAGGAAATGATAGTACATCAGTAGACAATCACAGTACGCTAAAGAAATGGAATGTTTTAATGTGATAAACGGTCTCACTGATGATGTGCCAGTAGGTTTTTACACGCTTAGTAGATTGTTTTCGAGATATAAACCTAAATATCAAATACTTTCTTATCTCGTGGGGAACATCTCTCGGATATATGGCTAACCCCCGAAATCTTGTTTGAGATATTGCCTGATTCTGAGATACTAGGTCTTTATACTATTTGATATCTGGGGTATTATACCTGGTCTTCTGATATTGCGGGAGCAATGGCCTAGACCTCGTATAATACTTTACGTGCTTTTAAAGCTCACCCTCTGCACAAAAATTGAAAAATATCGAAAGATATGAATCAATCGTAGTTGAAGAAAAGATTCCCTAAAGGGAACACACCTAAAGTCGAGCCTTCATCTCTTTGACAGAATGGAAGTTCATACCTGAGCTCTCAAGGTCTTGCACTAACCCAGAATACAGATATCAGATCGGTATACTCACCTGTAAGACTGAATCTAGGGAATTTTGATACGTGAGTATATTCTGAGGTGGGACATGCGAATAAGTTAAGTCTTAAAACATTAATCTCGTATCTCGAATCAATTAAACTTTGTGTGAAAATTTAAGTGGATCAGTATACTGACAATCTAAGTGAATCGTTTAGAACTTAAAGTGTTTAAAGCTCAACGGTACTAGTGATTTGTCATAAACTGATATGATCCTCTGACACGAACTCAAACAAAAATATTGTCTGTAAATATGTTTGTAAATATTTCTTTACTGGATTTCATTTCAGAAAAATACAAAAGATTTTGATTCTACTTTAGTTTCGACAATGTCTGAAAAGCTGAGTTTCAAAATCTAAGTATCTTGATCGTGTTTCTGAAAATAAACAAGTTCATTAATTTGAAACTTAATTTTTTTTTTCAAAAATAAAAAACAAGTTTGTGAAGTTTCCAAGATAATTTATTTGGACTTGGATGATTAACTGTGAGGGATTTGGATTCTTAAATTGTTAAAATCTATTGTAAAGAGCTAGATTTCGATTTTGGATTCTTAATACTGCCAAATCTATGAAGTGTGTTGATAGGGGGAGAGAATCAAGTAATCCTGGATATATTCATATTATTATATTTAGAGCCAGGATCTTGATTTAAAAAGTTTTAAAAGAGCCAGGTTACGATTCCTGGACAACCGAAAATGCTTTCACTGTAAAAATATTTTAGCATATGTTGAGAGAGCCAGGTCATCAATCCTGGACATTCAAAACATTCTTACTTATAAATGTTTGAGATTTTGCAGATGAAACTACCAGACTACGATCCCGATAGCCGAGTCTAAGGGGGAGTCCGAAGACAAGCTCAACGCAAGGGGGAGCGTGCATTCAAGGAGCCAGGTAACTATCCTGGAGGAGCTTGTATCCGGAAAGCCAGGTGTCAATCCCAAAAGCACGGAAGCTTGACGAAAGGGGGAGCCTGAAGAAAGAGTCTGACGATAGGGGGAGCTGAAGCTAAAGGCAGATCCACGGGGATTCTGTTCGAGAAAGAGGGAGTCTATGTTACTGAAGATGATAAAGCTTCAAGAAGACTCGGAGAGAGAGAGAAAGACAAGACGCTACGAGATTGACTGCGGCAATATCCAAGGGGGAGTCTGTTGGTGCATTTATGTCTATCGCCTCCGTCAAAACAGATCGTAGCAGAAACAGATTAATTCCAGTCTTTATATTGTTATATTTAGAGAACCTTTAGGCAAGGTGTCATTTCTGTAATTAATGAGAAGTCTGTTGGTGCATTTATGTCTATCGCCTCCATCAAAAGGCAAGGTGTCATTTCTGTAATTAATGAGAAGTCTCATTAAAACTCCTTGTCCTATAAATAGAACCTTTAGGGTTAGCTTTTCGTGTACGCCTCTATCTCCGACCATGTCATCTTCAGGTTAAAGAACTCCACTTCCAACTTGTGGATGTCATCACGACTACAGTATTCCCGCTTGTTCAGTTCCTTAAAGTCATTCCATGGGGTGGCATTGGCAGCTACCAGCCCCAACATTTTCACTTGTGCGTTCCACCAAGTCAACGCAACGCCTTCGAGAGTACCAGTGGCATACTTCACCCTACGAGCCTCAGGGCATTCACACATTTCAAAGACTGACTCGAGCTTCTCGAACCAGTGGAGGAGTCCAAGTGCCCCCTCAGTGCCACTGAAAGTACCAGGACGACAGTCCAAGAAAGTTTTGAACGTGCACGCAGGCGGCTGAGCATGCTGGCCTCCCGCTTGGGCGGCTGCAAGTGCCGCAGCAACTTGTTGGTTAATCAGAGCCGTCAACTGGGCTTGAGTCATGTTAACGCGTCCGCTCATGATCTTCATATCAAAGAAAACATGAGTGAGAGAGGTTCGCGAAAGTGCGATGACAGAAGAGAGTAAGCACACACGTGTTTTCAAACAACAGTTGTTACGTTTGTCTAAGAATACCATGAGCAAAGTTCTATCTAACTAGCAAGTAGGCAATGTAAACATAAATCATATCACCTAGAATGTTGAGTCTTGCACGTGGAGCGAAGCGTCGTTGTGGATCGTTGAGCACTGTTCAGGTTATAGTCTGGTTTTAACAAAAACTTTTTCCTTTATTAAAACCAAGTTCACTATAACCAATGGCTCTGATACCAATCTGTCACACCCCCAAAATCCACACGCGGAGTATCACCGCTTGGAGGCGTGACATGACCAGGATCAAGCCACCAATCATATTGAACATAACAAGTAAGTAAAATTCAACCACACAATATGAAAGGTGTTTCAAATCAAAAATGTAGTTAAGTGTTTAGCGGAAGCATAATTGTAAAACCCAATGTAAGTATTAAGTACGAAATAAAGTAATGTTTTTAGCATGGCACACACTGCCATGTCCCACAACGACCGCGCCTCCCTGTGCAAGCTCCATGAGTACCTAACGACCTGCAAGGCATGTAACAACGAATCAACAACAAAGTTGAGCGAGTTCACAGTTGGTTGTTTAGTTATAGTATTCGTTTCGTAAATCATATGTTCGTTTTGTAAACCATGTATCGTATTAATTCGTATCGCGGTCTCCCAGACATGTTTGCGAAAATTAGTGGGGGCTTCCCATGTGTTACTAGACCGTGCGTATCGACTACTACGAAAATGTAAGTGGTGCCCTAAGTCAATGTCTATCAGCATTGACCCTTTGCCCATAGTCCATTAGTACACGCCCGTCCGACTGGCACGGTGTGAGGTTTGTTAAACCTAATAGCGCTATTAACTAATGACCCGCTCGCCATAGGCCTCGGCGATTAAGTCGATATAAATGAGGGACTTCGTGATAGAGGTTTGGTCCAGTGTGTAATCTTGGCATCCTACCCACGAAGGATGGTTGTAGTTACCGTTTAAATCATTAACCCATTCCCAACCCTTGGGAATCCCATGCCTTGGAAAGAGTGTGAACTCACCTCGGTTGCTCGGTTTGACTCTCAAAAATAGCTAACAGTCAAGGTCGGTCAATCACGTCCTATTATGATTACCAGTTAGTCATTTAGTGGTTTTCAAATAGAGCACAAAGTTCCTACACGTATCTATCTCATAACATGCATCACTTTAACGGTTCATGCCCATATAAACTTCCCATCTATTTCCCACTCATAAACAAACATACGACATTGCACATAACACTTTTATAGACATATAACATGTTATATCATTCTCGGATAACCTACCCGACATTTAGACACGCAAATCACTACTTATGTCGTTTTAGCTTTTATATTCAAAACTGGGCTGTTTTCGGGGATTTGAATAAAATAGTTAACTTGTTTCAAAAATTCCTAACTTTTTGCAGAAGGTCTTAAACGATCCAAGTATTATTTTGTAAAAATATCGGGATCCAATTCATCACCAATATTTTATAAAAATTCATTTTCCGGACTGCAATCAGATTCATCTTTTTCTGATTGCAGTCCATGGAATAATTTATTTAAAATTCATCGAGAGTCCGATTTACGAAATTCCAGTGGGAGAATTACAAATACATCGGTGGTCATTTACAGTACAAATTTCATGATCTGACTCCACACAGAATACAAGTTATGACAGAAAACAGAACGCTTATTTTCAGCAGTAAAAATGCAGCTCTAGCTGCTGTTACAAAACGACACTTTAAAAATAGTAAACGAAGTTCAAAAATTATGATTCCAGTGCCATTAGAACCGTATTTCATAGTACATAAATCTAGACTTCAGAAAATACATTTTTCGCTTTATTAGGGTCCGGTTACAGCCAACTGAAGCTGGCTGTAATCACCAAACAACTTTATGTTTTTCAGCTTTTACATTCTAATGCGAGTTATTTTGGTTCCGTTAACATGTTCAGCGAATAACAACATTTCTAGTAATCAATATTAACAAGTAATCAGCAAGAAATCGGCAACATCTCAAGACAACTTCATACTAACATAAATACATCATGTTTCATCTTCTTGTTTAAACCCTTTTTAGTGTTCTTGTAGATTTAACATATTACATCTTTTTCTACACAAAATGGACATGAACAAGGGTTAAATAGAGACTTACTACTAGCTTAAAGCTAGGCAAAATCTAGTGAAGGAGATGATAAAAAATGATGATGAACAAGACTAAAACAAAGCTCCTTTGAATGCCCTTCAAGGTGCAACCTCCATGGATCAACCTTGAAGCTTTGAATGGAACTTGTTAGTGAAGAAGATGAAGATGTGAAAGTGATGGTGGTGGGTTCGGTTTTGGGGGAGCCGAAATAGGGAGAGAGAGTAGTGAGGAGAGAGAGTGTAAGAGATGGAATGATTGTTGTAAGAGAATGCCATACATATAAGATTACTTCTACACCTTTTGTTCATTCATGCAAGTAAACTATCAAAGGAGATCTATACAAAATATATGGGGGAAAATCATGGTGATCTTGGTGGGGTCCATTAGACCAAAATCGGTTTGGGGGGGAGGGGTCTTGTTGCAATTTTTCTAACTAAATGGTAATTGATAGTTAGAGTGCAAGTAACTTGATAGTATATGTTTGTGTGATGATTTTTGGTGGGCGTTATGGTATACGGGGATCATGACTAGCCAAAAATAATTAAATAATGTGTTTGACAAATATTTGGTGTCCCGGGTAATGTCCGGTTGTTCGGTCGGATACTGTTCCGTCAAGTTGTTTAATTGTTCCGTAAGGCGTCTTATACATATATTTTTGTAACACAATTAATTCCTAACACATAGGAAAATATTCAGGACCATTTAGTCAAGTTTTCTGCATACTACTAGTATGCTAACACGCACATGTAAGTATAACACAGTAATCAGAGAGCAGTTAAATAATTTAGCACAATCATCAAGCACTTTAATTATCATTAATAAATTGTACGGATACATGGAATTACGAGGGTTGTCACATTCTCCCCCTGTTAAGAAAATTTTGTCCCGAAATTTAGCACGTGGTTACTGAGGAAGCTAGTTAGGTTGCGGTGTTTACTGGTTTTCCTGGGGTGTCACATCATCCCCCCGTTGATTTGGAATTTCGTTACGAAATTCTGCAGTAGCTTCAGTCTCAGTAGTGGTTGCACTTTTCTTAAACAGTTGGGGATACTTGAGTTTCATTTGGTCTTCTCGTTCCTAGATATACTCTGGGCCACGACGGGAATTCCAACGAACTCGGACTAGAGGTATCCTGGTACGCTTGAGAATTTTAACATCTCGATCCGTAATCTCTACTGGTTCTTCGACGAATCGCAGCTGGTCGTCGATAGTGACCTCCTTTAAGGGAACTATGAGGGTCTCATCTGACAGACACTTCTTTAGATTCGACACATGGAACACATTGTGAACTCCGCTGAGTTCGGCCGGTAGGTTCAGCTTGTAGGCCCGACTTTGCCAATTTTCTCAATGATTTCGAACGGTCCGACATAACGTCGATTGAGCTTGCCTCGTTTGCCAAAACGGACTACACCTTTCCAAGGTGAGACTTTGAGTAGCACCCGATCCCCAACCTGGAACTCGAGTGGTTTCCTGCGCTTATCAGCGTAGCTTTTCTGACGGTCACGAGCTGCCGCCATGCGTTGTCGTATCTGAGCAATCCTTTATGTAGTATCAACTACGAGTTCTGGACCCGTGATCTGACTGTCACCCACCTCTGCCCAACAAAGAGGTGATCGGCATTTACGCCCGTACAATGCCTCAAATGGAGCGGCTTGAATGTTGGTGTGGTAACTGTTGTTATACGAAAACTCAACTAACGGGAGATGTTTTTCCCAGCCGTTGCCGAAATCATTTACACATGCCCGAAGCCTGTCTTCTAGGGTTTGGATGGTGCGTTCAGACTGCCCATCCATTTGCGGGTGGTAAGCTGTGCTCATATCTAATCTTTAGCCAAAGGACTTGTGCATTGCTTGCCATAATTCAGAAGTAAAACGTGCATCACGATCGGAAATAATAGAGGTTGGCACCCCGTGCCTCGAGACAACTTCCTTAAGGTAGACATCTGCTAGAGTGGAGAACTTATCCGTTTCCTTAATAGCCAAAAAGTGTGCAGATTTTGTGAGTCGATCCACGATCACCCAAATAGTATCAATTCCACGTTGAGATCTAGGCAGACCAGTAACAAAATCCATGGAAATTTGCTCCCATTTCCATTGTGGTATCTCTGGTTGTTGGAGTAGTCCCGATGGTTTCTGGTATTCGGTCTTGACTCTCGCACAAGTCAAACATTTGCTAACGTAAGTTGCTATGTGAGTTTTCATGCTAGGCCACCAATACGTAGTTCTGAGATCGTGGTACATCTTATCTGAACCCGGATGTACTGAGTAGCGAGACTTATGTGCTTCATCCATCACCAACTTGCTTAAGTTCCCATAATGTGGGACCCAAATGCGTCCTGTTACATAGTAGGCGCCGTCTTCCTTTATTCTAACCGTTGCCTTAAGCCGCGTAAGGCTTCAGCCTTGACGTTTTCTGGTTTCAATGCTTCTACCTGAGCATCTCGTATCTGAGAAGGAAGACTAGACTGAATAGTGAGTTGTAACTCTCGTACACGCCTAGGTGTAGTATCCTTTCGACTGAGGACGTCAGCCACCACATTTTCCTTGCCCGGATGGTACTTGATTGCACATTCGTAATCATTCAGTAGCTCGACCCATCGACGTTGTCGCATGTTCAACTCCTTTTGCTTGAAGATATGCTCGAGACTCCTGTGATCGGTGTAGATGGTGCACTTGGTACCGTACAGGTAATGTCTCCATATCTTAAGTGCGAAAATAACAGCTCCCAGCTCCAGATCGTGTGTAGTGTAGTTCCTTTCGTGAATCTTAAGTTGACGCGAGGCGTAAGCGATGACTTTATCCCGTTGCATCAGCACACAACCAAGACCCTGAATTGACGCAGCGCAATAGCCCACAAAATTATTTGTGCCTTCAGGCAATGAGAGGATAGGTGCGCTACAAAGTCTATCCTTTAAGTGCTGAAATGCTGATTCCTGTGTATTACCCCAATGATAGATAACGCCTTTCTAAGTTAGTGAGGTGAGGGGTTGTGCAATCTTGGAGAAGTCCTTGATGAACCTTCTATAGTAGCCAGCCAATCCCAAGAATTGGCGGATTTCTGTTGGGGTACGGGGTGCAGGCCAGCTCTTAATCGAGTCTACCTTGGATGGATCAACGTGTATCCCATCCTTGTTTACCACATGGCCTAGAAAAAGGACTTCACGAAGCCAAAAGTCGCATTTTGAAAACTTAGCGTACAACTGTTCTTTTCGAAGGAGTTCCAAAATAAGCCGTAGATGGTGCTCGTGTTCCTCCTGACTCTTCGAATAGATCAGGATGTCGTCGATGAAAACAATAATGAACTTGTCAAGGTAAGGCTTGCACACTCTGTTCATAAGATCTATGAAGACTGCAGGCGCGTTTGTTAACCCGGATGGCATGACCAGAAACTCGTAATGGCCGTAGCGGGTTCTGAATGCTGTTTTGGAGACGTCCTTGTCCCGGACTCTCAGTTGATGGTAGCCTGACCTCAGATCAATCTTTGAATAGTTGCTCGACCCTTGCAACTGGTCGAACAAGTCGTCAATGTGTGGAAGAGGATAGCGATTCTTTACGGTCACCTTGTTTAGTTCGCGGTAATCTATGCACATACGGAAAGTACCGTCTTTCTTCTTCACAAACAACACGGGTGCTCCCCAGGGCGAAGAGCTAGGACGAATGAAACCCTTATCCAAGAGCTCTTGCAATTGCTTGGACAGTTCTTCCAGTTCGGTTGGAGCTAAGCGATAAGGTGCTCGAGCTATGGGTGCTGCTCCAGGAGCTAGCTCGATTTGAAATTCGACCTGGCGATGAGGTGGTAGCCCAGGTAAATCTTCAGGAAACACTTGAGGAAAGTCGCGTACTACTGGAATATCCTCTATTCTATTCTCTCTCGTTGATGCGTCAGTAACAAGTGCTAAGATAGCGGTGTGGCTCTTTCGCACACACTTCTGGGCCTTAAGGAAGGAGATAATGCCCACAACAACTCCACTCTTGTCACCCTGAACCATGAGAGGTTCCTTCCCCGAACGAGGAATACGAACGATCTTTTCCTTGCACAGTATCTCTGCTTGTTGTTGGGACAACCAATCCATCCCAATGACAATGTCGAAACTACCCAGAACTATAGGAATGAGATCGATAGAGAAAGTCTGACCAGCTAAAACGAGATTAAAACCCTTAACTATGTGTGAGGCTTCTACACTCTTACAGCTTGCTAACTCTACGACATACTTGGTGTTTAAGGGAGTTGGTGTGCGTTTTAACATTTGACTAACTTTTAGAGACACATAACTGGTATCGGCACCCGAATCAAATAAAACAGTAACATAAAAGTCATCCAGTAGAAACTTACCCATCACGACGTTAGGGTCATTCCTAGCATCACCCTGACCAAGCACGAACACGCGACCCCGGGCGCCATTGTTTCCATTGTTTCCCCCGTTGTTATCCCCATTGTTGTTCCCATTGCCCTGATTGTTGTTGTTGTTCGGATTTTGATTTAACTGGGGGCAGTCCTGCTTGAAGTGGCCTTCAGCACCACACTGAAAGCATCCCCTGTTACCTCGCTGTCGCTGCTGGTTCTGTGGAGCTGGTGGTTGTTGTTGTTGGTTCTGATTCGCAGGTCGTGAACTCCTGCAATCCTTGGCTTCATGCCCCATCTTGAGACACCTCTGACAACGACCCTTTTTGCACTGACC
The DNA here is from genome assembly GCA_030545235.1 of Helianthus tuberosus. Taxonomy (NCBI): domain Eukaryota; kingdom Viridiplantae; phylum Streptophyta; class Magnoliopsida; order Asterales; family Asteraceae; genus Helianthus; species Helianthus tuberosus. The sequence goes on from CM060355.1 coordinate 166,434,567, forward strand.
ACTGTGGTGTCTGTTGCATCTATTGCACGTTGGGTGATTTCCTCGATATCCACCCTGCCCTTGACTACCAGAAGATTGCTGACCAGGACTCTGGTAGTCATCGATCTTTCTCTGTTGTGCCTGGGACTGAACTGTAGTTGAACCCTTGCTGGAGGCTCCATCCCATTTTCGCTTGTTGTCACTGGGAGTAGTAGAAGTAGTAATAGTAGTAGCACCGATACGCTTAGGCAGCCTATTCTGTTCCACCCCTGAGATACAGCTCGATACGCTTGATCGGAGGATCCACCATAGTTGGGCACAAGATGGCCAGCTCGTTTGACCTTTTCGTATACGCCTCTATCTCCGACCTTGTCATCTTCAGGTTAAAGAAATCCACTTCCAACTTGTGGATGTCATCACGACTACAGTATTCCCGCTTGATTAGTTCCTTAAAGTCGTTCGATGGGGTGGCATTGGCAGCTACCAGCCCCAACATTTGCACTTGTGCGTTCCACCAAGTCAACGCAACGCCTTCGAGAGTACCAGTGGCATACTTAACCCTACGAGCCTCAGGGCATTCACACATTTTGAAGACTGACTCGAGCTTCTCTAACCAGTTGAGGAGTCCAACTGCCCTCTCAGTGCCACTGAAAGTACCAGGACGACAGTCCATGGAAGTTTTGAACGTGCACACAGGCGGCTGAGCATGCTGGCCTCCCGCTTGGGCGGCTGCAAGTGCCGCAGCAACTTGTTGGTTCATCAGAGCCGTCAACTAGGCTTGAGTCATGTTAACGCGTCCGCTCATGATCTTCATATCAAAGAAAACATGAGTGAGAGAGGTTCGCGAAAGTGCGATGACAGAAGAGAGTAAGCACACACGTGTTTTCAAACAATAGTTGTTACGTTTGTCTAAGCACACCATGAGCAAAGTTCTATGTAACTAGCAAGTAGGCAATGTAAACATAAATCATATCTGTCACACCCCCAAAATACAACCTAGGGAGTGTCCCTGATAGGTGTGTGGCGTACCGACAATGAGCCACTAATTACATTGAACCCATACAAGTTTCAAAATAAAGTTCTCAATCATTAATGAAATACCATCAACAAGTTTATACGAAAACCAATATGTTCAGCGGAAGCAAATAATAAACTAAAGTTAAATTGTTTAAAACCAAAGTATAGTATCAAGGATTCAATCACATAAATCTCTTCAATCGACCCATGAGCACTTCTGCTAATCCAGACAGCAAGTATCCAAATCCATGAAACCTAACGACCTGCGAGCATGCAACAAGTGTATCAGACAAAGCTGGCGAGTTCACAGTTTTAGAAAACATTTGTTACCAGTTGTATGTTAAACAGTTCATTAACCAATGCAAGTAATATTGTTAATATCTCAATTCCGAACAAGACGGCTCCTGAAATACATGACTGCCCTTCCCACGTACTCCTATCTAGTACTGGGCCCCGACTGGGTCATTAGTTCACATCTGTCCTATCTAGGAGCGGTGTGAGGGTGCCAAACCTAAGTAGCGCTACCAACTAATACCCGTTACCCTCCAGGTAACATAATAAGGGACTTACAAAAATGATAGGTGAGAATATTAACCAATATACTCGTTATTACCCAGACCACTGACTGTCCCCAACCACTGGGACGCATGCTCGAATGTAGTGAACTCACCTTCGGTTTGCTCGGTTAGATTAAATATCTTGTTTAACAGTTGATCAGTCAAACCCTACCGTAGTTACCAAAGATAGTCAGTTTCACGAATTCACAGTTCACGCATCTATTCACATGTATTGATCAAATAGTGAGCAATGAAACATATAACATCACGTATGTCTTTCAAGCATTCGGGGCGGGGTATATTTACAATGCAAGCTTACATAGCACACCAATCGCATTCAGATCACATAAGTTTTGTATCACAACCATCACTGTCTAGCAACACAATACACTATTAAAATGCGGCCCATTGCATATATCCCAAACCAACCGTCCCAGTAATTAGTTAACATAAAGTCACCACACTATCATTCCATCCATTAATCTATTCGGCCCACAATTAAACATATGATCACTAATACATATTCAGTTAACACAAACATGTAGCCCACTGTCATGTTTTCACGAAAATTGTAAGTTGTTTGATCTTAAGTGATGTGCATTATCAAATTAGCATAATTATCTCATTGGTTATAATTTTCTTTGATACCCATTATATGTAATTATGTAACACTTATCCCTAACACTTAATTGTCACTTCCATATATTTTCCATATATTTTAGTTGACTAAATTCAATTCATTCACATGGTTCCTGACATCTCATGACAATCCCCATGTATGATCACATCACACCATCACCATCGATCATTAATTCATGTAGATTCCTATGCACTAACAATTAACAAATCAAGCAAACCATTATAGAATCATGCAATAAATATTACATTAGGTTTCTCATATTCATAGTTATCAATTTATAAATGGCTAATATAAGACACTAATCCTCTATGATTACCCAAGAACCATAACAAACATTAAAACACTAATCAGTAAGCATGTCCTCGGCCTACATCATAAGCAAATTCAATTAATACACTAACTCGATTCATTCAGTTGATTCGTATGAGGTCACAAACAATCATAACAAGCAAACATAACTATCAAACACATTATTCATATAGGCATGAAATCTTCTAAGTCTAATCCGTACGTATCACGACCAAATATTTGAGAATTAACAAACATGAACTCACTAACCGGAAGTCTTGATTAACCAAGATGCTATTGCGAATGAGAGGGGGAAAAATGTCTCCTGTTGTAAGTAACGTATGGGAGTAGGGTTTTATTTAGAGATATATGTAGGCACCAGCAATACACGTTCCTGAATATCCATAAGGGTTTGGTAAAGAGTTTGGTTTGGGCGACTACATTAATCCGGAATGGGCTTGAGTCCCTTTACTTGGGCCGATGATCCACCTACTACCTTGTTCAAGTCGGAATCCACACCCAAACGGGGTGGCCCAGCTTCGGGTTTAAAAGTCTAATTGGGTTCACTTCGGTTTCCGAAGGTTTGAGGTGCGGCCCAAATACATAGGCCCAATCATAGACAACTAATATTCGGCCCAAGCATGTGTGTTCGTTATACACGAATGTGATGTAATCAGTCCAAGTACATATAGCCCGAAAACAATGCAAGCAAGTTTTATACTAAACACCAAAAACGTTCAATCACAAGAAGAAGGATTGAATACGAGAGCTTTGGTTCACAGGGTTTTAAACGACACTGACCTCGAAAGCTCGGGTTGTCACATCATCCCCAACTTGAAAGAAATTTCGTCCCGAAATTTGATAAGTAAGCATAAGGGACGAAGTGAGAAATCAAGATTGCTACGGATTTTGCTCAGGTGTCACATCATCTCCAACTTGAAGGGGAATTTCGTCCCGAAATTCACCAGTTTCATCAGGTTTAGACTTGTAATCAGGACAGAGTTGAGGATATTTCAGTTTTATCTGATCCTCACGCTCCCACGTGGACTCCGGTCCACGTCTTGAGTTCCAACAAACTTTGACAATCGGAACACGACTATGTTTGCGCACTTTGACCTCCCGGTCCATAATCTCTATAGGCTCTTCAACAAACTGCAACTTGTCGTCAATCTTCAACTCTTGAAACGGCACGATCAGTGTTTCATCAGACAAACACTTCTTCAACTGTGAGACATGAAAACATTACCCAACTCCGCAGGCAACTCTAAGCGACTGTAAGCGACTCTACTGATCCACTCTAGAATTCTAAATGGCCCAACGTAACGTGGATTAAGCTTGCCACGCTTCCCGAAACGTACTACGCCCTCCTAGGGTGAGACTTTCAACATGATACGATTGCCTACAGCGAACTCCCAGTGCTTTCTAAGCCTATCAACTTTTCTGACAGTCGCACGTTGTCGCCCAACAATTTCCGATCCAAGCAATCTTCCCAAGAGTTTCGAGTACAAATCCTGGACCCGTGATTAGGTTGTCAGCCTCCTTAATCCAACAAAAGGATTGGCATTATCATCCAGACAATGCCCCAAACAGAGTTGCCTGAATACTAGAATAATGACTGCTACGGCAGAACTCAGCCAAAGGTATGTGTCCTTCCAGTTTTCACTAAGTCAATCACACACATGCTCGCAGCATGTCTTCGAGTGTCAGGGGGGGTTCATTTACTCAAACTGTTGTCCTAAGATGATAAGTAATGCTCATGTCTAGACGTGAGCCCATGGTATCGTGTATTGCCTGTCATAAATTAGGTATATCTCAAAATCATAAGTAACGGGAGTTGGCACCTGGTGCCTAAAAGCCGCCTCTCTCAGAGGAACATTTGCAGCTGTGAAGACTCGTCGGTTTCCTTGGTTGCAAGGAAGTGTGCTGGTAATGTGAGTCCATCAATAATCATCCAGGTGGTAATGTTTCCGTTTCGAGTTGTAAGTAGACCAGTGATAAAATCCATGGCAGTCTGTTCCCACTTCCACATATGCGTTTCTGGTTGCTAATATCCCACCTTGACTTTCCCACAAGTCAAACATCGTTCTCATGCGTTGCTATGTGGGCCTTCCTGTCCGGTCATCAATACAAAGCTTAAGATCCTAATATTTCCTATCAAACCCAGACTAGTGGAACACCGAAGCCGGTGTGCTTGCTCAGCACAAGTTTCCTCCAGTTGTCGTATAACGAGATACACATTCGTTCCATGAGGTAGCGAATATCGTCCGACCTGCCAATGGTTGCTTCTCCATGCCCCGCATGGATTTAACCTAAAAATTCTCTTCCTTCAGTTCTCCAGTTTGAACATAGCGAGTCTGATCAGGTAGATTAGAATCCATAGTGAACTGCAGAGCTCGTGCACGTTCAGGTTTCCCAGTTTAATCATCTAGAGGTTCCATCCAGCGTCGCCATCACATGATTAGCTCTTTCGAAACAAGGGTACACCGGAGGCCCTTGTGATCGGTCTAGGTAACGCATTCGGTACCGTCCAAGTAATGCCTCCGAGTAAATCCAAAGGACACGATTTTCACCGCCGGTTGTGTTTCGTGCAGTTCCTTTTTGTGACTTCATTACGTAAATCATCACTCTCTCGTGTTGCGTCGGTGTGTAACTGGAACTCTGATTCGGACCGTCATGGTATACCACTAAATTACCCGTACCCTTAGGTAAAGACGATGCTCAGTGCATTGTTGAGTTGGGATTCGAAGGCTGAAAAGACCTTCTCCCGTTCTGTCTCCCATGAACTCACAGCACCCCGCCGTGCTAAAGAGATTACAGCGGCGCAATCTTCAAAAATCCCATGTTGAATCTACGATAATATCCAGCGAAACCAAGGAGTTGTTGCATCCCCTAATGAATCTTTGGTGCCAGACGGCTTCTAACAGAATGGATTTGAACGAGGTCCACATGTACGCCACTTCGTTGATTTCCTGACCAAAAAATGTACCTCTCGAATCCAGTAATTACATCTAACAAGACTTCGCACAGGTGGCTCCTCGCTCAGGAGCTCTCAGATAAGATACCAACGCCGCCCATGATGTTCCTTTCTCCTGGAAATGGTCCAAAACGTCATCGATAAACGTGGTCGTTTTATGTGATCCATAAAGCTGCTGGTGTGTTGGTTAACCCAAGGTCGTGACATACGAGTCGCAATGGTCGTACTGCGTTCGATGTGCCGTTCCCGGAACATTCTCCCCCTTGAATTTCCATCTGATAATAGTTCGCTCGTAAATTAATCCTCGAATGAAAGCTCGTCCCTTGCAATTGGTTGACAGGTTGTCAATATATGGTCGAGGCAAACGGTTCTCGACTGTCGCCTTGAGGAGTTCTCGATAATCAGTACACCTACGAAAAGGCTTATCTTCACAGATATAACTAGGGCTTCCCAAAGCGAATAACTAGGTCTGATAGAACTCTTGTCCAACAGTTCTTGTAGTAGCTTGGATAGTTCTTGCAACCCTCCCAGTGCAAGGTGGTAAAGTGCAAGTCTTCAGAGCTGGCTCTAGCGTGAAATCAACTGAGGTTCTGACTAACAGTTGTGGAAGTAAACCTGAAAGTTCCTCGAATGGCACACTGAAAGGAGTCACGAATAATCGGTGGATCCCCGATCCTATTGTTCCTTAGCCTTAACATTAGTAACGGTTGCCAACCTGGCGGGGTAGTTCCTCCGTAGACACTTCTGGGCTTTCACTGCAGAATTAGTGCTAGCCTTTACACAACTATGATATTATGGAACAGCTGACGATTCTCCACTAGGGAGAGGGATAAACAAAGTTTTCTTTTCACATAGAATATCTGCGCGATGTATGGATAACCAATCCATACTAACTATTGCATCAAACTTTCAAAGGTAGTGGAAGGAAGGTCGACGTCGAACACTTATCCCACAAGGTCGAGTTGCATCCCGACAATCGTATGAGGTTTCAGTTGATTTGCCATCAGCCGGTTCCACAGCAGGTTCGGTTTCAAGAAGCATCAGGGTCAAGCGGAATAGAGCCGAAACGATTAGTTACCCAAAAACATGTAAGCTACCATGTTGTTATTACACCTGGCGTTGACTACGCCAATCCTAAATGCCCTTCCAGGAGTATCATTTCCAGTGTTTGTTATTTTCGTTATGAGCATTTCCAATACGGCCATCGTTCCCTTGGTTGTTGTCGTGACTGCTGCCTCTAATGTTGTTGCTCGAAACGGGGTCTTACGGTCTTTCAACAACAGGGTCTATCTTGTCTTCTTTCGTGTCGCGTCCTAAGACGCTACTCACTGCATGGAAAGTTACTCATTCCACCCTATAATCAGTTGCCACCGCTTACGTCCTGATTGAATCATAAGTATTGACCCCCATAAGTCGCTGAGTAGGGTTAAAGATTCAATTGGAGTCAAATTGCTGATGTTCGTTGCTGGAAATCGGGGTCGTCCAAATACTGAGGTCGGTAAAGTACTACACTCATCCTCTTGCCCATCGATGTTGCAAGTTGTTTGAGTAATACGCTGTATGCTGCGAGAGTGTTGCAGAAGTGATCACACTTCGAAGTCTAAGACGTCAATACATAGAGTTCGAGCAAACGAAGAGAAACGAGAAAGGTATAGACCAACTCAAGGACGTTCATGCAAGCACCTAACATTCTACACGTCTCGCTAGGCGTTCAGATGTGTGTTCAGGTAATACTAAATAGCATCGAGATTCGTAAGGATTCAGAAAGCAGGGAAAAGATCACATTCGAGTAAAAGACAATCACTGCTATGACCCCCACATAGGTTTGTTACTTTTCTCATCGATTAGATAACAGAACAGGACCCCTTTTTCACTTGTTAGGGCTCACTGGGACTCGCATGCACCCCATATTATTATTGTGTGTGCGCCCACAATAATATTGTGATTTGCATGCTCATCTCAGTTCCTCCTAACTCATGTCAAATGGTTCTTCAAAATCAAACGTCAAACAAAATTTGTCAAGATAATAAAATCACGGGAATCCAAAGACTATGGCATACTGTCAATGCACCATGATATTGTCCGCCTTGGGCAGCCAGCATGCTCCCAGCGTCTGCCCCTCATGGTTTTCAAAACAAGTCATGATGTAAGCAAGTAGCTCATGCAATCATACTATAGTGATGAGTGTGTGTTCGTATGTTGTGTCATAAGCAATTGCGTACTAATCATGTAATGTATGCAACAAGTGAGAAAGACGAACCTTGCAATCTGGAGCTGAGTGTCATGGTCGATTTCGGATCTGTTCGGTTATAGTCTGGTTTTATAAAACGTTTTAAAACCAAGTTCACTATAACCAGTGGCTCTGATACCAAACTGTCACACCCCCAAAATACAACCTAGGGAGTGTCCCTGATAGGTGTGTGGCGTACCGACAATGAGCCACTAATTACATTGAACCCATACAAGTTTCAAAATAAAGTTCTCAATCATTAATGAAATACCATCAACAAGTTTATACGAAAACCAATATGTTCAGCGGAAGCAAATAATAAACTAAAGTTAAACTGTTTAAAACCAAAGTATAGTATCAAGGATTCAATCACATAAATCTCTCCAATCGACCCATGAGCACTTCTGCTAATCCAGACAGCAAGTATCCAAATCCATGAAACTTAACGACCTGCGAGCATGCAATAAGTGTATCAGACAAAGCTGGCGAGTTCACAGTTTTAGAAAACATTTGTTACCAGTTGTATGTAAAACAGTTCATTAACCAATGCAAGTAATATTGTTAATATCTCAATTCCGAACAAGACGGCTCCTGAAATACATGACTGCCCTTCCCACGTACTCCTATCTAGTACTGGGCCCCGACTGGGTCATTAGTTCACATCCGTCCTATCTAGGAGCGGTGTGAGGGTGCCAAACCTAAGTAGCGCTACCAACTAATACCCGTTACCCTCCAGGTAACATAATAAGGGACTTACAAAAATGATAGGTGAGAATATTAACCGATATACCCGTTATTACCCAGACCACTGACTGTCCCCAACCACTGGGACGCATGCTCGAATGTAGTGAGAACTCACCTTCGGTTTGCTCGGTTAGATTAAATATCTTGTTTAACAGTTGATCAGTCAAACCCTACCGTAGTTACCAAAGATAGTCAGTTTCACGAATTCACAGTTCACGCATCTATTCACATGTATTGATCAAATAGTGAGCAATGAAACATATAACATCACGTATGTCTTTCAAGCATTCGGGGCGGGGTATATTTACAATGCAAGCTTACATAGCACACCAATCGCATTCAGATCACATAAGTTTTGTATCACAACCATCACTGTCTAGCAACACAATACACTATTAAAATGCGGCCCATTGCATATATCCCAAACCAACCGTCCCAGTAATTAGTTAACATAAAGTCACCACACTATCATTCCATCCATTAATCTATTCGGTCCACAATTAAACATATGATCACTAATACATATTCAGTTAACACAAACATGTAGCCCACTGTCATGTTTTCACGAAAATTGTAAGTTGTTTGATCTTAAGTGATGTGCATTATCAAATTAGCATAATTATCTCATTGGTTATAATTTTCTTTGATACCCATTATATGTAATTATGTAACACTTATCCCTAACACTTAATTGTCACTTCCATATATTTTCCATATATTTTAGTTGACTAAATTCAATTCATTCACATGGTTCCTGACATCTCATGACAATCCCCATGTATGATCACATCACACCATCACCATCGATCATTAATTCATGTAGATTCCTATGCACTAACAATTAACAAATCAAGCAAACCATTATAGAAGCATGCAATAAATATTACATCAGGTTTCTCATATTCATAGTTATCAATTTATAAATGGCTAATATAAGACACTAATCCTCTATGATTACCCAAGAACCATAACAAACATTAAAACACTAATCAGTAAGCATGTCTTCGGCCAACATCATAAGCAAATTCAATTAATACACTAACTCGATTCATTCAGTTGATTCGTATGAGGTCACAAACAATCATAACAAGCAAACATAACTATCAAACACATTATTCATATAGGCATGAAATCTTCTAAGTCTAATCCGTACGTATCACAACCAAATATTTGAGAATTAACAAACATGAACTCACTAACCGGAAGTCTTGATTGACCAAGATGCTATTGCGAATGAGAGGGGGGAAAATGTCTCCTGTTGTAAGTAATGTATGGGAGTAGGGTTTTATTTAGAGATATATTTAGGCACCAGCAATACACGTTCCTGAATATCCATAAGGGTTTGGTAAAGAGTTTGGTTTGGGCGACTACATTAATCTGGAATGGGCTTGAGTCCCTTTACTTGGGCCGATGATCCACCTACTACCTTGTTCAAGTCGGAATCCACACCCAAACGGGGTGGCCCAGCTTCGGGTTTAAAAGTCTAATTGGGTTCACTTCGGTTTCCGAAGGTTTGAGGTGCGGCCCAAATACATAGGCCCAATCATAGACAGCTAATATTCGGCCCAAGCATGTGTGTTCGTTATACACGAATGTGATGTAATCAGTCCAAGTACATATAGCCCGAAAACAATGCAAGCAAGTTTTATACTAAACACCAAAAACGTTCAATCACAAGAAGAAGGAATGAATACGAGAGATTTGGTTCACAGGGTTTTAAACGACACTGACCTCGAAAGCTCGGGTTGTCACAATATCACCTGGAATGTTGAGTCTAGCACGTGGAGCGAAGCGTCGTTGTGGATCGTTGAGCACTGTTCAGGTTATAGTCTGGTTTTTACAAAAACTTTTTTCTTTATTAAAACCAAGTTCACTATAACCAATGGCTCTGATACCAATCTGTCACACCCCCAAAATCCACACGCGGAGTATCACCGCTTGGAGGCGTGACATGACCAGGATCAAGCCACCAATCATATTGAACATAACAAGTAAGTAAAATTCAACCACACAATATGAAAGGTGTTTCAAATCAAAAACGTAGTTAAGTGTTTAGCGGAAGCATAATTGTAAAACCCAATGTAAGTATTAAGTACGAAATAAAGTAATGTTTTTAGCATGGCACACACTGCCATGTCCCACAACGACCGTGCCTCCCTGTGCAAGCTCCATGAGTACCTAACGACCTGCAAGGCATGTAACAACGAATCAACAACAAAGTTGAGCGAGTTCACAGTTGGTTGTTTAGTTATAGTATTCGTTTCGTAAATCATATGTTCGTTTTGTAAACCATGTATCGTATTAATTCGTATCGCGGTCTCCCAGACATGTTTGCGAAAATTAGTGGGGGCTTCCCATGTGTTACTAGACCGTGCGTATCGACTACTACGAAAATGTAAGTGGTGCCCTAAGTCAATGTCTATCAGCATTGACCCTTTGCCCATAGTCCATTAGTACACGCCCGTCCGACTGGCACGGTGTGAGGTTTGTTAAACCTAATAGCGCTATTAACTAATGACCCGCTCGCCATAGGCCTCGGCGATTAAGTCGATATAAATGAGGGACTTCGTGATAGAGGTTTGGTCCAGTGTGTAATCTTGGCATCCTACCCACGAAGGATGGTTGTAGTTACCGTTTAAATCATTAACCCATTCCCAACCCTTGGGAATCCCATGCCTTGGAAAGAGTGTGAACTCACCTCGGTTGCTCGGTTTGACTCTCAAAAATAGCTAACAGTCAAGGTCGGTCAATCACGTCCTATTATGATTACCAGTTAGTCATTTAGTGGTTTTCAAATAGAGCACAAAGTTCCTACACGTATCTATCTCATAACATGCATCACTTTAACGGTTCATGCCCATATAAACTTCCCATCTATTTCCCACTCATAAACAAACATACGACATTGCACATAACACTTTTATAGACATATAACATGTTATATCATTCTCGGATAACCTACCCGACATTTAGACACGCAAATCACTACTTATGTCGTTTCAGCTTTTATATTCAAAACTGGGCTGTTTTCGGGGATTTGAATAAAATAGTTAACTTATTTCAAAAATTCCTAACTTTTTGTAGAAGGTCTTAAACGATCCAAGTATTATTGTGTAAAAATCTCGGGATCCAATTCATCACCAATATTTTATAAAAATTCATTTTCCGGACTGCAATCAGATTCATCTTTTTCTGATTGCAGTCCACGGAATAATTTATTTAAAATTCATCGAGAGTCCGATTTACGAAATTCCAATGGGAGAATTACAAATACATCGGTGGTCATTTACAGTACAAATTTCATGATCTGACTCCACACAGAATACAAGTTATGAAAGAAAACAGAACGCTTATTTTCAGCAGTAAAAATGCAGCTCTAGCTACTGTTACAAAATGACACTTTAAAAATAGTAAACGAAGTCCAAAAATTATGATTTCAGTGCCATTAGAACCGTATTTCATAGTACATAAATCTAGACTTCAGAAAATACATTTTTCGCTTTATTAGGGTCCGGTTACAGCCAACTGAAGCTGGCTGTAATCACCAAACAGCTTTCTGTTTTTCAGCTTTTACATTCTAATGCGAGTTATTTTGGTTCCGTTAACATGTTCAGCGAATAACAACATTTCTAGTAATCAATATTAACAAGTAATCAGCAAGAAATCGGCAACATCTCAAGACAACTTCATACTAACATAAATACATCATGTTTCATCTTCTTGTTTAAACCCTTTTTAGTGTTCTTGTAGATTTAACATATTACATCTTTTTCTACACAAAATGGACATGAACAAGGGTTAAATAGAGACTTACTACTAGCTTAAAGCTAGGGAAAATCTAGTGAAGGAGATGATAAGAAATGATGATGAACAAGACTAAGACAAAGCTCCTTTGAATGCCCTTCAAGGTGCAACCTCCATGGATCAACCTTGAAGCTTTGAATGGAACTTGTTAGTGAAGAAGATGAAGATGTGAAAGTGATGGTTGTGGGTTCGGTTTTGGGGGAGCCGAAATAGGGAGAGAGAGTAGTGAGGAGAGAGAGTGTAAGAGATGGAATGATTGTTGTAAGAGAATGCCATACATATAAGATTACTTCTACACCTTTTGTTCATTCATGCAAGTAAACTATCAAAGGAGATCTATACAAAATATATGGGGGAAAATCATGGTGATCTTGGTGGGGTCCATTAGACCAAAATCGGTTTTGGGGGGGGGGGGTCTTGTTGCTATTTTTCTAACTAAATGGTAATTGATAGTTAGAGTGCAAGTAACTTGATAGTATATGTTTGTGTGATGATTTTTGGTGGGCGTTATGGTATACGGGGATCATGACTAGCCAAAAATAATTAAATAATGTGTTTGACAAATATTTGGTGTCCCGGGTAATGTCCGGTTGTTCGGTCGGATACTATTCCGTTAAGTTGTTTAATTGTTCCGTAAGGCGTCTTATACATATATTTTTGTAACACAATTAATTCCTAACACATAGGAAAATATTCAGGACCATTTAGTCAAGTTTTCTGCATACTACTAGAATGCTAACACGCACATGTAAGTATAACACAGTAATCAGAGAGCAGTTAAATAATTTAGCACAATCATCAAGCACTTTAATTATCATTAATAAATTGTACGGATACATGGAATTACGAGGGTTGTCACATTCTCCCCCTGTTAAGAAAATTTCGTCCCGAAATTTAGCACGTGGTTACTGAGGAAGCTAGTTAGGTTGCGGTGTTTACTGGTTTTCCTGGGGTGTCACATGCAGGTTGTTGCACTTGGACCTGAGAGATTAGGGCTTGGACATACTGGATTTATGGAACAGTGGTTTGAACATATTGCACTAGAACAGTGTTTACATGATGTGTATAATGGGTAGTGTTTTGCATGTGTGGAGCAGGGGTATATTGGGAATAATGCACAGTGTTTTGTGTATTTTGAGGTCTAGGGCTAGGATGTGTAATGATTGGTCCACTATTTTGACTTCTACATTCTCTAGCAAAGTGTCCTAGTCTGTTACACTTGTAGCACTTAATTTTGGATTTATCCAAACCCACCTTTAGATTCCTATGCAGTCCTGGAAACTTTCTACCTGTTCTCTTATAAAACTTGCTGGTTCTTACACTCAGCAGTGCCAGTTGGTGCAAAATGTTCATTTCCTCCAGATCAGTGGGATCAAAGTGTTGGAGGTCATTGAGCTCAAAGGATAAGTTGTCAGAATTCTGGTTTTCCCCACTTGCTGTAAAAGCATAGTTCGGTGAGTAAGGTTTAGAGTTGAAAGCTCCACCTGCAGTTATGTCAATGTAATGATCATAACTCTGGTCCTTACTACCACCAGATTCTTCTTGACCCAAAAATGTTGTGTTACCAAAGGTGTAATCATCAGCAACTTTCCCAGATTCCTGCAACTTCTTTTTCTGGTTCAACTCTCTCTCATAGGTGAGGAGTCTACCATGAAGTTGGGTCAGACTTAATTCTTTGAAACCCACATAATTTCTGGTCACAAAAGCTATAGTGTCCTATTTGTCTGGTAATGATCTTAGAAACCTACTATTTAAAGTGGATTTTGCAAATTCAACATTAACCAGTTTAAGTTCACTAATTAGACAGCTAAATCTTTCAAACTTTTGGGTTAGTGACTCTCTTTTGACATGACAAAACGTTTCATACTGCTGATTCAAAACCTCCCTGTTGTTTTCTATAACCTCTTCTGTTCCACCGAACTGCTCTTTCAGTGCATCCCAAAGCTCTTTGGCACTGTTTAAATGCAACAGTCCAGCATAAATGTCATTTGGAAGAGCTGAAGCTACAATGCTAAAAGCCTTTGCATCTAGCTCAATTTTTTGAAAATCCCGACCTGAGTAATTTTCAAGGCTTTTAGGCACTTGGGCCTTGGGATCTTCTGTGCTAGGCACCATTGGAACGTGTGGTCCAAAAATGACTGACTTCCAGCAGTCGGTGTTTTGCTGAGCTAACACATGGCCCATCCTACGTTGCCAGATATTATACCCGGATCTGACAAGCATAGGTGGCTTGAATAGTGTTCCGGTGTTGTGAGGGTCCTGTGAGTATGATGTCATCTTGGTTGTTTTACAAAAGTTTTTGAATAATCGAATTTCTAAGTGATTACCCTTTACTCTCTTTTTCAATTGATACGAACAACTTTAGTATCAATGGATTTGAGCTGAACTTTTTTGTCAAATTGATTGTTAGATCGAATTTGACTATCCTATGCTCTGATACCAATTGTTAGGATCTGAGTTTTGTTTGATTGTGTTGTTTAACAAAGAAGATAGATCAGAGGATAATTGCAGCGGAAATTGAAGATAAACTTTATAACACAATAAAAAAAGAATAGTTTTCAACAAACATGATTTCATTAGTCAAAAGATTGTATTGATTACAAAAGTTTAACTATGCATGCATGTATACTAAACTCCCCCTCAGCCTGAGCTCACTAGTTTGTCCGTACAAGATGATTGGTGAAAGAGAGCTAATAGAACCGTACAGGTACTGTTCTATTTATAGTACAAATCTAACAACTGAGCATCTTGGCTGACGTCACCTAGACAGTGACATCTAACAGACTAACAACCTCTAAACACTGATCTAGACAAACACTATTACATTGAATACATTGATATACTAAACACTGATACTCTTTTCCACTGTTGTTGCCTAAGCACTGATGTTGCTGATCAGTGCTTTCTTCAATGGTTGATCAGGCCTTGAACCAGTAGTGCTTTAGTCTTCATCAGAGCTTTGACAATCAGCAGTTGTTAGGTCTTCTTAGTCTTTATAACCAGCAGTACTTAGATGAACAAATGTTGGGAAGATCAGACTTTAGGATGATCAGCTGCTAGAAACATTGCCATTGGAGGGAACTTAGAACATGCATTGCTTATTGTGGATCAACTGTTGAGAACCAGTTTTGACTTTCTGAATCACATTTTCCAGATTTTTAGAGAGAATAGGGATGCATATAGTTTTTAGAGAGAGAAAGTAAGAGAGAGATAGAGAGAGAGTAGAACGTTGATGAATGGGGGTTGGCCATCCGAATCCGGGAAAGTAAAGGGAGAGAGTAGTGGTGGGCGAGGTTTGAGAGACTGTGTTTCTATGTTTTTTTGGGCTCAGGTTCAACCCATTCACGAACAAGAGATCCGTTCATCAATACAGTGTATTTTTTACCCGAGGATTTTAGTTTTATCATTTTTAAAGAGTTTTCTGATGATTCTTTTCCATACAACATTAATATCTCTATATATGGTTATAGACAGTCAACCAACATACAACAAATATCATGGTTAATGTTTCCATATCGAAAAGTATGAAGTAACCGGTGAAGGAGACCTTTGGTGAAGATATCAACATAGACGAAAAGAAAACATGAAATACTTAGATTTCATTGTTGTGAGCTTTCTCTCCAACTAATTGGATATCACATATTTTGCTGGTTGATGTTGAAGTGGAATCTTATAAAGATAAACAAGATATTGTGCCAATACACAATGGTGGCCTTATGAAATAGGACATCTAGTTCAAGGAGTAAGTTCCTTAACTAGCTCGCTTCGGAAGGTACATTTACACATCTCGATTTTTTGATTCAACACTGTAATGGGAGATCGGATGACGTTTAGAATACCACAATATCAAGTTATAACCAAGATAAACATAGCAATTGCAGTCTGGGCAGCCTTCTCAATCTGCATCAGGATAAGGTGTTAGGCTTTTAGTCAGCATAGCGGTAATGCATAGACCGTAGCCTAGGGCTCCCATAATGCAGGGCCGTCTCCGAGAATTGTCAAAATAATTTTGGCCCTGAGCGAGTGAAAAAAAACGGACCCCTACAATATAAAGTCAAAAACTTACTTTTAGAAAAAAAAATCATAAATATATTTGAATCAATACATATGTATATACTAGAGAACACAAAAATAAATGAAAAAATGGGCCGCTAAATATACATTTTTTTAAAAGTGTGTGTGTGTATATATATATATATATAAAGTCAGAAATATATGAAAACTAGTGGGATCAAACCCGCACGTTGCGCATGATAAAAACTTTGTCTGTTTTGATGCATTCGCTATGAAAACAGAAAAAAAAAATCCAAAAAAATATAGCCATAATATTTTTCTCGTGTTTTCTTCATTAGTTTTAAATTATAAAATAAAAGAAAAGAAAGGTTTTAAATAGTTGTTTAGTTGTAATTATTTTAAATAATAAAAAGATTTAAGAAAGTAAATAATAATATAAGATGTCCGTTTTAAAATGAAAAACAAAATTTAGAATTGAAAGACAATGGAAAATTGATTAAAAAAAGGAAAAATTAAATGGGAAAGAAAATAAAAGATAGAAGAAATAAATTAGGCTGAAAAGCCTTGAGAGGGAAAAAAAGGAAAAAAATGATAGATAATAGCAATAAATTAGGCTCAAAAGCTTTGGAGGGGGGAATCGAACTTCAGCCATCATCATCCAACTGTTTTAACTTGGAAACAGAGACAACCCGAGCAAGTTTCCAACTTGTTTATTAACTTGAAACAAAGTATAGATATACACAATTAATATATATAACACTTTTTAGAAAAATAAATCGGGCCCCAAGAGGGTTTGGGCCCTGAGCGGTGGCCCACCCCGCACCCCCTCTGGGCCGGCCCTGCCATAATGTAATAAAATGAAGTTTGGCTCGCAAGGAGCATGCATGAAAAGGCACACTTGCTAAATAGTTTATGAAATGTCCTCTCGTGTAAAAGTGACATATTATAGCGTCCCAACGGGGCTACATAAATATGATCTTTGTTGATTGAAAAAAAAAAACATTGTCAAGTTGTCTCTTTATCGTTAAAGATCTGTGCAACTTCAATACTCTTCAACAGGGCCATTCCTGAGAATAACAAAAAGCTTTTGGGCCTCGTGCGAGACAAATAATTGGGCCCCACCCTATAATATAAACTTTGTCTTTTAAAATACGTTGAACGTTGTTTAAAATATATATGTTGCATTAATTGCATTAATATTGTTACTTCAATAGTACTTATGTGTGCAAAACTTTTGAACCGGTGCTTGTCCTCGTTGCTAAAAGTGACCTCTAACCAGTGGCGGATCTAGAAAATTACTTAAGGGGCAAACTTTCAAAAAAAAAATTTTAACGTACTTCATACAATGTAAACGAAACAACGATAGTAGCGCGGTAATGAATAAATTTAAACACGTACCTAAATGAGTTCTCCTCTTCGGTTTTTGAAAGCTTGAAACCGGGCCATGACATCCTCTTCTTTTACTTTACAAAAACTTTCTTTTTCAACAGCACAAATTAGAGCGTTGTTCAAATACTCATCACCCATCCGATTGCGTAAATCCGTCTTGATAAGCTTCATTTTAGAAAAACATCTTTCAACGGTTGCGGTTGCAACCGGTAAAACCAGTGCTAGCTTCAATGTTCGATAAACCAAAGGAAAAGTTTCATTTTTTCCGTTTTCCACCATTACACGAGCAAGGTCACTCAATCCAGTTAAATTTGCAAATTTATCATCTTCCTTTAAAGTGTGATAAAATGTCGAAAGATCACCCGTAAGAACCCCTCTTTCTTCTTTATTAAAGTCATTCTGATACATTTCAGAAAACTTCCCTATCTTTGATATGTCAAATTACCAACACTTTCATTAAACAAGTAACAATATAAACAATATGCTTTTTCTTGTTTAGTGCTATACTCCAACCAATGATATTTATCAAACCATTTAACATAAAAACGTCTCCGGCCCTTAGAATAGTTTGTCCATTTAAAGTCATGACCTCGTGGTTGAAAAGCCTTTTTAACAAGATACGCTCTTCTTATGTCGTCTATTTGATTTGGATGATAACTAGTAATAGGAAGTCTATCGGAGGGATCTGAAGGAAGATCATTCAAATCGATTTTGTTTCGTGTTGAAGGACTTGAAGCCGAAGTAATAATTGGACTTGGAGTTGGTCCAATATCTTCATTTTCTTGCATATCAATATCATTCTTTGAACTTGGACCAATTTCTTCATTTTCTTGGTTATCAATATCATTATTTGAACTTGGACCAATATCTTCATTTTCTTGCTTATCGTCAATAATATTTGAACTAGGAGTTGCACCCAAATCATCATTTTCTTGGAATTTTCGTTTAAAAAGACTACTAATGAGAGTTTGTTTTTTCATCTTTCAACTTCCAAATTCCCTAATTTTATAAGACAAATAAAATTAAACAATAAGCCCTAAATCAATTTCACATAAACCCAAAAAAGGCTATAACAATTGCACATAACTATAACTAAAAAACTAAATGAAACATTTGTAATTTGCAATTAAACAAACATAAATTATTCAATTTTCATGAGGAATTTGGAAAAGCACTCACTTGAGATGGACTGCAGACGGAGTGGCGGACGATCGATGATGACAATAGACCCAGCAGCGGCGGCAAAGGGAGGAGGGACTGAGGGAGGGGAGGTCGGCGCCTGCGGCAAAGGGCGGAGGGAGGGGAGGTCGCTGGTCGGCTGTGCTTCTGCTCGACTGGAGTGGCAGTGGGGAATGGGATGTGAATGTTCGACCCTTCTTCTTTTCTTTTTTACTTTCTTTGTTAAAAGAATGGGTATTGGGCTATAATAATTGGGCTTACAAGTCTTGGGTAATTAGTTGTGTGGTATAAATTTTTTTGGGCTTTCAAAAGAGGTAACATAATATTTATCAAGGGGCAACAAAATCCGAAAAACGAAAAAAAAAAATTACACTATTGCGGCCGAGCCAAGGGGTAACCCGGGCTACCCCTTTACATGGGGTGTGTCCGCCCCTGCCTCTAACACTTATTGCGGATATCACAACCTCGGGATGCAAGTCATTTTTTTTTATTTTGGTATACAAAACATATAAACTCTAGTATTCATCTAATCCAACTTAGCAAATGTGAAAGTAAGTAGTAAACAAAAAGTATAAAGAACAACAAAGAACATATGTGCAACAAAATATATTAACATTTAGTTATGGGTCGGCAATTTATGGATTCTTAACATTTATGTTTAACAAGTTAACGTCAACCCGCGCGTTGCGGCGGGATGTTTATTATGAGTGTGTTTAGTATCACTATATGAGATAAAAACATTATTTGATTTATATTCAAAATTATTAAAATGTGTATCGGTATTGGGTGACAATGAAATGGTTTAAACTAAATTTATATCGATAAGTATATATAAAAATAAACATGTCGAAACGGCGTACTCAGAATTTTTATAAATTCCTATGAATTCTACATAGTTAATGAAATTGTTGATGCTTGGAGCACACCGAGAGTTGAATTCGGTGTTGAATCTTTCCTTTATGGATCTAACAGCATCAAAATTCAAAATTCCCATTACCACGTATAAACCATCCAAAGGCTCAATAGTTTGAGTAATGGCATCCCATAAATGTTGTTTATCCGAGAAGTTGTGTGAGCATATCCATTTGGAATATGAATGGGGACACTTACCTGATCAATATCTAAAAGTTTCTATACTTAATAGTATTTCAACGTTTGTAGACACCTGGATTCCAAATGAAGATCAACTAACCACATAGCCCATCCATGATCGATTCGAATTATACTGGCTTGTTCCCCGCACAATCATTTAAATTTGAGTTTCAAGTGATTAATTAAATTCTCTGAAAACAACGACTTAACAATTTTTACCTTCTTTGAAATTGGTGCTACAAAGATTATGTGATCGTATAGAAGTCATGAGATGGAGTTCATAAAAAAGTTTGGATTTCACTCCACAAAACTTCATTCGATTAGTCAAATTTGAAACAATATATGTGTATAATCAAATTCAAATTCAAATTCACTTAGTTAAATCAAGCAAGTTCAAGTTGTTCGTCTTGGTGGATTTTCATAACTTCATCATTCATTTTCATCTTGTTCTTCAAAGAACAAACACAACTATAAACTTTTTTTTTTTTTTTGAGAAACAGCAAATTTAGAGAGATTAACACAAAGTCGGTGAAACCACTTATCAGAGACTTGCACCAAAATTTGCATGAAACTTTTCATCCTTACACGAAAGTCAAAATCTCTCTTTAATTGATTGAATGATGCTTCGTAAGAAACTAAAAGAAAGGTGTCATTTTGTATCATGCCCCGCATGAACCTACACACCGACTCAATAATCAACGGTTTTGAGAAGGTCATCAAAGAGATTTTACGTAGCCTATATAGAACCGCAACAGAATTGAATTTCGGCTTCATGATCAGTGAACCAAGTGGCGTGTTTCAGATGGTTATTTTCAAGCGAATGGAGGTTCGCTCAGATCTGGATGGCAGATCTTCGATGATTGCAATTGGTTCGCTTCGGACACAAACCCATCAGATCTGGTTATTCAACAGGACAACCCTAACCATCCCTCTCTCTATCCCTCTTATTAAATTGGCTTCTCCATTCTCACCCATACTTACCAATTCAATTCTTGTATGCATAACTAACAAAATATACAAAAGTAAGTAACAGAAACTTAAATCACACATCAATTTCAAATGCTAATTAATATTAAATGAAATATATTGTGATAAACGTATCTAATAAATTGATCTATCAACAAAAGTATGATCAACTTTGAAGGAAAACAATCAAACATAACATATTGACTAAACCTAACAAAAAAAAAAAAAGTCAAACGACGAATATATGCTACGGATGAATAACAATGGAGTGGTATAATTGTTACATCAAATACAATTATTGCAGAATATAATAATATATATATAGGAACAAAACGTGAAGCGATGGAACATGAATGGAAAAGACACCAAAATAGAGTAAACAAAACCCTTGCGAGGAATTATTAATAATATTATTGTAAGATGGTGTGTTAATTTGATCGGTGGAATAGATGGGTTACGTCCTTCTTTTTTCCTTTTCTCTTTTTTTTAAACGGTATGTGTTAATACTTAAAATGACAACCATACAATGTGTTTTTTTTAAGTTAAATTTCAACTGCTATTTGAATTAATACGGCGTGATGTTTCACAAAGGGGTAGATAACCCAAGTTATTAATTGTAAATATATATAATATAATGAAGGGTTGTGATTTTTTGTAAGGGTGTAATATATTTAAAAGTAATTTAAAGGGATGTGATATTTAAATGTAGTTTGAAGAGTTGTGATTTTTTAAAGAGGTGTGATGCAAATCATTGTAATATAAAATGAAAGGGTGTGAGTAAAATGAAATAAAGGGTGTGACTTTTAAACAAATGAGACATAACCCAAGTTGCTAATTGTATAAGGGTATAATTTTGAATTATCTATGTATTTTATTCATCGTCAAATTAAATTTCATATAGTATTAAAGTTGTTTTCAAACGTACAACTTATGCTCCTTGAAAAGAAACTAACACCAAATATTAAACCAACTTTTTTTCATGGTTAGATTAAAAACAATAGCAAAGTAATTGTATTAAAGAAATTAAAATAATAAGTTTTATTAAAATAAACTAAATAATCCTGACCCATCTAGCAAAGTAATTGTATTAAAGAAATTAGAATAAAATAAAATAAATAATTTGGATCAAGCGTGGAGGTGGGATACCTTGTGTAGGCTTGTATATATATTAAAGTTGGCTAAAAGAAGAGTAAGAAAAAAGTAGAAATCGTTTTGAGTGGGTTGGGCCTAGCCCAAGAGAGTTCAACAATCCACATAAAGAAAAAAAAAATGAAACCGGGGATGTGTAGACCGTAGCCTAGGGCTCCCATAATAGTCTTCAATATAGAGGTTGTTGGTTGTGACGTGAACGTTTGTCATTCAAGTTTTTTACTTTCGACTATTTCATAGTTTCGTAGGTTAAAGTGGTTAAACCACTAAAGCGACAAGTTAAGAGTTTTCAATGTTTTTTTTTTTTTTTTTTTTTAATTTCGATTATATCGTAGTTTAAAGTGGTAAACCGCTAAAGCATTCACAAATTAAGAGTTATCATTCACATCAATGAAGAACTAAAAAAAAACTCTACAAAGCTACCCATAGGGCAATTTTATCAAGAATTTGGCACCTACGAATTCTTTAAAAAAATATTGAAGCGTGACGCAATTCATGCATCATTGTATACGTCGATATCCACTAACAATCGTTGTATATATGTTTTATAATATAAACTCAACGTAACCAGTTGACTAAAACCATTTTTATTATTAAGTGTTCCCCACGAAATCGTCGTAATAGAGATTGATCAGTTGGTGTTTAAAATTCTCCAACCTTTTGCTCATATTGTTAACCATTTACTCGACATAATACTCTCTATAGAGCAAGCACAAGTAGTTTGATTAAGGACGGCATAACACTGTTGGAATTAGACCAATTCTTTTGGGAAAAGTCATTTATTTGAATAATTTGTTCTAAAAAGTTGAACAGCATTATAATATTTATGGTTACAGGTATGTTGTAAATGGTTTTCAGTAGTCAAATCCATATATGTTGAATGTATTTAATACCATACTATTAGCCACTGTAAACACAAGAAAAGTCCAAGTCAAATTTAAACAACCTTGTCACCTACTTACTCTATAAATAACTTGATATCCCCCCTTCATGCATGCAGCCATTGATCCTTAAGAACCCTAAAGAAGTTACCCTTTTCACCATTTTTGCAATACCATTTAGCCATTTTTCGAATATTTCGTTTGAAGGTTGACAAGAAACATGAGACAAGAAACCCTGAATCTAGTCATAATTGCATCACTGGTTTTGTTGAGCATAAATTTCAAACAGAATGAAGCGAGTAGACACTTTAAAGGAGCGTTTGAAGAAGCTTGGATGAAGACCGGGTACCTTTTGTTATCGTCACTACCACATGGTCCAGTGAACCCACCAGGAAATGGTTGCGGTTGGACTAGCAATGGTGGAAATAATTGTGTCCGATCGCGGAAAGTTGGTGGTGCTGGGGTGCATGTACATCCATCACCACTTGCATAGTAGTTCTTATGATGCATAGAGCTTGTCAACTTTAATGGGCATGCATGCATATCGTTTTAGCTAACGACAATACAAAAATATTGTTGTTCACAAATTAATTCCATTCTTTGATTCAACTAGTCATTGTTCCACCTTTTTGACTAATTATACCTGAGTGGTTATTGTATTTTTTTTTATGTCTAGACCACTGTTCAACTGTAATTGAGTTAATAAACTTTGGTTTATCTTATTCTTTACCCTTAAATCATGGGCATGTCAATACTTCTTATGGATATAAATCGTGGTAGTGAAGTTTCAAGATGACATGTTAAAATCCAGAAATTTTAATGAAACCAAGCGAAACAAGTCCAACTGATTCAATGGAAGTTAGTATTTTTTTTTTTTTATCTTTTAACATATCAATCAATTTTATAAAATAGGATAAGAAATGGGAACATTTAATCACACTGGCAATAACCGAGGCATATAACCCATCATTATACACTTGACAAGATTTTGGGCCACTACATTGAGTGGCGGACCCAAAATATATTTTCATGGGGAGGTCATTTTTTATGTGTGGTTTGGGTATCGCTATATAATAATTTTCTTGAGTCCGGTCTAGGTCAGGTCATATTAAAAAAAGATAATCAAATTATTACCAAACCGTAATGTTTAAAACGGTCATTTGTTCGTAACTTTGTATATTCGAGAAAATTTAAATTGAGAATACCCATTTATAAAACACATATTTTAAGTTTATTTTGTTGTTGTAATAAGTTAACACACACATATATATACATATATAACATTTTGTGTGGAAGTGGTATTAAGACTACGATACTTTGTTATAACGAGTTTTAGTGGTCTACAACTTCTGCACATTATAGTATACAGAACTTCTGCACATTATAGCAATAAAATGGATGCACAAGCTACGTATATTGTTATGTATGATGGCGATAATTCAGAAAAGAAAAGAAGAATTTAAAATTAAAATTAAAATTAAAAAGATATGTTACTTATTTTAATGAGTTTGAAGTGTTTAATTAAGTTTCGTTTGAAGTTTGAATTTAGTATGTATCAGTTTGTTTATGTTTATGGGTTTGTGTTGTTGATTTTGTATAACACTAAGATTGGGTTACTTTGTATAGTATGTATATAAGTCAAGCTGAATTGTTTATTTTTCCTCGTAGTTCATAATCAAGAAAAGAGTCGAACTATTCACTTAAAACATCCTGCATTTTCATAATATTAATTTTCGGTTTGATACAATAGATACCCCAACAATGTAAACATGGGTTTTAGTCTATTGGTAAGACGCACTACAAGAAACAGGCACCTTTAGCGACGACACATGTCGCCGCTAAAAGTCCTTTTTGTCGCCGCTATTGACCTTTAGCGGCGACTTGTCGTCGCTAAAGGGTCGCCGCTATAGATCGGCCGCTATTGGTCACCTGTCGTCGCTAAAAAGGGTTTGCCGTCGCTATTGTGAATGACTTTTAGCGGCGACATTTGTGACTTTTAGGGGCGACATATGTCACCGCTAAAAGTAAAAAAAAGGAAAAAAAAAATTTACTGCTACAAATTGCATATCAAGTTATAAACTAGTAGTCTAGTACATAACTGAGCCAGATGATAAAAAGGTAGAAATAATTGTTCTACAAATTGCAAAAGAGAAGTTAAGAAAAGTGTTCACAAGGGTGTAACTAGATAATGTCAAGATTTAAGAACAAACTCAACCGACCAATCAAACCGCTGATGTCGGCTTCAGCTTCTCCCTCAAGAATTCAAGTATGTGCTCACGCTTCCAGTTGTCA
The DNA here is from genome assembly GCA_030545235.1 of Helianthus tuberosus. NCBI lineage: Eukaryota > Viridiplantae > Streptophyta > Magnoliopsida > Asterales > Asteraceae > Helianthus > Helianthus tuberosus. The sequence continues at coordinate 166,459,762 of CM060355.1, forward strand.
ATTCTGCATAGAATAACATCAGCATGAGGTCTTAAACGTTTCAAGCAATCAGTAAAATGCGGTTAACTTTATTATATACTTCAGAGGACATTTAAGAGATCAGCAGAACAACATGACTAGATGTGGCAATTTGACACATTTACTTATTAAATAGGTTAATTCGGTCAAATGGATTACTGGTCACTCAAAAGAGTCAAAAGTGAAATTTAATGTATCAAACCTCTTAAATCGTTTTATTCAAACATCTATAGTATTATTGTTACATTAGAACTTTTTTAATTGTATTTGGCACGATGATTATCTATAAAGAAAAAAATGAAACTAAGCAACAAACTAACCCACTTTATAGTCAACAAGGCATAGATAATAACTAATAAGCATATAAAAACAGAGCAACAAACGCACCTTATAGTTTCTTTTTGTTGTCCCGCATCATCCAACATGATCAGCTTTGGTGGCGCATTAAATGCATATTGAACTTTGACAGACGGAAACTTTTCCTTCTCATCTTCTATGAAACTAACCACCTCTGGATAGAACACGAGCTTCCTCATATAGACCTCCAGGACAGCACCAGAGTAGATGATCTGTAATCCATTATATGGTAAAAGACAAATAGTTCATAAAATGAAGAAACAGACATACAGAGAACAATTACAAACACATGCTTTGGGCCCTTAATAAACATGTTGGCAGTAATAAAACCTCTGGTGTTAAAAGTGATCGCCTGGTCCGCCTAGGCGACCTGGGCGACCAAACTGCGCTTTTGTCTCCTAGATAAAAAAGGCAACGTGTTTTTTTTTAAAAAAAAAACCCTATCTTTTAAAAACAAGATTATATTTACAGCTAATTTAAAATCCTTTAGGCGAACAGGAGAACCTAGGCGACAGGTGACAGGCGCTTTTTTTGCGCTTCTCGCCTAGGCGACAGGCGAACCCTATGCGCCTAGCGCATTTGATAACTATGAATAAAACACAGCCATGATTAGAGGACCCGTTCCGACCCGGACCCGTTTTGACCCGACCCGACCCAACCCGTTTGCCAGGTCTAATCCGAAATGTACATCAAAACAAAGAATAAAAAAAACTGTACATCAAAACTTGTGGAATCCGTTCAAAAACAACTTAAAGAATCCTTTCAAAACTTGCAGACAACATTACTTAAACCCTAAATCCCAAATGTACATCAAAACAAAGAACAAAAAAGGTACAGAATCCAATATCACCCCATATTTTTGCCATATACTTAATCCATAAAACCAACAAAACCCTAATGTGTTCAATTACCACAGAAATAGGAAAACCAAAACAATAAAACAGAAGAAAAGGAAGGTACCTGGTGCAGCGGACGAGGTGCGGCGAGCGAGCGGCTGAGGAGGTAAGTTGACTCCGAAGGCTGCAGGTCGTGGCGGCGAGCGAGCCTCTGTGGCCGGGTTGAATCAATCTGGAAGCGCCGTGGGGTTTGGGGGAGGGCTCATGGATCGATTTGGGGGGAATGAGTAAATGGTTTGCCCGCCATATGTTTTGTACACCAAAAGCTAAAATAAAACCTGGACCGTCAGATGTACACAAGATCAACGATCAGGGATTGGTTTTAAAACCTGGACGCGGATTGGACTTTTAGCGACGACTTCTTTGTTGTCGCCGCTAAAGGGGTCGTCGCTAAAGGCCAACTTTCTTGTAGTGATTGCCGGAGCGCTTAATATCATTAATAATAATAAACCAATTCGATACGGGTCCATTGCCGGAGCGCTTAATAGAAGATGTTTAAAAAATAAAAAAAATAGTGTTACCTCTGAAAATTGTGGGCGTGTCTTCTCCTTCTCATGAGGACTCACGTCCCTCGAGGCTGGAGATAAAGAAGGTTTACGCCCAAGTCCCCTATAAATTACGCGCCTACAACAACAAGCATAAAAGATATAAACAATCGACAAATAAAAAAAATTACCACAAAAAAGGAAGACGAAACTAACCTGCAGGTGCAGCGGCGGCTGTGAAGCATTGCTACATGTTCCTTGCCCAATATGCATAAACATGAATTGAAAAACATTATAAACATCAGATTATTGATGCATACTACCTATCATAAAAACCAACAAGCTTTTCATCAGTGGAATCAGGAGCCATCTACCTATCTAGCTTCTTGAAAGTTATTAAGAACATACAACAACCCCATCACAATGCTCAACAAACATTTAGGCATTTTAATCGTTCTGTAAAAATCAACATACACATTTAATTCAATCCAAACAACATCATATCAAGAATTCTAAACATGAAAAATATTATTTAATTGTCACCTCAGTTCAAAGAAAGGGCTTGGATTCAGCATCTTCAAATTTTCATCCACTTGAGCATCTTCAAAATTTGAGTCCTAATTTCTGGTGCCCATTCGAGAGGAAAGACTGCTGGCTGAGAAATCCCGTGTAGCAGCCCATTACACCATCACCAACCAACTACTGACACATGTATATTTTGCCACAAAACCTAATAAAACAACCCAATAATATATATAGTTAGGAAATACATTCTGAGTAATCAAATGAAAACAAAGATTTGTAGTCGAAGAACTGGACTTAATCGCTCCAACTATGAAAGCTTTGTTGCTCGCATTTAGTTAATATTCATATTTTAAACTATTTGTTGTATAGACAGACATTTATGCATCTAAATCATTTACTTTTTTTCCAACGATTTGTAATTGACAGAATAAATCATAAACAGTCTCCATCCAAAACTAAATTGAACTATTTTTTACTCAATTGTTAAAGTAAATGCATTATTTTCTTTAAATGATTGATTTCGTTATGACCCGTTAGCCTGTTACCCCGCCTGACCGACCCGCTCATCATATACAGCCATAGACCATCCTAAACTTTCTTCGGTTTCCGAAAAAACCGACACGCTGGAAAAGAAAGAAATAAACAAAATCAGAGGTCCAGCTTACCTTGGTTCCTCGAACGTGGTCAAAGGTGAACCCATTATTAGGAACAACTCCTGCTTCGAGTAAGGAATTAAACACAGAAGTTTGCCACCTATTTAAACGGGACGGACGAGTTTAGAATACTGCATTATTTTATAATTAGATTGTTAGAACCACAATAAACTCTTTACAGTAATCTTAAACACACAAGATAGTAGATTAAGTGAACCTTAAACAACGGGTTAAGGTTTCTTTGAATGGCCTTTGAGAAAATCATCTTCAACTTGTCTTGTTTGGGGTTGAATCCTTCCTTTAGTACGACGAATATGGCTAACAGTTCTGGACCACCGGTTGCTGGTTGACAACTGACTGTTGCGGTTTCCATTATGCTGACGTCAGCTTGTTCACATACTCGCTCGATTTCAATCGAGCTTATCTGCATGCACACAACCGTTTTAAGTTTTAACGTCTCGCTTTTTATATATTTTTCTTAATAGAGTTGTAGATAAACTGATAACTGATTGTTTTTACCTTTATGCCACCAAGGTTCATGGTATCATCAGCCCTGCCTTGTACCATATAATAGCCTCCGATCGTTCTCTTAACGATGTCACCATGTCGCCTGAGTTGCTGGAAAAACACAACGCGCAATTATTTTCTCTGTATTATTTAAGTTGAAAAATGACATGTTATTAGGGCTGCAAAACGTTACCTTGAACATAAGATGAAGCAAGCTCAGTACCACCGCAACATTCGAGAACTGGTTTGTAATAAGCCCTTGAAGAAAGCCAAAGATCATCATCAACACTAGACGCTTCACCAGTAGTGGCAAATAACCTAAAACGTTAGCAACAGTAGCAGATCAAGTTTAATAATCATTAACATAAGTTTTTTTATTCGATTTTGCGGTAAGAACCGAGTGTTTTACTTTATGTTTGTCCAATCTAGTCCTTCCATACATCCTGTACTGTTCCATAACTTGACTAGACTTGGAACGGTGCCCAAAAGTGTAACTCGTGCATCCTGTAAAACAAGTAAACAACTCGTGTAAAGTAATGACGATTAAACAAGCACTCGATTTTCTGTGGATTCTTCAAGGGTAAACTGCATTAACCAAAGTCATAAAGGGGAGCTTCATTTCACACATGGGGATCCTATTTGTGCTCTTTTTTGCCAATTACTTGTTGAGAACAGTCAACCAAAGCATCTAAACAACTAAGCAAAGTCAAAGCTGCCCCAAAAAAACAAATAACCAAAGTCAAACCGAGACCCACTCAGGCCACCATATCAGCACTGCCCTCTCATAATCTCGACATCCCCTCTCTCAGCCCTGCCCCCAACATTATTATACTTTAGAATCTATTCAATATAGCAAAAAAACAACTATACATCAAAACTTGCATAATCCGTTCAAAAACAACATACGTAATCCGTACAAAACTTGTAGACAACATTACTTGAACCCTAAATCCCAAGGGTACATCAAAAACAAGAAGAGAATCCAATATATCACCCCATATTTTTGCTCTATACTTAATCCATAAAACCAACAGAACCCTAATGTGTTCAATTACCACATAAATAGGAAAACCAAATCAATAAAACTGAAGAAAAAGAAGGTACCTGGTACAGTTGACGTGGTGCGTCGAGCAAGCGGCTGGGGATATGTGAGATGACTCCGAACACTGCAAATCGTGGCGGCGAGTGAGCAGCTGCGGCCGAGTTGAATCAATCTGGCGGCATCTTGGGTTTGGGGTAGGGCTGGTGGATCGATTTGGGGGGAATGAGTGATTGGTTTGCCCGCCACAGGTTTTGTACACCTAGAGCAACAATAAAACATGGACCGTTAGATTGCACACAAGATCAACGGTCAGGGATTTGTTTTAGAATCTAGACACGGATTGGACTTTTAGCGACGACTTCTTTGATGTCGCCGCTAAAGGGGTCGTCGCTAAAAGCCAACTTTCTTGTAGTGACGCAAAGCCTCTCTTGTGAGAGATCAGGTTCAAACATGGGAAAGTGAAATTAACAGTTAAAAAAATATAGTTTCATGCACATACTATTTATGAAGAATCCGAAGTCTGGAACCATGCATAACTTTATAAATTTTCTGTTAAAATAATACAAAAAATGACCTAAATCTACACGAAATTAATAATAAATAATTAAAGAATGGATTGGAACAAGTAAAAATGGCAACCAATTGTTGGGAAAAATAAAGCCATATAATATGTGTATGGCCATCTATGCGCGCAAATTAGTAATCAACCAATTTGACACATTTACTTATTAAATAGGTTAATTCGGTCAAATGGATTACTGGTCACTCAAAAGAGTCAAAAGTGAAATTTAATGTATCAAACCTCTTAAATCGTTTTATTCAAACATCTATAGTATTATTGTTACATTAGAACTTTTTTAATTGTATTTGGCACGATGATTATCTATAAAGAAAAAAATGAAACTAAGCAACAAACTAACCCACTTTATAGTCAACAAGGCATAGATAATAACTAATAAGCATATAAAAACAGAGCAACAAACGCACCTTATAGTTTCTTTTTGTTGTCCCGCATCATCCAACATGATCAGCTTTGGTGGCGCATTAAATGCATATTGAACTTTGACAGACGGAAACTTTTCCTTCTCATCTTCTATGAAACTAACCACCTCTGGATAGAACACGAGCTTCCTCATATAGACCTCCAGGACAGCACCAGAGTAGATGATCTGTAATCCATTATATGGTAAAAGACAAATAGTTCATAAAATGAAGAAACAGACATACAGAGAACAATTACAAACACATGCTTTGGGCCCTTAATAAACATGTTGGCAGTAATAAAACCTCTGGTGTTAAAAGTGATCGCCTGGTCCGCCTAGGCGACCTGGGCGACCAAACTGCGCTTTTGTCTCCTAGATAAAAAAGGCAACGTGTTTTTTTTTAAAAAAAAAACCCTATCTTTTAAAAACAAGATTATATTTACAGCTAATTTAAAATCCTTTAGGCGAACAGGAGAACCTAGGCGACAGGTGACAGGCGCTTTTTTTGCGCTTCTCGCCTAGGCGACAGGCGAACCCTATGCGCCTAGCGCATTTGATAACTATGAATAAAACACAGCCATGATTAGAGGACCCGTTCCGACCCGGACCCGTTTTGACCCGACCCGACCCAACCCGTTTGCCAGGTCTAATCCGAAATGTACATCAAAACAAAGAATAAAAAAAACTGTACATCAAAACTTGTGGAATCCGTTCAAAAACAACTTAAAGAATCCTTTCAAAACTTGCAGACAACATTACTTAAACCCTAAATCCCAAATGTACATCAAAACAAAGAACAAAAAAGGTACAGAATCCAATATCACCCCATATTTTTGCCATATACTTAATCCATAAAACCAACAAAACCCTAATGTGTTCAATTACCACAGAAATAGGAAAACCAAAACAATAAAACAGAAGAAAAGGAAGGTACCTGGTGCAGCGGACGAGGTGCGGCGAGCGAGCGGCTGAGGAGGTAAGTTGACTCCGAAGGCTGCAGGTCGTGGCGGCGAGCGAGCCTCTGTGGCCGGGTTGAATCAATCTGGAAGCGCCGTGGGGTTTGGGGGAGGGCTCATGGATCGATTTGGGGGGAATGAGTAAATGGTTTGCCCGCCATATGTTTTGTACACCAAAAGCTAAAATAAAACCTGGACCGTCAGATGTACACAAGATCAACGATCAGGGATTGGTTTTAAAACCTGGACGCGGATTGGACTTTTAGCGACGACTTCTTTGTTGTCGCCGCTAAAGGGGTCGTCGCTAAAGGCCAACTTTCTTGTAGTGATTGCCGGAGCGCTTAATATCATTAATAATAATAAACCAATTCGATACGGGTCCATTGCCGGAGCGCTTAATAGAAGATGTTTAAAAAATAAAAAAAATAGTGTTACCTCTGAAAATTGTGGGCGTGTCTTCTCCTTCTCATGAGGACTCACGTCCCTCGAGGCTGGAGATAAAGAAGGTTTACGCCCAAGTCCCCTATAAATTACGCGCCTACAACAACAAGCATAAAAGATATAAACAATCGACAAATAAAAAAAATTACCACAAAAAAGGAAGACGAAACTAACCTGCAGGTGCAGCGGCGGCTGTGAAGCATTGCTACATGTTCCTTGCCCAATATGCATAAACATGAATTGAAAAACATTATAAACATCAGATTATTGATGCATACTACCTATCATAAAAACCAACAAGCTTTTCATCAGTGGAATCAGGAGCCATCTACCTATCTAGCTTCTTGAAAGTTATTAAGAACATACAACAACCCCATCACAATGCTCAACAAACATTTAGGCATTTTAATCGTTCTGTAAAAATCAACATACACATTTAATTCAATCCAAACAACATCATATCAAGAATTCTAAACATGAAAAATATTATTTAATTGTCACCTCAGTTCAAAGAAAGGGCTTGGATTCAGCATCTTCAAATTTTCATCCACTTGAGCATCTTCAAAATTTGAGTCCTAATTTCTGGTGCCCATTCGAGAGGAAAGACTGCTGGCTGAGAAATCCCGTGTAGCAGCCCATTACACCATCACCAACCAACTACTGACACATGTATATTTTGCCACAAAACCTAATAAAACAACCCAATAATATATATAGTTAGGAAATACATTCTGAGTAATCAAATGAAAACAAAGATTTGTAGTCGAAGAACTGGACTTAATCGCTCCAACTATGAAAGCTTTGTTGCTCGCATTTAGTTAATATTCATATTTTAAACTATTTGTTGTATAGACAGACATTTATGCATCTAAATCATTTACTTTTTTTCCAACGATTTGTAATTGACAGAATAAATCATAAACAGTCTCCATCCAAAACTAAATTGAACTATTTTTTACTCAATTGTTAAAGTAAATGCATTATTTTCTTTAAATGATTGATTTCGTTATGACCCGTTAGCCTGTTACCCCGCCTGACCGACCCGCTCATCATATACAGCCATAGACCATCCTAAACTTTCTTCGGTTTCCGAAAAAACCGACACGCTGGAAAAGAAAGAAATAAACAAAATCAGAGGTCCAGCTTACCTTGGTTCCTCGAACGTGGTCAAAGGTGAACCCATTATTAGGAACAACTCCTGCTTCGAGTAAGGAATTAAACACAGAAGTTTGCCACCTATTTAAACGGGACGGACGAGTTTAGAATACTGCATTATTTTATAATTAGATTGTTAGAACCACAATAAACTCTTTACAGTAATCTTAAACACACAAGATAGTAGATTAAGTGAACCTTAAACAACGGGTTAAGGTTTCTTTGAATGGCCTTTGAGAAAATCATCTTCAACTTGTCTTGTTTGGGGTTGAATCCTTCCTTTAGTACGACGAATATGGCTAACAGTTCTGGACCACCGGTTGCTGGTTGACAACTGACTGTTGCGGTTTCCATTATGCTGACGTCAGCTTGTTCACATACTCGCTCGATTTCAATCGAGCTTATCTGCATGCACACAACCGTTTTAAGTTTTAACGTCTCGCTTTTTATATATTTTTCTTAATAGAGTTGTAGATAAACTGATAACTGATTGTTTTTACCTTTATGCCACCAAGGTTCATGGTATCATCAGCCCTGCCTTGTACCATATAATAGCCTCCGATCGTTCTCTTAACGATGTCACCATGTCGCCTGAGTTGCTGGAAAAACACAACGCGCAATTATTTTCTCTGTATTATTTAAGTTGAAAAATGACATGTTATTAGGGCTGCAAAACGTTACCTTGAACATAAGATGAAGCAAGCTCAGTACCACCGCAACATTCGAGAACTGGTTTGTAATAAGCCCTTGAAGAAAGCCAAAGATCATCATCAACACTAGACGCTTCACCAGTAGTGGCAAATAACCTAAAACGTTAGCAACAGTAGCAGATCAAGTTTAATAATCATTAACATAAGTTTTTTTATTCGATTTTGCGGTAAGAACCGAGTGTTTTACTTTATGTTTGTCCAATCTAGTCCTTCCATACATCCTGTACTGTTCCATAACTTGACTAGACTTGGAACGGTGCCCAAAAGTGTAACTCGTGCATCCTGTAAAACAAGTAAACAACTCGTGTAAAGTAATGACGATTAAACAAGCACTCGATTTTCTGTGGATTCTTCAAGGGTAAACTGCATTAACCAAAGTCATAAAGGGGAGCTTCATTTCACACATGGGGATCCTATTTGTGCTCTTTTTTGCCAATTACTTGTTGAGAACAGTCAACCAAAGCATCTAAACAACTAAGCAAAGTCAAAGCTGCCCCAAAAAAACAAATAACCAAAGTCAAACCGAGACCCACTCAGGCCACCATATCAGCACTGCCCTCTCATAATCTCGACATCCCCTCTCTCAGCCCTGCCCCCAACATTATTATACTTTAGAATCTATTCAATATAGCAAAAAAAACAACTATACATCAAAACTTGCATAATCCGTTCAAAAACAACATACGTAATCCGTACAAAACTTGTAGACAACATTACTTGAACCCTAAATCCCAAGGGTACATCAAAAACAAGAAGAGAATCCAATATATCACCCCATATTTTTGCTCTATACTTAATCCATAAAACCAACAGAACCCTAATGTGTTCAATTACCACATAAATAGGAAAACCAAATCAATAAAACTGAAGAAAAAGAAGGTACCTGGTACAGTTGACGTGGTGCGTCGAGCAAGCGGCTGGGGATATGTGAGATGACTCCGAACACTGCAAATCGTGGCGGCGAGTGAGCAGCTGCGGCCGAGTTGAATCAATCTGGCGGCATCTTGGGTTTGGGGTAGGGCTGGTGGATCGATTTGGGGGGAATGAGTGATTGGTTTGCCCGCCACAGGTTTTGTACACCTAGAGCAACAATAAAACATGGACCGTTAGATTGCACACAAGATCAACGGTCAGGGATTTGTTTTAGAATCTAGACACGGATTGGACTTTTAGCGACGACTTCTTTGATGTCGCCGCTAAAGGGGTCGTCGCTAAAAGCCAACTTTCTTGTAGTGACGCAAAGCCTCTCTTGTGAGAGATCAGGTTCAAACATGGGAAAGTGAAATTAACAGTTAAAAAAATATAGTTTCATGCACATACTATTTATGAAGAATCCGAAGTCTGGAACCATGCATAACTTTATAAATTTTCTGTTAAAATAATACAAAAAATGACCTAAATCTACACGAAATTAATAATAAATAATTAAAGAATGGATTGGAACAAGTAAAAATGGCAACCAATTGTTGGGAAAAATAAAGCCATATAATATGTGTATGGCCATCTATGCGCGCAAATTAGTAATCAATCGAAGTAGAAGGAGTCGATGGTGGCTGAGGGGCACCACCATTGCGACCAGCTACTTTCCTGGAACGGACACAAGGGTTACCACCGTTGCCCGTGTTACCACATCCGTTTCCTGGTGGCCGAACTGGACCTTTTGGAAGAGATGATAACAATAGATTGTCTCTCTTCATCCAGGTTTCTTTAAGTTCTCCTCCAAGAAGTCTACAGGCTACATTTTGTTGGAAATTTAAGAATACAAGAACAAACATTGTTATTATGGCTATATTTTTGGTTTGTGGTCTCATATTTCTTGTGCGACTTTAATGAAAAATTTGCAATGAACAAAAAGAATGAGTGAAGAAATTTCTTGATGAAGCGACAAAAGGATTAAACTAGGATTAATGAATTATTTGGATGAAGGAGAGAAGGCTATTTATACCTAAAGTAGTCAGACATCGCATGTTTGACTTTAATTCATATTATTTGTAATTTTCAACTAGAGGGACTGGCTGGAAATTGAATAGGTCGTAAACGAATTAAAAACTTATTACAATGGTCACCGTATACGCATTTGAAATACTAGGCGTGAAACATTCCTCTTATAACATATTCAAATGTGTAAAAACTAAAGGGTTAATACGATTAAATATATATAAAAATTAGGGGATGATAAAAAGACTTTTTTAGTGAGAAGAAAATGTATTAATCCACATTTCACATTATATATACACTTAAAAGGCTATGTTAATGGGCTAATCCGACATAGCCAAGTGTCGACTTCTGGTTGTTCAAGAGAATTTTTTGCTTTTAACCCTTAACTTTTCTAATTTACGTGTTTAGTCTTTCTATTATAACAATCATAATATACTTGTTTAGTCCCTCTACTTAATAAACTTTGTTCCTTATTAGTTAACTTTGCTAATATACATGTTTAGTCCATCTACTTTAACTTTGCTGTCCTTCTACTATAGCTTTCCTAATATACATATTTAGTCCCTCAACTTAATAAATTTGATTCCCCATTAGTTTACTTTCCTTATATACATGTTTACGTCATCTACTTTAACTTTGTTGATATACATATTTAATTACTCTACTTTACTTTTATTTAGTTAAGTATTTCGCCTTTTAGAGTTTTTTTTTCTCCCTAACGTGATGAACCAAAGCCAATCCAACTGAATAATATTGTTTCCGCTATTGGTATTATCAGAACCAATATTTTTTCTTTTAGTATTTCGTTTGTTAGTGTTTTTTATACATACGTGGACGGACGTTTCAATAATAGTTTTCCAATGATTTTATGTTATCTCTTTTGGTTGCTATACCGAGTGTCGGTACTATATTGATAATCAAACTCCCGCCGCAACACGTGGGGTAAAATTTTTAGTTAATATTAATAAGGGTCGTAAATACTGATGATTTAATAGATTATCATTTTTTTTAAAAGAGTCTTGGTGTAAGAGACTTTAAATATTATGATAGTTGCATTGACACATTGATTATATCAATGATATATGTATCTAATTAACTAGTCAAACATTTTAATTTATATATATCAAAATTTATTTTATATATATATATATATATCGAAATTCATCTAACAATTAAACTGAGATATTACATATAACGAAATTATCTTACATGTATTTTAATATATACACATGTGTATATTTGATGACTGTTGTAAGGGTCAATCAAAAACCTAATTAAACTACGTAGATAGCGTAAGTAGGATATCGTATCCACGGGAAATTTGTGGTTAGCGTAAAAAAATTTAACTAAAAACTAAACTATCTAATTGTGGTTTTGTTTGTTTGACTGCAAAGAAAACACGATTTGTCACCAAAAGTGTCATTTAGAATAAGAAGTAACCGCCACCTCGAATCCTGAATACCTGTTTTAACCCAAAAATCCGTTTACTGATTCAAAACACCACATAGACATGGTCTTGGAATTAATGACTTTGATTAATTGTTAAGGATAGTTTTTTAATATTCACCATACAACTTAACAACCCGTTTAATTGTATCAATTACCCACCAGTTTACAAGAATCAGAAATAAGATAACTATGTCAAACCCAGCAAACGTTCATCCGGGCGGAAGTCACCGAGTGTTTAGCCGCTCATGGTTGTCTTCACAACATCAGTTGTCATCCCGAGTTGATAAGACATCGTAAATAGCTTTGGAGATGGAAGAATAATGATTCAAAGTACTAAGAATCGCCTCCAAAATCGTAGGTGTCGTCTGTCGAATGAAAACATCGTAAGTGGTAACCTAAAAATCAAGTCTTGGTCGTTTAAATAGGGTTTCCCCTCGTCAACTCATGCTGCGCGTCGCAGACGATTATCCAGCCACCCCCGCGTGTCGCAGGTCTCATTATGTTGACCGACTTTGTTTTTTAATTCACCGACATGACTTCATCGAGCCAGGCGGTACGCGGACGAGAAACACGGCTTTGCCGCGTGTCGCTGAGGAGTCAAAGGTTGACTTTCTTGTGTTACATCCCGTATTGACTTGTTGAACCTGCTTTTCAGATCGTTCTCTCTCATTTAACCCTTGATAACACCTGTTACGCAAAAAAACACCCATACACGATAAATACATAACAATTAATAATTAACATACTTAACACGCTAAAAACCGACACGAACTAATATAAAATACGACTTATTTTGGCCCGACATCGCATCCCAACACTTATCTTTTTCGCCCCGAAAAAAAATTCTCTACACTGGAAGCACTATCAGAAACATTGGCATTAAATGTATTCATTTAATTTATTAACAAATCAAATCACCCATATGATCCACTTAAACCCAACCGCCAGCTTCCGAGCCCTTATTCACGATCCATTAAGTTCAAGTAATTATAGTTACCTATGGATCTCACACTCAAAAGACTACAACTTCATCTAATCCCACTTCAAGCTTATAAGGTTTAATGGATAAATATCTACCGTCTTATATAAAAAAAACTCTTATGCAATTCCGATTAAACTTCTGATGGATAATGGATAATGTTGCAAGCTTTACATGTTTTGCTTATGACCTGCTTAGCGGACATACGCCACTCGAGTCACCATCCCAGTGGTTAATGCCATAAACTACACATATTTTTATTTTAACCCCACCTAGCGGGTGTACCCCACCTGAGTCACCATCCCAGTGGTTAATACCATAGGCTTCATTTTTTTTTCAAACATGTAGCTCAAATGAATGGCTGGAATGTTTTTTTCAGGTGCCACATTGTTTCGGTTTTATTTTCATAAAAAGAAACACGTGTGCCAATATAATCGGAAAAACTTATAAGATTTTTACTTATGACGTACCCCTTATACTCTCTACAGTTTCTGTTTTGTCATATCTCCTAAGGTGAGAACCCAAAAGACCCCTAATTTTAAGGTATTTTTTATCAATCCTAAGAAACTCATCAACTTGTTGGGCCTGTCCACATATCCTAAATTAGAAGTATGACCGACTGTTCGTTATCTCATATATATAATATTCAAATGCCAAGAACTGATTATACCTATCATCTGTCATTTTGTTGCAAAAATTTCACGAGACATTTTCTATTGTTTCAAAAAAAAATGGATTTATGATTTTTTCAAATTTTTTTATATATTTTTTATTTATTGTTATTATAATTTTTAAACGACTCGACACTGACACTAATTAAGACACAACTAGACGCTAGTCTCCCTCCCCACACTTATTTCCTTCATTGTCCTCAATTGAGAGCAAAACTCACGACACACTAAAAACATAAATCAAAACACAGAAATAAATGGAACAGACTCCTCTGATTTTTAAATGGTTGAATCCTCTAATGTAACAACACTCAAAAACACCTTGTAAGGAACCCTATTGCAGACCCCAAACATGTACGGCACGACCCGAAATGAAAAACTGAAAATAGGGGCTCCAGAAACACATGGGGGGATCCCCTAAACCTCTCGCGATGGCGAAAGGTACCTAGGACGTGTAAATCTGGATAATCTCGACACCATAGGCCAATAAACACAACAAGGCTACTCTAGGAATAGCGGGGCTCGGCCGCGACACGCGACGGGGGAGGGGGAGGTGGGGGGGTTCTGGGGCGCGACGCGCGGGGGACGTTCAAAACTGGCTATAAGTAGCCTGGCTTGGGACAGAAGCTATTAGACACTTTCGATCATAACTTGACAAAATACTCTCGCTTTGTCTGGGTTTCTTTAGAATTTCACCCCTCTAAATTCATGAAGCTCCGCCCCGTTGTAAGTATTTTAACCCCTAATCACTACTCGGTACCCTGTCCGATCGATCCTAAACCTACCAACGGATGTTAAGGTGCTGCCTGGATAAGGATATACTTTGCTAACTACGTTGGGGTTTTGATCTAGTGATGTATCGATAAAGTTTAATTGGGTTATTATGCTAACACGTGTGCATTGTATATGTTATTAGGAACTCAGGAAATTCACCAGGAAGTATTATAAGGGAAGCTTATAGTAAAATTCTAAGTTTAAAAAGTGAGTCATTCTCCTTTTTCTCACATTATTGTGAGTCATTCTTTCTTTTCATCAAATTGCTTTACAAAACCCTACATGTTTATGAGTTATACTTGTAGTGATTAAGTCTTTGTATTCTTAAATTATTTCTAGTATGTGGGGTTTTGTATACACTACTAGTCCACAGTCACCAAGAGTGTGATAGGTATCGTTACTATTGGGTGAGAAGACCCAAAGTAATATGACCACGAGCACAAGGGATTTTCCTCAGTCGCATACTGTGTTGAATCATTGATAGATATAAACATTGTAATTCCCCTTGATACTGTAAAATGTTATAACAATGTGTCTTTTTATTAAATGGAATGAACTCGCTAGTATTTCTTGCTGATAAAATGTTTTCAATACACGTTTCAGGTAATTTGCTATGAAGGTAACAGAAGCAAGCTATGGAGCACTGAAGGCTTAAATAAAGTGGCTATGATTACCTGAATAAAAGAAGAAATTTATGTTTTCAGTAATTAGGGTTTATCCCTATTAAACGTTTGAATGGAATTTGGGTTTTAGCCCATTTGTTTAATATTAAAAGTTTGGTGTTTTATAAACTCTGAAATTATTTCCTAACTATGATTCTGGTGATTACTCCACTGCAAATTTAATAGATACCGATACCATCTGAGTGCCTCGCGGCTCCCGCTCCCAGGGTGGGGTCAGGGGTTACGACATCTAAGCCTTGTTCCACAACAAACGTATAGCATACTTGCACGTTTGCATTCAACATGGGACGCTTTTCTTTACATAATTCGAATCACTTTGCCCAAATGGAGATTGAGTATGGACAAAGTAACCGAGACCTGCAATATAAACACTCAAAAGCTCCCAAAACAGGTTAAATGGGTTAGTAAACACGAGAAACACGAGAGAAAGTCAAGTCTGAAAGCAAACAAACGAGACTACACATTTAAAACAATTTTTTCCGCAGGAACTCGCTGTCGCTTGTCGCGACGTACGTCACAAAACCCTCAGCGTGTCACAGAGTCCCTTGGTTGACTATTGTTGACCTGGGAAGCCCAGGCGGTTCGCGACACATCTAGGAGAGTCCCCCGCGTGGCGCGGGGGAACCTGTTTTCCATAATTTTTATTAAATTTTTGATGTTAATGCCTTATAATTTTTTTTTATTTTAACATATTTTCACCTCCCAAACCCCCAAACGAATGTGTATTGCCCTCAATTGCACCAGAGTTTTACCAAACCCCCCCCCCCCCCCCCGGACTTCCCCACACTTGAACAATTGCACAATTTGACACAAAACAAAATAAACTAATACGAAAAACAAAAAGAAAAACGAACAAACCTTAGGCTGCCTCCTAAGAGCGCTAAGTTTTAGATCTTCAGCCAGATCATACCTGCAATTTTCAAGGTGGTTCAAACACTGGCTTACCTCCAGACTTCTCTAAATCAATTCGCTTCAAATCGTCTGGAAATTTCGTAGTCTCATACCAGTTGTGATCGATCTTGACCACATCACCCCAAGTATTTCCACCATCAGGCGGTTTACCGGCTTTTCCTTGTTTCTTCACCTTCACCTTTTGCACAAATTCTTAATTTATCTCAAACTTGGACCTGTAACACTCAGTACCTTTCTCATCAGTAGTAACTGCTTCATTTAAGTTATCAATAATTTCATAACTAATAGATTTTAAATAAACATTAAAAATTAACTTACGGTTTTCAGAGCTCATTGTAATTAATCCATTTCTGCAGTTGATTTGGGCATTAGTAGTGTGAAAGAAAGAACGTCCCAAAATCACTTTTTGTTGCTCAATTGTCCTTGTAGGTGCATAGTCCATCACCATAAAGTCTACTAGGTAATAAAACTCACCTAGCTGAATCTTACATCTTTAACAACCCCACGAGGTTGTTTCCATGTATCGTCCGCAAAAATCACCTTTCTATCAAAATCATGCAGAGGACCAAATTCGTACTGGTCATACAAGCTTCCAGGCTAAACACCCATACTCGCCCTATAATCCAACAAAGCCTTGTGGATTTTTAGCTTTCCCACTTTATTTGAAACGAGCGGTGTTCCTAGCTCACTCTCCTCACCTCCATCAGTTACTGAATTGACTCTTGCATGATGTTGAGGATTTTTTATAGTGTCACTCGTTAGTTTCCCTGGATCTCTTCTTCCTTGAGCTACCTCAGTCGCTAACTGTGCAACTTGTTTCTCTAAAGTTTGATACACCTTAGCTTGCAACTCTTGATCCTTCTTTATCTGCTTCAGCAGTTCCATCATCTCATTATTCGAACCTTCAGCTGAACAACTCGATCTTCCTTGGTTTGAACTTTGTTGGTAGTTCCTTTGAATGTAACCTTGATTGTTGTAACTAGGCTGCCTGTTTTGATATGTCTGACCTCCTTGAGTAGATACCTACAAAATAGGATTTAACTGATTAGTAGTATTACTTTACCTAAAATTTGGATGATTACACAAACCTGGGTGATATATGTTTGATTCAGTTTCTTTTTGCTCATAACATGCGTATGTATCCCTTGTATTGGGTGTTATAGCCCAAAAAGATACAAGGTAAACTCTAAGGTGCAAGCTTATGTGCCGAGTAGTCACAAAGGTATGGATAGACCACCACCCAAATGGCCGAACAATTGCATAAGTGGGTAACATGTGGAATAGTTCCTCAAACGGGGATCGTCCTTGCAACACAGCAGTTGGAAGATGATTTATTGCATAAATGGTGGTGCAAAATGCATCAACCCAAAAGGAAGGTGGAATGTTTCAATTAAAGAGGAGTGCCAAGCTAGTTTCGAAGCTCGCTCACTCTGGGGGGGGGGGGTATAAGGGGAAGATAACTGATGAAAACTACCATTGTTTCCAAAAACTTTTTAACCCGATTGTTTGTGAATTTCGTACCTCCATCGCATTGAAATGTTTTAATTTTTCTAGAAAAATGCATTTGCACAAAATTTATAAGCACCAAAAAATAGAGGCAAAATCAACCTTGAATTTTAGAGGATATAAACATGTAAAGCAAGATGAGTCATCTATGAATATGACAGAGTAACGATATCCATCAATGATCTAAGTCAAGATGACTAGTGGCACGTTTATCATTCAATGAGTAAGGTATACGCTTAATTTTTGGCCATTTCACACGAACAACAAATAATGAGTTGTGGTAAAATAGATGTAAGATTCAAACACCTTTTTTATTTAAGATTCAAAATTGCATCAAATGATACTTGTCCCAAACGAGGATGCCATAATTCAAAGGATGCGTTAAATGTTGAACTTGAAGTAGCAACAAAGGACTTATGTCCATTGTTAAGCACATAAAGGCCATCTTTACACCGACCTTGGGCTAGCACCTTTTTCATCTCCCGATCCTGAATATAAAAATTTGGTTGAGAAAACAAAACATCCACATTATTGTCAGTTGTGAGATTACTTATAGAAAGAAGGTTGCGAACCAGATTCGGTACAACCAAAACCTTATTAAGTCGAACGTTAATTGAAATGAATGGCTTAAGTTGGTGGAATTGTTGTTCTGGTGATCATTAGCACCCGTATCCGCAGTCCAATCAGTACCACCCGATCCTGAATATAAATATTTGGTTGAGAAAACAAAACATCCATATTATTGTCAGTCGTGAGTTTACTTATAGAAAGAAGGTTGCGAACCAGATTTGACACAATCAAAACACTATTAAGGTGCAACTTGGTTTTTAAGAGGCAAAATTTCTGAAGTTTGCGGAACACATCTGCAGACATTTGTAGAAGAAGCTGTGGACCAAATCTCTGCAGTCTACAAGAAGAAAGCTGTTTGCTTTTTAACGTATGTAGACTTCTAACATAAACTGATGGTGGTGTACGAACTGTGGTGGTGGGTGTCACACCCCAACCGATGGCGGAATCATCGGGGCGCGGCACTAGGCGAATCAGATTGCTCAAGAGAATCCATAACAACTATATTGCGATAATATTTAATACATTCGTTATCCCATACTAACAAATAATACAATCACATAAGTTATCACAGATTTCTTGTCCTCTCGAACAATACAAATCCGACAACCTAGATTTTAGTTGAGTTTCTAGACCTCCTAGCTTGATTTGATATAGTCTGCGATCTAACCTGCAACATACGTTAAAATGTTTCTCAATACAAAAGTATTGGCGAGTATACAGGTTTGATATGTATAGCGTAATAGATAAAAAGTGGAGCGAATTTCCATATGCAAGAACGTAACACACGACATATATACTCACAAAGCTGATACTACCAACTAAGTCCTCGACGCTCGAATATGCGATGGCAAACTAGACCCCGTCGGGCGCAATAGTACTATACTAGTCATGGTGGGACGTCGCGAGTATAAGCCCTAGCACATATGCAACTAGCATCACGTATATCTATGCATAACAGTTGTTCGCAGTGATAATTCGATTGATTGAATAATTCGTTTGATAAGTTCGATTTGTTAGAAACGTATGTTACACCCAAAATACGATTAAAAAGGGTTCAAGTATACTCACAGTGCGTATTTAGTGAGAATATAACTTGATTGGGTCGGTTGCGAGTACGTCTGCGTTAATCATTGAAGAATAGAGTAAACGATGTACGGTTAAGCGAGAATGGCGTCGGAAAGTTAGTTATTTGGTCGGATGGTGCTCATCCGTCCGGATAACATGTTACCCGTCCGGATGACATGTTACCCGTCCGGATGACATGTTATCCGTCCGGATGACATGTTATCCGTCCGGATGTCATGTTATCCGTCCGGATGACAGGTTATCCGTCCGGATGACATGTGGTCCGTCCGGATGACAGGTTATCCGTGCGGATGACACGTCTGTTTCACATTCTGAACACTGTTTTTGAGTGTTTATCGGAAGGAATACGTGCGGAGTTACCGGAACAGTGTAATTTCGCACTAACACTCGAAATTCCATCAGTTCCGACCCGCTCTAACGGCCGGGAATCACCCCACCCCATCAGAACTGGCCGTTCTTGACGGTTTCTATGGTTTAGCTCGAAATCGCACAGTTCTTTGGTTGAATACATAGATTTAGGTGAGATTCGTTACCAAAACATGTGGAAATCACTCAGATCTGAGGCGCTTATGGTGGGATGATGTCACAACTTGAAGTTCATAAGAACTCTTGGTGACATCACCTTTAAACACCTCAAATCAGTAGATTTCTCGGTTAGAATTTAAGTTTTAAAAGATAGAATGATGTAGAATTGAATGTAGTTCATAGAAGTATGAGTTTTAGGTTGAAATCTTACCGGAATCGCGAGGAATCGAGAGAAAAAGCGTCTTGAAGCGTGTCTGGTCGAGTGGGAGCTGTCACATCACTTGAACAGTGGTGTGGCAGGCTATTTATAGGCAAAATGAGGTGAAGGGAGTTACTGGTCCGGATGGCCCATCCGTCCGGATGGCCACTCCGACGCGATGGATTTCTCCGTTTTTGAGCGTTGCAATTGACTTTGAAGTGCGTGCTTTTTATATTATTATTATATATACCTATAGATATCACTAGGGGTCGTATTTACGTATCCATAATCCACAGTTTTGATAATTACAGCCGGTTTTCGTTTCGAGTATTCGGTTATTAGCGACGTTTCACGGCCATCAAGGAGGGTAGTATAGGTCCTTTCTTGATGTCATCGTGAACGTTATTGTGTTTTGTGCCACAAAGACTGACGGGGTACCGTTCACTCGTATTGTCATCATCGTCACGACGACTGGAGCTATAGCACTCACCCGAGAGTCCTTGTTAGCGTTAATTGTCTGCGTTTCGACACATCACGGCCACCGAGGAGGATAGAATAGGTCCTCACTCAGTGACATCGTGAGTGTTAGTGTTTGTGATTGGTGTAGTATAGTGATAATGTATTGAGAAAATATGCGATTATCCTTCGAGTAGCGATGTATGCGATATAGTTACATTATGATCCGAATCTCTGGTGCTAGGCATAACGAGTGTATCGAGTAGTAACAACACACAAAAGTGCGGGTTGTCACAGTCTCTGTAACATCCCGAAAAATATAAAACTTTATATTTTTATTATAAAGTATAATAAATGAGAATTTACTAACTAGGAATTTTAACCTAGTTAGTTACAAGTCTAGAAATAGCTTATAAATAGGGTTAAAAACAACTAAACTATAAGTTGAACAAAGTGGAAGGGCCAAATTTGTAAGAATTGAAACTATAATGTTAATTTTAATAAAAAAACAAAAACCAAACACCATTTGAAGGTGTCTGGTCGCACAGGAGAAAGCCAGGGGCGATCCCCACTCTTCAAAACCCTAAAACTTCACTAAATCTGCAAATTGAAGGCTCAATCTAAGTTGAAATCGAAATTAAAGCATAGATTATTGATCCTCATCACAAGAGGATTACAAGGTATGTAAAATTTAATGAAAACTCTTAACTTGAAATTCTCATGAAATTGGGAAAATCTGAAATTATGGTTGCATGTGTATGTTATGATGATTTAGGAACAACTATAGTGTCTAAGGACAAACCCTAGACAAACACAAGCTGAAATCATGTAAAATTTTAGTGGAAACTATGATCACCATTGTAGGTGATTAGTGAGTTATGTGTAAATTGATGAACACTAGGAAATTGGGTGTTATTCTAGTGTAATTTGACAATTGTGATGTAACTTCAGAATTATAGAAGCTAACAATTGTGTAAAAAAAAAGGTTGAATGATGTAAAATTAGGACTAAGTGATAAACTAGAGATTTGATGTTTAATCATGTAAAAATCTGCCTTGAAGTGTTTGTTGAAATGCCTCAAAGAAGGCTCGAAAACTAGAATTTTATAGTTAAAACACCTAATTGTGATGTTTTGGCTATTATGCAAAATGTGATTACAAAGAGTTCTGAATGTGATAAAATTGAACTCTATAGGAAAGGATACCGGAACGTCAAGTGGACAAGCCGGTGGTGATTTGCGGTTGAAGGGCGTGCACTAAGGTATGTAACTTGATCCGTTACATTCGATGAATTGTTGTTAAACTATGCGTTATTGATAAAATTTATGTTGGATAAAGCAATCATGAACGTTACTTAAATTCGTAGGATAAGAATTGGTTAGTAGTTGTTTGGTAGTCATCAAAATGGAGGATTTCCATAGATGGACCAAACGGGTCGAATAGTGATACTTTGTAAGTATTAAAATTGTAAGTAGAAGGAATTGGCAGAAATGGTCACAAGAGCACGAAGCCTTAAGTTTGGTAATAAAGTGCCAGTGATAATAAGCCCCGGAGTTGGGTAAGAAACTCCTTAGGTTTACTAGCTAAATGGTAATAAAATGGTTAAGTTAGAGTGGGTCGAATAATTTCAAATGGACATATAATAATTTGGTCCGTAAATAAATTGTTCAGTATGAAATTTGTAATAGGCATGTCGGCAGTGAATTTACAGACGCGTAGAAAAAAGAATCACCTAAAACGGACTTACGAGTCAAAAGATATGCACATTTTAAGTTAAAATCTGAGTTTTCCGGAGCTGGCAGAAAATGCAGCTCACAAAACATAAGCTGCTGGAAAACCTGACCCCCCGCGCCACGCGGAAGAAGTCACGGCAGGCGCCGCAACACGCAAGGGGCTCTCGCGGCCCGCGTAACACCTCTCGCGGAGCGCGAGCGATTCTGATCCGGAAATTTTAATTATTTTCAATTGTTTTGATGCTAGATTTCGATTATACGTGTTTTATTATTGTCAAAATTAACCCTTGATGTGGTTTTGACATTAGGTGATGTTGGTGAACTTACGGAGGGCGATCAAGCTAATGATCAAGAACCGAACACTACGTTTTGAAGCTTCCGCAATGTTTTGAATCTTTAATAGACTTTGTGTATGGGTTGTAAACAATTTCTAAACAACTTTTGAAACGTTTTAACTTTGTCGTTAGTTGACTAAGGTTGATGCTACTTATGAACTTCTTTAACGAAAGTTATGTTATGAAGCAATATTTTATTTGAAATTGTATAATCTATTATTAAAATCAAGTAAAAATAGACGGGTGTTACAAGCTGGTAATCAGAGCTTAAGGTTGTCAACAAAGTGTTCGGTTCAAGCTTGATCGATCGTCCGGTAAGAATTAACTTATTTATGTTAGTAGATTATACCTTATGTAAGAATGAGAAATAAATTGAGATGCATGGGAAGAGTGTGTTAACACACTCAAACCCGGAAAGTGCATTAAATGTGAACGGTTAAAGCAAGTTAGGAACTTGCCTAAACCGAAACAAATGAAGCAATATTATAAATGAAATGTTTAACGTTTAAATGTAAACATTTCAGCTTCAAGATGTCTGATGGGAATGATGATAATCCGGTGCAAACAAGCACCGAACAAATGAAAGAGATAATTGCCGAAGAGGTAGGGAAGGCAATTGAAGGAAGTCTATCCGGGTTTATAGACAAAATTCAAAACACGGTGTTGTCGCTTGTCGAAGAGCGAGTTAAAAGGTTGGAGGATATTGTCAACCTTATGAAGGAGAAAACGGGGGAACGCAAAGGGTGTTCGTACAAGGAATTCATGGCGTGTAAACCGCCAATCTATAACGGGGAGGTTGACCCGATAATTTGCCAAAGATGGATAAGTGATGTTGAAGGGGTGTTTGAACGGACCCATTATGATGTAGGCGACTTTGTTGCTTACGGAACGGGACAATTGAGAAATCAAGCCAAGGATTGGTGGGATAACAAAAAGAAGGAAATAGGAGCCGAAGCGGCGAGAGTTATGACTTGGAACGAGTTTAAGGTACCATTCCTTAAACACCACAGTCCCAAAGCGGTTATTAACAGGATCAAAGAAGAATTCATCCAGCTAAGACAAAAGGGTGAAACAATTGATAAGATCACGGGCATATTCATGGATAAGCTGAGATTCTGTGACGAGTTAGTCACCACTGAAGAGCAAAAGATATACTACTATTACAACATGCTGAGCGCCGAATACCGTGAGTTCATGACTCCGTCAAAGTATGAAACCTTCACGGAGATTATCAACACCGCCCGGTAGCGGGAAATAGAGTTAAAGAAACAATTAGAAAGGGGCGAGCGGAGGGCACAAGATGTGAATCCAAGCCCTACAAAGAAAGCTAGAACTGCTGAATCGGGGAAGAAGGCGGAGACTAAAGGCGGGTCGCCAAGTTGTAAAGTATGTGGAAAGGGGCACAAGGGTGAGTGTCGCTTCAAAGACAAGCCGTGTCCGGTATGTGGGAAGACGGGGCACACTGCATCGCTATGTCCCGGAAAAAGTTTCTGTTTGTTACAAGTGTTATCAACCCGGTCACAAGAAATCTGAATGCCCCGAGTTGGTGGGAAAGAGAGACACAAAAGAGTCTCCAACAGAAGCTCCCAAAGCGAAGGCCAGATCCTTCCAACTTACCGCGGCTGAAGCGAAAACAGAACCCGATGTGGTTTCAGGTATATTCACAATTAACTCAATTCCAGCACGTGTATTGTTTGATACGGGTGCGAATAAATCCTTCATTTCGCATGGATTTATTCGACATCCTTCATTTGTATTGACGAAATTATCTGTGCCCTTAGAAGTTGAAATATGGGACAACAAAAGTTTTATAGTTTGTGATGTTTGTCGAGGCTGCAAATTAAGCATCGACGATGAGGAATACTTGATAGACTTAATCCCGATGTCAATGGGGGAATTTCAAGTAGTCGTTAGGATGGATTGGCTATCTCAGCACCGTGCAAAAGTCGTGTGTTTTCGTAAAGAGATAAAACTAACATCTCCGAGCGGGAAACACGTCACCATCTATGGCGAGAAAGGAGGCAACCCCATAGTATGCTCAATGTTGAAAGCCCACAAGCTTATGAAGCGAGGATGCAAGGCATTCATGATATACGCAAATGAGCCCGAGAAGGAATCACGAAAGATTGAGGATGTACCGGTAGTACGAGATTATGAAGATGTGTTTCCGGAGGATTTACCGGGGATACCGCTAGAACGAGAAGTAGAGTTCGGGATCGAATTGATTCCGGGCGCAAAACCCGTAGCTAAAGCACTGTACCGACTTGCACCGTCGGAATTACAAGAGTTGATGTCCCAAATTCAAGACCTGCTTGACAAAGGATTCATAAGGCCGAGTGTGTCTCCTTGGGGCGCACCGGTATTGTTCGTCAGAAAGAAAGACGGAAGCATGCGCATGTGTATCGATTACAAGGAGTTAAACAAACTTACTGTAAAGAACCGATACCCGCTTCCGAGGATAGATGATTTATTCGACCAATTACAAGGTGCAAACTGGTTTTCAAAAATTGACCTTAGATCTGGGTATCACCAACTAAAGGTCAAGGAAGAAGATGTGCCTAAGACGGCTTTCCGCACGAGATACGGACATTACGAATTCCTCGTGATGTCATTTGGGCTAACAAATGCACCCGCGGCTTTCATGGACCTCATGAACTGGGTTTGCAAGCCAATGTTGGATAAGTCGGTCATCGTGTTTATCGATGATATCTTGGTGTATTCGAAAAGTGAAGCTGAACACGCACACCACTTACAAGAAGTGTTAGAGACACTTAGACGAGAAAGGCTGTATGAGAAATTCTCTAAGTGTGCCTTTTGGTTACGAGAGGTACAATTTCTTGGCCACGTCATAAGTGCCGACGGAGTATTGGTGGATCCGTCCAAGATCGAGGCTGTGTCAAAATGGAATCCCCCGAAGAACCCTTCTGAAATTAGAAGCTTTTTGGGGCTTGCGGGATACTATAGGAGATTCATTCAAGATTTCTCCAAGATTGCGTCACCGCTAACAAAGCTAACCCAAAAGAAAGAAAAGTTCATTTGGGGTGTCGAACAAGAAAAAACGTTTCAAACGCTAAAAGAAAAGTTAACTCAAGTCCCGGTACTGACATTGCCGGACGGAGTCGAAGATATGGTGGTTTATTCGGATGCTTCACTATCGGGGCTCGGATGCGTGTTGATGCAACGGGGCAAGGTAATAGCCTATGCCTCGAGGCCATTGAAGATACACGAGAAGAAATATCCCACGCACGATCTCGAGTTGGCTGCGGTGGTGTTTGCATTAAAAATATGGAGGCATTACTTGTATGGGGTAAAGTGCACCATATTCACCGACCACAAGAGCTTGAAATACTTCCTCGATCAGAAGGAGTTAAATATGCGACAAAGGCGATGGCTAGAAACAGTGAAAGATTTTGACTGCGAAATACACTACCACCCCGGAAAGGTAAATGTGGTGGCGGATGCTCTGAGCAGAAAAGCGGACTATGTCCCAATAAGAGTAAGGTCGATGCAGCTCGTGGTGACCTCGGGTATACTTGAACGTATTCAAGGGGCGCAATTAGAAGCAGTGAAAGAGGAAAATTGGAAGAAAGAAAGAATAATCGGTCAGTTAAAAGATTTGTCGGATGGGAATAACGGATTGAAGACTCGATCCGGAAGGATATGGGTTCCACATACTTGTGGGGTGAAGGCGCTTCTACTTGATGAAGCTCATAAATCCTGATATTCAATTCATCCGGGTGCGACCAAGATGTACAATGATCTGAAACAAAATTATTGGTGGCCTGGAATGAAGAGGGATGTGGCGAAATATGTGGAAAAATGCTTGACATGTCTACAAGTCAAGGCGGAGCACCAAAAACCATACGGCAAACTCCAACTGTTAGAAATTCCAGTTTGGAAATGGGAACATATTACAATGGACCTATTAACCAAGTTGCCTAAGACAAATCGTGGTTTCGATGCCATATGGGTAGTGGTGGATAGATTGACGAATAGTGCTCACTTCATTCCGATCCGTGAGACTTATACGTCAGAAAAGATGTCAAAAGTTTACACTAATGAAATAATAGCACGTCATGGGGTACCGGTATCCATCGTGTCTGATAGGGATACCCGGTTTACTTCAAATTTCTGGCGAGATTTCCAAGAGCAAATGGGAACCAAATTGTTCATTAGCACTGCGTACCATCCTCAAACAGATGGACAGAGTGAAAGAACAATACAAACACTGGAGGACATGCTACGGGCGTGTATAATCGACTTTGGAGGAAGTTGGGATGTTCACCTACCGTTAGTCGAGTTTTCGTATAATAATAGCTACCAATCTAGTATTAAGATGGCACCGTACGAAATGCTCTATGGTAGGAAGTGTCGAACCCCGGTATGTTGGGGTGAAGTGGGTCCACGTGAACTTGCCCACCAGGATATAGTACAGGCCACTAATGAGAAGATTGATGTGGTTCGGGCACACTTGAAAGCGGCTCAAGACAGGCAAAAGGCGTATGCTGATAAAAGGAATAGGCCAATCGAATTCCAGGTTGGCGACATGGTTATGCTAAAAGTTTCCCCATGGAAGGGCGTTATTAGATTCAGAAAAAGGGGGAAGCTAAGCCCGAGGTTTATTGGGCCATTTAAAATCATCGGAAGGGTTGGCAAGGTAGCTTATCTCCTTGAGCTACCGGAGGAACTAAGTGGAATTCATAGCACGTTTCACGTGTCACAATTACGAAAGTGCCTAGCGGACGAAACAGCCTATATCAATTACGATGATATCGAAGTGGATAATAGTCTGAATTATGCTGTGAGACCGGTGGAGATTTTAGATCGAAAGGTCAAACAGTTACGAAATAGACAAATCGACCAAGTCAAAATCAAATGGGAGCATAGAAAAGGCTCGGACACTACGTGGGAGTCCGAGGAAGAGATGCGACGAATCTACCCTACATTATTTGGTACGTACTTCAGTTTCGGGGACGAAACCCTCGTTAAGGGGGTGAACTTGTAACACCCCGAAAAATATAAGACTTTATATTTTTATTATAAAGTATAATAAATGAGAATTTACTAACTAGGAATTTTAACCTAGTTAGTTACCAGTCTAGAAATAGCTTATAAATAGGGTTAAAAACAACTAAACTATAAGTTGAGCAAAGTGGAAGGGCCAAAGTTGTAAGAATTGAAACTATAATGTTAATTTTAATAAAAATCAAAAACCAAACACCATTTGAAGGTGTCTGGTCGCACAGGAGAAAGCCAGGGGCGATCCCCACTCTTCAAAACCCTAAAACTTCACTAAATCTGCAAATTGAAGGCTCAATCCAAGTTGAAATCGAAATTAAAGCATAGATTATTGATCCTCATCACAAGAGGATTACAAGGTATGTAAAATTTAGTGAAAACTCTTAACTTGAAATTCTCATGAAATTGGGAAAATCTGAAATTATGGTTGCATGTGTATGTTATGATGATTTAGGAACAACTATAGTGTCTAGGGACAAACCCTAGACAAACATAAGCTGAAATCATGTAAAATTTTAGTGGAAACTATGATCACCATTGTAGGTGATTAGTGAGTTATGTGTAAATTGATGAACACTAGGAAATTGGGTGTTATTCTAGTGTAATTTGACAATTGTGATGTAACTTCAGAATTATAGAAGCTAACAATTGTGTAAAAAAAAGGTTGAATGATGTGAAATTAGGACCAAGTGATAAACTAGAGATTTGATGTTTAATCATGTAAAAATCTGCCCTTGAATTGTTTGTTGAAATGCCTCAAAGAAGGCTCGGAAACTAGAATTTTATAGTTAAAACACCTAATTGTGATGTTCTGGCTATTATGCAAAATGTGATTACAAAGAGTTCTGAATGTGATAAAATTGAACTCTATAGGAAAGGATACCGGAACGTCAAGTGGACAAGCCGGTGGTGATTTGCAGTTGAAGGGCGTGCACTAAGGTATGTAACTTAATCCGTTACATTCGATGAATTGTTGTTAAACTATGCGTTATTGATAAAATTTATGTTGGAAATAGCAATCATGAACGTTACTTAAATTCGTAGGATAAGAATTGGTTATTAGTTGTTTGGTAGTCATCAAAATGGAGGATTTCGATAGATGGACCAAACGGGTCGAATAGTGATACTTTGTAAGTATTAAAATTGTAAGTAGAAGGAATTGGCGGAAATGGTCACAAGAGCACGAAGCCTTAAGTTTGGTAATGAAGTGCCAGTGATAATAAGCCCCGGAGTTGGGTAAGAAACGCCTTAGGTTTACTAGTTAAATGGTAATAAAATGGTTAAGTTAGAGTGGGTCGAATAATTTCAAATGGACATATAATAATTTGGTCCGTAAATAAATTTTTCGGTATGATATTTGTAATAGGCATGTCGGCAGTGAATTTACAGACGCGTAGGAAAAAGAATCACCTTAAACGGACTTACGAGTCAAAAGATATGCACATTTTAAGTTAAAATCTGAGTTTTCCGGAGCTGGCAGAAAATGCAGCTCACAAAACATAAGCTGCTGGAAAACCTGACCCCCCGCGCCACGCGGAAGAAATCACGGCAGGCGCCGCGACACCCGAGGGGCTCTCGCGGCCCGCGTAATACCTCTCGCGGGGCGCGAGCGATTCTGATCCGGAAATTTTAATTATTTTCAATTGTTTTGATGCTAGATTTCGATTATACGTGTTTTATTATTGTCAAAATTAACCCTTGATGTGGTTTTGACATTAGGTGATGTTTGTGAACTTACGGAGGGCAATCAAGCTAATGATAAAGAACCGAACACTACGTTTTGAAGCTTCCGCAATGTTTTGAATCTTTAATAGACTTTGTGTATGGGTTGTAAACAATTTCTAAACAACTTTTGAAACATTTTAACTTAGTCGTTAGTTGACTAAGGTTGATGCTACTTATGAACTTCTTTAACGAAAGTTATGTTATGAAGCAATATTTTATTTGAAATGGTATAATCTATTATTAAAATCAAGTAAAATTAGACGGGTGTTACAGTCTCCCCTACTTTAGGAAATTTCGTCCCGAAATTAATCCAATAGGTAGACCTTTGAGAGTTGATCCTCGTATAAGTAGCGATACAGCGAGTTAATTAACTGAGAGTTGACAAGCGAGAGCGTTTTGAGTACGAGAGGTGACGTATTGACAAAAGTAGCATCCCACGAGTTGGTGTTTCGAAAGTACCTCGAGTCGCGAAGAATCTGTGAGTTCGATGCGATATAAATTTTAAAGAACTTTGAAAGGTTTCTCATAACGTAGGGTTAACTGAGTCGATTGTTAACCAACGTTGCAAGAAAGTTTAGGTTTTAAACATTTTAAGGGATTTGAAAATGAAAACTGGGGTTACGGAAACTCTCCTAGGACCTGGGTTCAATGCTGGACTCGATGTCGACCCAACTTCTTAAGAAAGATTTCGTTTTGATATTGCAAAGGTTTTTAAGGAAAACCTGGACTTATGAGACTTCCCTTGGGCATGGATTTAAGCTGATTTGATGTTACCTCCACATTGTGAGGAAATTTCACTTGTTTAATGGTTTTAATAAAAAAATTTATAAAACTCAGTTTTTTTAACAGTTTGAAAAGTTACTTAACATCGAGCCCCACTTGGCACTTTCTCATGAAAGTTTGGTAATATGGTTAAAACACTTATATATAGGAAGTACCAACGGCGTATCCACCATGTTTCTCCATATCACTTCCGTTTCGTGAGGCGGTGTCATGTGGGCCGATATGACACCGATAGAATTTCGCTACCTCGGTCCAATCGATAGGAAGTCGGACCAAGTTGAAGATAGAATCGAATAGGTTAAACAAGCGAGTTGAATTGCGAATGTTGCTATAACAGCGTGCGCGAATAGCCCGGTGACACGAAATGCTTATGCGTCGTGTCTGGTTAGGCGTCGAGCGGTAGACGATAAGCGATTAGCGTGATGTCGATTAGATTCCACATTGAACCCGCATGGCACGTTTCCACGAGAGTTTGCTAACATGGTGAAACACCACGTTTAACCAGGCTAGTTTCGCCTCGTGAAGCGATGTCATGCGTGTTATTACGGCATAGGTTGTACCAAACGAGCGAATAAGCGGTAGATTATACACGATAAGCGATAAGCGATTAGGTGATTTAGCGAATAACGCGACACCAACAATGACGGCGATGATAAACGAGTTACGATGAGCGGCAGTTGTTGCGTTGCAAGCGATGGAGGTATACGCGATTTATGCGGTTTGATTCGATTGATTTACACCACAGAGGTTAACGGACATCAGACCCCACATAGCCTTTTTCCACGAAAGCTCGCCGATATGGCTAAAACATCCTGCTTTAATCATATGAGCTTCATCTCGTGAAGCGAGGTCATGTGTGCTAACTTAACACAAACACCACAGATAACGGTAGGAGACAGCGATAGATTGATACACAGCAAGCGATATAGGTTCACATAATAAGCGACAGAGATTGCGAGATACACATGACAAGCGATTGCGATTAATCGAGTTTTGTTTCGAATAAGCTTAACGTTACGTTGCGACGCATCATGGCTATTGAGGAGGGTAGAATAGGTCCTCACTCAACGATATCGTGAGCGTTTATGTACTTGATGAGATTTGTTGCAACAGACTTACGACCAGCCTTGCGTCGATGCAATTACCCTGCGAGGTAGACTCCCCAGAGTCCATCGATGAGGCGATTGCACTGCGTTTGCAGACTTACGACAAGTCTCGCGATGATACGGTTTGTTACGCTTTGAGATTGAGTGTAGTGTGTTGAAAATAATCACAATAGTATAATAGGTCTAATAACGTTCAACTCCACGTGGCACTTTCTTCACGGAATTTCGGTAGTATGATAAAGCACACCTTGCTTGACCCTTACTACTTAGATCCCGTGGTTCGGTGTCATACTTCGTCGTAATGCTTGTGGCACCTTAGAATTTACTACAATCTCCGTGCACTGACCCAAATAATCCCGTGTGCACCCGTGATTAATCGTTCCTTGCACGTTTATCGTACCTCGTTCTAAGAGTGTAGTGAGGATAAAACACATTATTTCGTGATATAGTATATAGTCTGTGTGTGGATCTAGTCTAAGTGTGACGACTAGAGAGTGAAGAGAACACGAGAGCGAGAGTTAGCGTTACACATAGTGGCAACATTGAGTATTTGAGTAGGTTCGAAACTTAGAAATTAACGTCAAAAATCGTTTCATTACAACTTTATCCTACGCTTGCTAAATGTTTGATGCTGAAGACTTTTGCTGGAGCTGTTGTTGTCGTACTAAAGTTCGCGGTTCGATGCGGCAGTTGCGGGTGAAGTGACCGTAACAGTTGCAGTTATTGCAATAGCGACAGTCAGCCCCAACTGGGTGATGATAGGTACACGAGTAACACTGGGGATGAGCTCCAGTGTAGGTTCGTTTTGGAAACATCGGAACTGCTTGAAGAGGCTTCGGCTGTGGCAGTTCGGTGGTTGATGAGTTCGGGCTTGAAGTCTTTCGCTTGCGGTTGGGTTTGTCGGTGTCTTGCGAAGAGGTGTCGTCGTTGGAGGATTCATCTGAGGACTCACTTGCAGAATCTTTGGTCGAGTTGTCGGAAGATCCGTCGGCAGATTTGTGGGTGCAAATTGCGTGGAGGAACTGAGATGAGCATGCAAATTGCAATATTATTGTGGGTGCACACATAATAATAATGTGGGGTGCATGTGAGTCCCAGTGAGGCTTAGCAAGTGGAAAAGGGGTTCCGTTCCATTATTTGATCGATGTGAAACATAACAAACCTATAGGGGTCATAGCAGTGATTGTCCCCTAGTCGAACGTGAACTTTTCATTCATCTCTGGATCCTTTCGAATCATGATGCTATCAAGTATTACCTGAACACCCATCTGAACACTTAGCGAACCGTGTAGAATGTTAGGTGCTTATACGAACGTCCCTGAGTTGGATGTCATCGAATGATTGATCGATACCTTTCTCACTCCTCTTCGTTTGCTGGAACTCAACGTATTGACGCCATAGATCTTGGAGCGTGATCACTTCTGCAACACTCTCTCAATAAACCGTGTAGTACTCAAGCAACTTGCAACATCGATGGACAAGAAAATGAGCGTAGTACTTTACCGACCTCATTATTTGGACGACCCTGATTATCGACAACGAACACCAGCGAATTGGCTTCAATTGAATCATTCACCCTAGTTAGCGACTTATGGGAGTCAACTCTTACGAACCAAATGGGACATACACGATGACGATGAACTATAGAAAGGAATGTATAATTGCCTGCGCAATGAGCAGTGCCTTAGGACATGGCACGGAATGTGTTATGATGGACCCTGTTGGTGAGAGATCGTAGGGCTCCGTCTCGAACAACAACATTGAGGCAACAGTCACGGCAACATCAATGTACTGGTAATCGTAGCCTACATTATGGAAATGAAGGTGCCTACGGCATGGGATGGCCGTTAATAATCCAAGACGACAAACAACCAAGGGAACGACGACAACACTGGAAATTCTCGTAACAAAAACAACAAACACTAGGAACGATGCTCTTGGAAGGGCATTTAGGATTGGCGTGGGCGACGCCAGGATTTTTGCAACGTGGTAACTAGTATGAGTAGCTAATCGATTCGTCTCTGTCCTGTTTAACCCTATTACCCATTGAAACGAAACCTGTTGTGAAAACGGCTGATGGCAAGGCAATGGAAACCTCATATGTTCGTTGGGATGCAAACTCAACCTTGTGCGACAAGTGTTCGACATCGACTTTCCTTCTGCTATCCTTGATGGTTTCGATGCAGTAGTTGTGTAAGCTGGTCGTCTAGATATCGCGTAGATATACCCTGTGGGAAGAAAATTTTGCGTCGTTTTATACTCTAAGGTATCAGAGTGGTGTAAAGGTTAGCATCATGTCAGCAATGGAAACCTAGAAGTGTCTATGGAGGGATTACCCTGCTATGTTAGCAACCGTTACCGATGTTAAGATTAAGGAAAAGAGGATCAAGGATCCACCAATTGTTCGTGATTCCTCTCGGTGCGCTACTCGAGGAACATTCAGGATTACTTCCACAACTGTTAGACAGAATCCCAGTTCGATCTCGCGCCAGAGGCAACCCTGATTACTTATACGCCTTTCAGTTTTGCACCAGGAGGGTTGCAAGAACTGTCTGATCTACTATAGGAATTGTCGGACAGAAGTTTTGTTGGACTTAGCTCTTTTCGCGTTGGGGAGCCCCAGTTTTATCAGATTTCGCAGCTTCAATCACTTTAGCACAGCAGGGTGCTGTGTGTTTGTGGGAGACAGAACAGGAGAACGTCTTTTCAGCCTTCGAATCCCAACTCTACAACGCCCCGAGCATCGTCTTCGCCCGAGGGTGCGAGTGACCTACTGGTATACCTTAAGGGTGCGAATCAGAGTCCCAACTACACATCGATGCAACACAAGAAAGTGATGGCTCAAGTAGTGGATTTACAAGAAGAGTTACACGAGACCCAACCTGCGGTGGAACCCATGGTCTTTGGATTTGAGTTGGAGGTATTACTTGGACGGTACCAAATGCATCACCTAGACCGATCACAAGGGCCTCCCGTATACCGTTGTTTCGAGGGAGCTAAATCATGCAATGACATGGCTGGATGGAACTTTCGAATGAATGCGACTGTGGAACCTGAGCGTGCACGCGCTTTGCAGCTCACTATCGACTCTAACTTACCTGATCAGACTCCCTCTATTCGAACTGGAAGAGGATTTTCAAGTTGAACCCATGCGGGGCATGGAGAAGCAACCTTTGGTGGGACGGACGATATTCGCTACCTCAAGGAACAAGTGTGGATCTCATTGTTTGGCAACTTTAGAAAACTTGTGTTGAGCGAAGCACACCAGCCTCGACATTCTAGTCATCTGGATTTTGACGGAATATATTAGGATCTAAGGACCTCGTACTGGCGACTGGGCTTGAAGGCCTACACAGCGAAGCAGAACGACGTTTGACTTGTTGAAAGCCAAGGTGGAACATCAGGAACCTTCTGGTTAGTGTCAGTAATCTGAAACACCCATTTGGAGGATTGGAACAGACTGCCACGGATTTTTGTCACTGGTCTACCTATAACTCAGAACGGAAACAGCATCACCTGGGTGATCGTTGATTGTCTCACGTTACTAGGACACTTTCTTACAATCAAGGAAACGGACGAGTCTTCACAGCTGTGAATGTTCCTCTGAGAGAGGCGTCTTTTAGGCACGAGGTGCCAACTCCTGTTACCTCTGATTTTGACCTATGACAGACCACACACAACACCCTCGGCTCACGTATAGACATGAGCATTGGCCAAACGGTTAGAGTAAACGAACCATCCTGACACTTGAAGACATGCTGCGAGCATGTCTGTGATTGACTTAGTAACATCGGAAGGATACCTACCTCTGGTTGAATTTACTGCACCAACTACCACTCTAGTATTCAGACGGCTCTGTTTGGGGGCATTGCATGGACGATAATACCAATCTTCTTGTTGGACTAAGGTGGGTGACAACCTAATCACAGATCCAGGACTTGTACTCGAAACTCTTGAAGATTGCTTAGATCAGAAATTGTTTAGCGGCAACGCGTGACTGTCAAGAAGCATTGGGAGTTCACGGTAGGCGAACGTGTCATCATCGAAAGTTTCACCCTGGGAGGGTGCGGTACGCTATTGAAAACGTGGCAAGTTTAGTTTACGACACGTTGGGACATTCCGGTCTCTGGAACGAATAGGTTACATGGCCCACAAACTCGAGTTACCTGACGAGTGGGGTAACGTGTACAACGTCATTTAGGTCTTGAATCGAAGGCAGTGTTTAAGGAAAAATTGTAATACCTCACTTAGACAAGTTGCAGTTGTCGAGGATCCAATCAAAGACATAGACGAGGAAGCAAGGTTTGCTAACACAGTCCAGTTTCCTATTGGGAGAGTTCGTTGGAACTCAAGACGTGGACCGAAGTTCACGTGGGAACACAATGATCGAAGTACGTTCTAGTATCCTCAGTTGTTCAAATAGTTGCATCAACTACTGATATCATTGGCGAATTTCGGGACGAAATTCCCTTTCAAGTTGAGGATGATGTGGCACCCACGGAAAATATACAGTCATCCTGATCTAACGCCATGACTATTCTGGATTGCTTATCAAATTTCGGGACGAAATTTCATTCAAGTTGGGGATGATGTGACAACCCGAGATTTCAAGACCCTTCCTTTACGCGTCACCTGTTTTACAATCCTGCTTTACATTTTGTTGTACGTTGCATCGTTTATATTATTTGGGAATGATTTTAGTTACTTGGATTAAGGTTAGCATTCACTTAAATCATGAGTTGATTTGATTAATGGCCGACAAAAGGGTCTAAACAATTCATTTCATTGGACCTTTAAAATGAATCTATATCTCCTAAAGAATCAAATGTGATACACCTTATATGATGAATTGGGCCTTTACTTGAACCCATAAGCTTATCCTTGAACCAGATTAATATCACCAACTCGATTGGGCCTCTGCAATGGGTTTCAAATCATTCTCGTGATTTTCTAATGAATTTGAGTTTGACAACAACTAAACTTTCACATGCCAAACTCTTAAATGTTGAAATATTATGGGACCTTCAATTAATAGCTTTCAATATTTTGATAAATGGCCGACAATCTTTATCAAGTATTATCAATTTTACATGCAAATGGCAGTCATTAAAAGGATCACGTGATGTATAAAGTGGCCGACAATTCAGTTTGCATGTTTAGTATATGAATGATTTAATTGTGTACAGTGAACCACGTGAATTCTGTTGTAAAGTGTTAATAAGGCTAACATTTGTTTTATAAAAATAACAAAACACTTTCATCACCACACATTGCTTGACGAAACATGTTCCTCATTAACTATAGCACTCGACGAAACATGAGCTTTGGGCTTGACAAAACATGAGCTTCGTCGTCCATCTTCACGCGACGAAACATAGAGTTTCGCAAAAAAGGGTTTCGGCCCAGTTCTACTTCTCGGCCCAACTCACTAATAGGCGTATACATTCTGTTAGTCATCATTCGCCAACCCTAGCGCCGTGCCCCTTTTCTTTTCAACTTGACGGCAACCTCCCATTCCTACCCCGACGCTTCATCGTTGCTGGCAACCATGTTTCATCATCATACTTGGTTAGTGCTTCACTTTGGCTTATTTAGTAATGATAGCTGCATTATGTATGTGCTGGTGGTGATAAATGTTAGACTACTATCAATAATGTTAGTTGCATCAACGGATGTGATGATGTGATCAACGGATGTGATTAGTTGCGTGATGAATAGGGTACGATGCATATATGTTTATCATGTATAAGCTTTGTATTAATCATGTATGATGGTAGTTAAGATGTGAACCGATGAACTGTCAACAATTATAATAAACAATTGGTTTGAGTGGGTATTGAATTGTCAACAGTTATAATAAATAATTAGTTTGAGTGGGTATTGAATTGTCAGCAAATGTGATAAATAATTCTCGAAAATTTCTTTCTTGCTTGACTAATGTTAGGATCGAGTAATCGCATGTTTGAACCGTAATTCCAAATAGAATGATGATATGTACATATGGAGATAATTGACAGTGTTTGATTCGATTTGAATAACTTGTATGTATGCATGAACTGTTACTTAATTCCTAGGGATATTATGTTGATTGCTGCTTGTAGTTGTTAACGGCGATTAGGGTCCAAAGGAAAACACGAAACTGTAACTGAATGATCATAGGGGGGGGGGGTTCGTCAAATTTGGTAGCGATGAAACACTAGGGTTTCGCCACTGTTGGTCATGACGAAACATTGATGGTTCATCCCCATGATCTTTCGTCGCCAAGGAGGAGTTTCATCGAGGTGTAGGTCTTTCGTCGACAACTCCACAGTGATGATTATGAATAGCAATGTTGAGGTTTGTGTAGATTATCTGGGTTTACAGCATACTGTTGGGCTCAACATTATAATCTTATGGCACATAAACTGATAACGTGATTGATTGTGTGACCCGAACGTATGATAGGGATTATATGATGACGATAAAATAGTATGTTGCATGAATTACTGAGGTGACCTGCATAACAATATGTGAAATTTCTGTACACTGCAAGTGTAGTATGTGTAAAGAATACGTGAACTATGTGACTTGAAAATATGTGAAACTGATTAGCTTTGACAACCATGCTAGGGCTTGATTGATCAACTTGAATACGTGAATAAACAAAACGAGCAAACCAAGGTGAGTTCACACTCTTAAGGCATGGGATTCCCGGTGGGTTGGGAATGGGATTAAGAAGCCAAGATGAAACATGTATATTCACCACTAATAGACTACATTAAACCTGTGTATTCTCGGATTGGGAAGAATACGTACCTCCGTCCTTGGATTGGGAAGGACGCCTACACTAAACCTGCGTATTCTCGGATTGGTAAGAATACGTACCTCCGTCCTCGGATTGGGAAGGACGACTACATTTAACCTGCGTGTCCTCGGATGGGTAGAATACGTACCTCCGTTCTCGGTTGGGAAGGACGCCAATGTATAACTAGTCTAGTGGTTTACAACATGGGGTAGCCCCCACTGGTTATGGTTTGGGAAACAAATGATTGGTTAACTTATGGTTTACGAAAGAACTTACGGTTTTTGGAACAACTTAAAAATGGACAACCAACTGTGAACTCGCTCAACTTTGTTGTTGATTCGTTGTTACATGCCTTGCAGGCCTTTAGGTGCATTTTGTTGGAACTTGCTGTCTGGGAAGCTGGAGTGGTCATGGGTCGAGATACATGGAATCGCAACACAAGACTAATGGTTTATAAACACTTAACGAATGAAGTATGCTTCCGCTGTACACTGTGAATTGTTTGTAACGTTGTGACACTTAATGTCAATAAATGAAAGTTTTATTTAATTATATTATGCGAAGTTCAATGTGATTGGTGGCTTGGATCCTGGTACGTCACACGCCCCGCGGTATTTTCCACATGTGATATTTTGGGGATGTGACAGTGAGTGATGGTGTTTAACCCTCTACAGACCTTAGAAGATCTTAAAAGTAGTTGGGTCAAGTCTGTAACAAGAAGAGCTCCAGTAGACATTTTTTAATGAAACGTCTTCGGAAAAACAAACAGTCCGTAGATGGCAATGTGTGTGTGGTGCAGACAGAAGGGCCTAAGCAAATCGTTTTTAGAAAAATAAACACCACTTAAGTCGAATATTAGGCAAAATGGATGTGTTCTTCAAGAGTAACTAGAAAAGATTTACCATTTCTAAATGTCACATTTGTGTTATGCGGGACCAGAGTGGCATGGCTTAAGTTGTTGGAATTGTTGTTTAGGTGATCAGTAGCACCCGTATCCGCATTCCAATCTTGTATACCCAGTGCATCGAAGGCACGGGCAAGATCCTCATTATTAACCGTTGATTGTGATGCAAAAGAGGATAGGTTCGGGCAACGGCTGGCATAATGACCATTGTAACATCCCTATTTTTATATAAGAATTATATGTTTGGTTAAATTTATTAACCACTAGTAAACTAGTAACTAGTTTATTTTCAATATAAATATTCAACCCAAATAATTTTAAACAATATTTTATATAGTTGGTTGAAATATTATTGGCTTGTATATGGTTGACCTTTCTAATAAAATAAAAGTATATAAAAACTTATATTATTAGACGGGTAGTCTACGGGTAAGTTGACTATTAGAAATATAAAGTTCCTAGACGGGCCTAGGAACCGTATAATAATTAAATTATAAAAATACATTGTATTTTGAACCTACTCTATTTTTAATGAAACTTGGACCCAAATGTAGACAAAAATATTCTCATTCTAAAGACATATTCGTTATTTTATAAAACGTTATATTTTAAAAGTTATACACGCCAAATAACTGAAGCAGTTGAATTAATTATAATATATAAATATAATAAAATAATAAATAATAAAATAATTACTAGTGTACGTGTACACTTAATATATATAATAATAAAAATATCAAAACTAAGCTATGTGAATGTATACGTGCACCAGAAATGGAATTCTAAAATGCCTACGTGTATGAAAAATGGCGTAGGCTCTAAGCTAACATTCATTATAAACTAGTGAGTTTTCCCCGCGCTTCGCGGCGGGAATTTAGTCGGTATCAACTCGGTTCGTTATGATACCGACATTCGGTATAGTAATCGAAAGAGAAAACATTAAGAAAAAACATTACATCAACCAGAAACAAATATCGATACTGGTACCAAGTTTGTTCAGTTGATATCGGTTCAGTTCCTTTGCATTCTATGTTTATTTTATATCAACATTATGTTATATATTTTTTTTTCGAAAACAGATATCGTGCCGCTATCGTACCAAACCGAGTGAACAACATCTGTAGCGGCACCCGTATTTATCTTTATTGTTTCTGCTTTCGATAAACTGATAATATATCACTACCATACCGTATCGAACTGAACCGAGCAACCTCGTACCAGTATGCATCATTTTTATGAGAAAAAAATATACATTTACAATCAATTAAAGTAATAACAAAACAATAAAATTTTCTGCTTTCGATAGACTCATAACATATCGCTATAAACCGTATCAAACTGAATCGAACAACATCGTACCGGTATGCCTTATTTTTATGAGAAAAAAAATATAGGTTTACAATCAATTAAAGTAATAAGAAAACAATAAAATAATATTAACTTAAAAGCACTATTCATGATCACCTTCTATTAATATATATAATATATATATATATATATATATATATATATATATATAGGGAGAAGATAATGCGAGAATCACCTCTTATTGCGAGAACCGCGAGAACCAATGTGAACACAACCAAAAATGCCTAAAAATAGCTAAAAATCACACAATTTTTTTTAATATTTTTTATATAAAAATCGCTACTTTTCGAAGCAAAAAAAAATTTTAATTTTTTTTAATTTTTTTTTGCCACTAAAAGTAGCGATTTGAGCATAAAAAATATTAAAAAAAAAATTTAGAATTTTTTTTGATTTTTTTTAGATTTTTTTAGGTTTTTTTGGGGTTTAGCTTTTAGCATTTTAGCTTGGGGGGGGGTTAGGTTTTTGGGGGGGGGGGGGGGTTAGGTTTTTTTTAGATTTGTTGGGGGTTTTAGTTTTTAGCATTTAGCTTGGGGGGGGGGGGGGGTTAGGGTTTTTTTTTGGGGGGTGGGGGTTAGGTTTTTTTTTTTGTTTTTTAGCTATTTTAGGTTGTGTTCACATTGGTTCTCGCGGTTCTCGCAATAATGGTGGTTCTCGCATGAACTCCTCCCTATATATATATATATATATATATATATATATATATATATATATATATATAGTTAAATTCCCCCGCACGTTGCGGCGGATATTCATTCGGTATGAGTTTGATTCATTACGACATCGGTACGGTATCGCCACTCGGTATATCAAGCGAAAGATAAAACCCAAAAAATAAAGTCATGACATGACCAAAATAATATCGATATGTGTTTTACATCGGTCAAAAACCATAAATACGAATATCAATAACGGTTATGATAATAAGGATATCGATACCGACGTTACACAGTCAAAATCGCCAAGGTATCAATGTTGCAAAGACATTATCTTAAATGTCATATGAGAAAACTTAAAATAATAAGGTAAAGGGAAACAATAAAATAATAAATCAAAGTAATTAAATAGTAAAATAATAAAAACTTAATTAAATTATAATTTTATAATATTATAAAAAATTTGAAGCACTGTTCATCAACAGTTTCTAATAATATGTATAATAGAAGGCAAGCTCCATTCTCTTTATGTACATCTTTTCCATCGCCACTCTCTCTATAAATTCTCTTTTTCTTTTAAATAATAATAATAATAAAACCCTGCCCTGTTTTAAGTATTCTAATTCCCGATCGCCGCTACCCTTTCCGATTGATCTGAGCCTCATAACATATGTCAGGGCTCTGCCCGACTAAGTTGTTGGGGTTCTGTCTCGTGACATAGGGACAAGGTTGAATTAGGGGTACTATACTTAACACAATTACAAATATATATTTTATATAGCTCAGAAGTTATATCCAAAATTTATACCAGGAGACTTTCTAGTTGAACCCTAAAGTTACCAAGTGGCTCCATTCTCTTTTCTCACTATTTTATTCCATTTTTCTTTATAATGTAATTATATTCAAAAATGTCCCAAACCATAACAACTCTCACAAAAATTATTATTTATTATTATATTATATTTTATACAAAAGGAAACCTTAGTTAAGACCCTTAAGTAATCCTGCATAAACCTTAAAATTTTCATAACAATCAGAATCAGGATCAGGGCCCCTAAAACTCAGGGGGGGCATTTCCCATTCGATATTATCATCACAGTTTTACGAGTAATTCGAATTTTCACGAACCGTCGACTCAGCTAGACTACCAAGACACGTGGCAACCTTATGTTAAAATCCGACTCGTCGTGCCACGCGACGGAACCACATGGACCCCTCGCGACACGCAAGGGGGACAATTTTTCAGTATAAATAGGGGAGGTTGGCACTTAGCTTTCTGCGTTGTTTCGACGTCAAAATTCAATTCAGGCACTGAGATATAGTCCGATTACTACAGAAACACACACTAGCTCGAATTCTGCTACGATACCGGGTATTAACTAGATCGCTGCTACGATTCAATGTCCGATCGATGGAAACTATCCGATGGATGTTTAAGCGCTATCCTTTGTCATTAGTCGTGATTCCGACAGGATGTTTGAGTACCACCCGAACTCGGGGAATACTCTGTCATTCGTTGTGAATCCGATGGATGTTTAAGTGATTGCACTTTGTCATTCGTTGTGAGGGTTTTAATCTCGTGAGTTATCGTAAATGCTGTATTAAGTTACCTACCTAGTTCGTGTACACTAGGTTACAAGGCTAAATCAATAGGCTAAGCTCTGTCTGTATAAATCTGCAATCTATCAAGGCTTATCTGTAGACTAAACTCTGGCGGTATGAATCTGCATGCTTATAATGTGAGTCATTCTCATTTTATCAAATCTATTTACAAAAGCATGTTTATTTTCAAAGGTTATAATTACAGAGATTAATTCTATGTAATCTGAAATTACTGCCAGTATGTGGGGGGATGTGCACATAGCTACTAATTATTTATCACTTGTGGGTGAACGGACCCAGCAAGTGATATGTCCACAGTCACAAGTCCGATCAAGTGTCAACTGGGTCAGTTAATTCCAAAGATAGAGACATTGTAATCGCTCTTAATACTGTAGATTATAACAAACAGGTCGTTTTAGCAAAATGAATGAACTCACCAGTATTTCCTGCTGACAAAACCTTTTTAAAACGCGTTTCAGGTAATTACAGTAGATTGAAGTAAGAGATGGATACGGCACTGAAAGGCATCAAGAAGTGGCTTATTTTATTAATTAAATCAAATTAAGAAATATTGTTTTATGTAATCAAATTTATCTTTATTAAAGCTACCTTTGTAAAACATGGATTTATTCCATCTATTTAATAAATAAAATCCGGTGTTTCTAAACTCTGATATTTTTCCTAACTCACGGTCCTGATGAAATTTCCGCTGCAATATTTTTCAAAATAATCACCGGTACCACTGGGCTGTTAGCGGCTTCCGATTCCGTTCAGGGTGGGTCGGGGATCGTGACAGAAGGTGGTATCAGAGCCACTGATTTAAGCCTTTAGGTGTTGTGACAATAATACCTAAGTTTGTATAAAAGTGTTAGGAGATTGCTGTTAACTGGTAGCACACATGATAGCATTTAGACTTGAACTTAAGAAAATATGCCTTAGTATAAGCTTTGAGATAAGCTAAGTACTTGTGTAAATAAAGTATGATGGGTTCTGGTATATCATAAGAATGGTAATTAGAATATTGCAAGATATGATAAATAAGCAAGAATTAATAGTAATGATTGCTTATTGATATTACTGGGTCTAGAATAAGATATGTTACGGGAAAACAAATTTCCCTAATTCTGGATAAAAGCCTAATAAAAGAGGCACTTTTAAAAAAAATACTATTTATGGGAAATATAAAATTTTCTCCGGCAAGACTAGGTATGGTGTAGCAGACTCTCCAGTTTGTCCGGATATACTAAGGTTACCTCTCCGGCGCGAACCGGATAAGACAGGGTATGTAATATGTCAAACGAGTGACAAGATTTCCCTAAATAGTATTATGATCAGATATTTGACTGGTTTTTGGAAATATGAATCTGTTAAAAACATTGACTTGATAGATGGTATGTTTATTTCAGCATGTGAAATATATGATTATATAGATATATATATCTATAAGGAATTCAAAAAGCCAAATGGGAATAAAGCACAAGCATATGTGTCTAGATTTCTTCATTAGGAATCTCTTTTCCTATATCAAACATTATTTCGT
Organism: Helianthus tuberosus; assembly: GCA_030545235.1. Lineage (NCBI taxonomy): Eukaryota > Viridiplantae > Streptophyta > Magnoliopsida > Asterales > Asteraceae > Helianthus > Helianthus tuberosus. The sequence goes on from CM060355.1 coordinate 166,503,789, forward strand.
TTAATTATCTGTCTAGTAACTCGAGCGACAATAATAACAATAGAAACCCATTAAGTTAGGATACCATCAAAAGTGTAAAGAATTTCTAACGCGTTACCATAAACTATTAACGCAAGTAAGAAACATGTAAAGTTGTGCTAGTGCACAAGAAAACACATGAAACTTAAAATTTTACGTCCATATACGTTCAAATATATCACACACGGCTTTCAAGGCAAGACCTTTTGAAAATATAATTGGGCATCCCAGTAGTGGGAGAACTATTGATTAAAAAGCGGCACTTTGCCACGTAATATTACAAACGACATAAAATTTCGCTGAGGTATGTTGTAACAAGATTTCACAACCATTGGTGCACAGTCTAATCAAAGTCATAATTATTATCATTGAAAAAGGAGTCACATACCTTTGCAAAATTCCCTATTTCATTTTATTCACATTCCCTGGTAATGTCACTTAACAACAGTTATCACACGAAATTCCAGATAGAAGTTCTTATATTTCTTTTATTAAAATTCTGACTTCTGCATATAAATAAGTTGACTTTCGTGTTTCTACTTCCTTTATTGATCATCATACCATGAGAATTTCTTTTCTAGTAATGAATATTGATCTAATTCATTTCTTGGTAAATTCACATATTACACATGCACTGGTTGTTATGCACGTGGTTCATTTGATTTTTAAAGACCACTGGAGGGCTTCATTCCGATTTGTTATTTTATCCAAACTCAAATATCATTCCGCTTTTTGTACTGTGAACCGCATTATTGCAAAACAATAACTCCTTGATATCGAGTCAATGAATTTTTTTGAAAAAAATTAATTTTCTTTGACATACATAGTTTCTATTGTGACCATGTCCGAACTTTCTTATTAAAACTTGTTTTGTTTAAATCAAGTTCAAATTATTTGACTTGCTCACATTACATATTCATTTTAAGATCCCATATGGTGGATGGAAGCTATCATATTCAAAATAGTCCCAACAAGCATTTCATTTGTTTTGAACTATAATAGTCTTATTTATTCTTCGACTTCATTAAATCATTTTGATCATGATCACCTTGTACTGACATTTTCACAAAATTTAAAGCTTGCACTAATCTCGTTTATATATATCAGATACGGATTTAATTAATTATTTATTTAATTATATATTAAATTGCTTTGTAGATAAAAGCCATCTTAACACAAATCGTGTGCTAAGATAATGATACACAAATTCTTGTCATATTTCAGTGTATCTATTAATGATTCTTACAACATCAATCTAGCCTTTCATAATAATTATTGCTTTAACAATCTTCAATCGAAAAACATTATATAAATTTAATTGATTATGGAAACTTACATAAATAATTACCTAATTTACAAAATAGTATTACTATATTCTTATTAAACCATTGAGGTGAAGAATTTATATTTTATGTTTAAGGTATACTCTCATTTAAGTTTATGTTTAGTTATTTATTATTGGTAATTAATATTAATTTTATTATTAGTAATGTTAATATTATTTTAAATACTAGGGTTATTATAAAAGGCAGATATTGAATAGCCTAGCCTTAGTTAGGTATTGACTGGCCACCTATGCTTAAACAAGGCAGCACTAACCAATATCCAACCATGATAATGACTAGTTAATGTATATAAATTAAGTCATCATACTTATTTAGTAAATCTTATTTATATATAAAAATATTTTACTTTGTACTATAAGGAGAAGACATATTTTCATAAAACAAAACAAGAATTAAAGGGACGAATAAAAATATATAAATAATTGTTTATCACATGTTTTATGGTAACTATGTACCGTAACGCTCTGGCAAGAAAATGACCATATAAGAATAATATGGTAGTCATCAACTAAAGTTGGGTTAATGGAACATTATACTAAATAAGAGTAGTCTCCATTTTCAATATTTGTAAATACATTTACAACGTTATATGGTTTCAAAATGAAAATAAGTAATCACATAGAATCGACCCATTAAGTGTTATATATTTACAAAATATTTTACAAATATTTTTGTACAATAAATATTTTTACATCTTTAATTTTCATTTAATGTTATAAATAATAGTGATTTCTTTTACAAAATAATAAATACTAAAATATTTTGTAATGTAATAACTTCATTACGATGTTTTGTAATATATATTACATAGTAAATATAAGTTATTTTACATAGTATAGTAAAATACTAAAATAACATTTAAAAGTGGTGACCATTTACATATAATAAAAATGTGTAAAAAATAATATATATTACATAGTATTTATATTTGATATATAAGATACGGTTCAGACAAATATACAAATAATATATATTACATTTGCTTTACAAATATAATGGTTGGTCATGTTAAAATAACTTGTTCTTATATTTCGACCTCTAAAACATAGTATGAAAAATATGGTCAATAAATAGTATACTATTACATTGTTTCACAATTAAAACAACTTGGAACTTTAAATAATGATACACTAACTCTATTGTCTTTTAGTGTATCCTTACAATTCACTTATTTCAGCAAATTGATTTTCTTATATCATAATTTAATATTTGACAAATTATTTTTCATACTTTTATTTTATTTTGAACCTGTCAATTCTAAGTCTTCCTCAGTTGCCAATCAAAGTAAGCTTTCTTTTGACAAAGAATTTTATTAATTCTAAAAATTTTTCCCATTCATTTTAAATATCTATTAATCATATATCTTTTGGCTTAAACCTAGTAATTTTGGAAATCATATCATTTCATCTCATTAGTTTGTCATCAATTTCTTGAACTAATTCAGTTGAACCATTGAATCCTACTTACTGTACAACCCGTATTTGCAAAATTTGATATTTTAACTCTGTGTCATCTACCCTAATATTGTTTTATTGACTAAAATATGACATAAGTCTAAAAGAAATATCGTAACCCAAATCTCGAGGACGAGATTTAAAACAAGGCGGGGAGAATGTAACATCCCTATTTTTATATAAGAATTATAGGTTTGGTTAAATTTATTAACCACTAGTAAACAAGTAACTAGTTTATTTTCAATATAAATATTCAACCCAAATAATTTTAAACAATATTTTATATAGTTGGTTGAAATATTATTGGCTTGTATATGGTTGACTTTTCTAATAAAATAAAAGTATATAAATAATTGTTTATCACATGTTTTATGGTAACTATGTACCGTAACGCTCTGGCAAGAAAATGACCATATAAGAATAATATGGTAGTCATCAACTAAAGTTGGGTTAATGGAACATTATACTAAATAAGAGTAGTCTCCATTTTCAATATTTGTAAATACATTTACAACGTTATATGGTTTCAAAATGAAAATAAGTAATCACATAGAATCGACCCATTAAGTGTTATATATTTACAAAATATTTTACAAATATTTTTGTACAATAAATAATTTTACATCTTTAATTTTCATTTAATGTTATAAATAATAGTGATTTTTTTACAAAATAATAAATACTAAAATATTTTGTAATGTAATAACTTCATTACGATGTTTTGTAATATATATTACATAGTAAATATAAGTTATTTTACATAGTATAGTAAAATACTAAAATAACATTTAAAAGTGGTGACCATTTACATATAATAAAAATGTGTAAAAAATAATATATATTACATAGTATTTATATTTGATATATAAGATATGGTTCAGACAAATATACAAATAATATATATTACATTTGCTTTACAAATATAATGGTTGGTCATGTTAAAATAACTTGTTCTTATATTTCGATCTCTAAAACATAGTATGAAAAATATGGTCAATAAATAGTATACTATTACATTGTTTCACAATTAAAACAACTTGGAACTTTAAATAATGATACACTAACTCTATTGTCTTTTAGTGTATCCTTACAATTCACTTATTTCAGCAAATTGATTTTCTTATATCATAATTTAATATTTGACAAATTATTTTTCATACTTTTATTTTATTTTGAACCTGTCAATTCTAAGTCTTCCTCAGTTGCCAATCAAAGTAAGCTTTCTTTTGACAAAGAATTTTATTAATTCTAAAAATTTTTCCCATTCATTTTAAATATCTATTAATCATATATCTTTTGGCTTAAACCTAGTAATTTTGGAAATCATATAATTTCATCTCATTAGTTTGTCATCAATTTCTTGAACTAATTCAGTTGAACCATTGAATCCTACTTACTGTACAACCCGTATTTGCAAAATTTGATATTTTAACTCTGTGTCATCTACCCTAATATTGTTTTATTGACTAAAATATGACATAAGTCTAAAAGAAATATCGTAACCCAAATCTCGAGGACGAGATTTAAAACAAGGCGGAGAGAATGTAACATCCCTATTTTTATATAAGAATTATAGGTTTGGTTAAATTTATTAACCACTAGTAAACAAGTAACTAGTTTATTTTCAATATAAATATTCAACCCAAATAATTTTAAACAATATTTTATATAGTTGGTTGAAATATTATTGGCTTGTATATGGTTGACCTTTCTAATAAAATAAAAGTATATAAAAACTTATATTATTAGACGGGTAGTCTACGGGTAAGTTGACTATTAGAAATATGAAGTTCCTAGACGGGCCTAGGAACCGTATAATAATTAAATTATAAAAATACATTGTATTTTGAACCTACTCTATTTTTAATGAAACTTGGACCCAAATGTAGACAAAAAAATTCTCGTTCTAAAGACATATTCGTTATTTTATAAAACGTTATATTTTAAAAGTTATACACGCCAAATAACTGAAGCAGTTGAATTAATTATAATATATAAATATCATAAAATAATAAATAATAAAATAATTACTAGTGTACGTGTACACTTAATATATATAATAATAAAAATATCAAAACTAAGCTATGTGAATGTATACGTGCACCAGAAATGGAATTCTAAAATGCCTACGTGTATGAAAAATGGCGTAGGCTCTAAGCTAACATTCATTATAAATAGAAGGCAAGCTCCATTCTCTTTATGTACATCTTTTCCATCGCCACTCTCTCTATAAATTCTCTTTTTTCTTTTAAATAATAATAATAATAAAACCCTGCCCTGTTTTAAGTATTCTAATTCCCGATCGCCGCTACCCTTTCCGATTGATCTGAGTCTCATAACATATGTCAGGGCTCTGCCCGACTAAGTTGTTGGGGTTCTGTCTCGAGACATAGGGATAAGGTTGAATTAGGGGTACTATACTTAACACAATTACAAATATATATTTTATATAGCTCAGAAGTTATACCCAAAATTTATACCAGGAGACTTTCTAGTTGAACCCTAAAGTTACCAAGTGGGTCCATTCTCTTTTCTCACTATTTTATTCCCTTTTTCTTTATAATGTAATTATATTCAAAAATGTCCCAAACCATAACAACTCTCACCAAAATTATTATTTATTATTATATTATATTTTATACAAAAGGAAACCTTAGTTAAGACCCCTAAGTAATCCTGCATAAACCTTAAAATTTTCATAACAATCAGAATCAGGATCAGGGCCCCTAAAACTCAGGGGGGGCATTTCCCAATCGATATTATCATCACAGTTTTACGAGTAATTCGAATTTTCACGAACCGTCGATTCAGCTAGACTACCAAGACACGTGGCAACCTTATGTTAAAATCCGACCCGTCGCGCCACGCGACGGAACCACATGGACCCCTCGCGACACGCGAGGGGGACAATTTTTCAGTATAAATAGGGGAGGTTGGCACTTAGCTTTCTGCGTTGTTTCGACGTCAAAATTCAATTCAGGCACTGAGATATAGTCCGATTACTACAGAAACACACACTAGCTCGAATTCTGCTACGATACCGGGTATTAACTAGATCGCTGCTACGATTCAATGTCCGATCGATGGAAATTATCCGATGGATGTTTAAGCGCTATCCTTTGTCATTAGTCGTGATTCCGACAGGATGTTTGAGTACCACCCGAACTCGGGGAATACTCTGTCATGCGTTGTGAATCCGATGGATGTTTAAGTGATTGCACTTTGTCATTCGTTGTGAGGGTTTTAATCTCGTGAGTTATCGTAAATGCTGTATTAAGTTACCTACCTAGTTCGTGTACACTAGGTTACAAGGCTAAATCAATAGGCTAAGCTCTGCCTATATAAATCTGCAATCTATCAAGGCTTATCTGTAGACTAAACTCCGGCGGTATGAATCTGCATGCTTATAATGTGAGTCATTCTCTTTTTATCAAATCTATTTACAAAAGTATGTTTATTTTCAAAGGTTATAATTACAGGGATTAAGTCTATGTAATCTGAAATTACTGCCAGTATGTGGGGGGATGTGCACATAGCTACTAATTATTTATCACTTGTGGGTGAACGGACCCAGCAAGTGATATGTCCACAGTCACAAGTCCGGTCAAGTGACAACTGGGTCAGTTAATTCCAAAGATAGAGACATTGTAATCGCTCTTAATACTGTAGATTATAACAAACAGGTCGTTTTAGCAAAATGAATGAACTCACCAGTATTTCCTGCTGACAAAACCTTTTTAAAACGCGTTTCAGGTAATTACAGTAGATTGAAGTAAGAGATGGATACGGCACTGAAAGGCATCAAGAAGTGGCTTATTTTATTAATTAAATCAAATTAAGAAATATTGTTTTATGTAATCAAATTTATCTTTATTAAAGCTACCTTTGTAAAACATTGATTTATTCAATCTATTTAATAAATAAAATCTGGTGTTTCTAAACTCTGATATTTTTCCTAACTCACGGTCCTGATGAAATTTCCGCTGCGATATTTTTCAAAATAATCACCGGTACCACTGGGCTGTTCGCGGCTTCCGATTCCGTTCAGGGTGGGTCGGGGATCGTGACAACCATAAACTCAACAAAGTTGGCAGAGCCTTTCTTCTACAACCACGAGTAATGCTAGATTGTGAGGACCCATGGGTACGACCCCCTCGACCCGAGTTGGAGGGAAACGAGTGGTTTGGGCCTGAAAAGCAACAGTCGGTGAGTGAGTTGCACAATGAATGGACCAGAGAACTGGCTCATGGCTCTCGACCTAAGAAAGAATATAAGAGAACAGGGGCGACAGTTTGGAGGCTCTCATAGTAGTGGAAAAGTTTTCAAAGGAGGAACCGAGGCTACATAAAAACTAGTGTAGCTTGTCAGTTTAGTAAACCGGGAAGCCGACAACGGTTAGTTGATCGCACAATAAGTTGCATTTCCGTCCAAACTCAGAAATAGTGGACAAACCCTTGTTAATTTGGCATAGTTGGTCTTTAAAATTCTAAACACTTTCAATCGACGTGTTACTGTACGAGTGTTCTAGAGCCGTCCAGATATCATGAGCCGAAGACAGCCCAAGGACTTCTGCCAGGGCTTCTTTAGAGAGAGAAAGACTGGCATAAAGAACGAGAATTGTTTTCTTATCATCCGTGCACCAGTTAGCAAGATCAGGATTAGGGCTGGATTTGTTTTCCACCATGATCTTAGCAGCAGGAGGGTTCGAACCATCAATATGTGGCAAAAAGGTCATGACATGCTAAAATAGGGATCATGTTGTGTTTCCAGATCAGATAATTCGAGGAAGTAAGTTTGATTGTCAACACATGGAATATGGTGTTTAGAGTGACAAGAGAATCAGATGAGGAGGAGGCTGCCATAGTTGTCGTTGAGAAGGGCAGGAAACAAAGAGAAGGCAAGGGAGGGGGATGATCACAAGGCGATTGATACATGTGATAATTATGCAATGATATGCATTCCTCAACAGAGGAAGCACTCTATATATAGATATAGAAACATACACTAAGGTACAAAAGAATGAGAAAAATACAAAACACACCCTATACAATATTAGATAGGGTTATTTTGCATTTTCTTGAATATTTTAATGTATTATCTCCAACGGTTATGATCGTAAAGGTCGCTAGAAACTCACTAGTCGGATTTGAGAGTCCTCAGGAAGTACTCGTCCTAGAAGAAGAATACTCCGATCTCGACAACCTACCTTGTAGTGAGTACTCGGGGTGTGTTCGGCCTTCGTGACCTTGTTTTACAATCATGCCAGCGGTTTTGTACAATTATTGATTTTACTTGTACCCCGTCTAAAGCAAATTGTTAACCTCGTCTTTGATCATGAACTCTTTGATCATGAACTCTAGTATGAAGAATACATAAATAGTGTCAAATTGTCATCCAATTCTTTATAATAAAAATATTATAACCTCTACTATAAAGACTATCACCTATAAAATTTTCATGTCGTAGGGGGAGCGAGCTTTTGCTTAGCGTTTGATTCTACTTTAGTATTTCTTTGTTTGCTTTTATTTGTTCCCAAAACCAGAATTGACTTTTGTATTATTATATTTTTTTCTTTCAAGGTTGTTGTTTTCTTGTTCATAGAGTTTCAACTGTTCATAACGCTGCATGTCATATACGTAGTCAATGTAAAGTTGACCCCAACCATTTTTATTAATAGTTAAATTTAACACTTTAATTAATGTCCCCCACGTAATCGTAGCTAATAGAGTTTAGTTGGTGTTTAAAATTCCCAAAACTTTTGCCAACCATGCACGACATCATACTCGGTATATAGCTTGACCAACGGTTTTCTCTTTAGTATTTTGTTGAAGTCTTTTATAGTCAAGAGTTTTGAAATCAATGGTGCTAATGATTCACGAGCACAATTAGTTTGATTAACGACGGCTTATTACCGTTGGAATAAGACCCATTCTATTGGACAAAGTCATGTATTCCATTTATTTATTTTGTTATAAAAGATTGAACCTTATTATAATATTTTTTGTTACACGTTGTAAAGGGTTACATCAGCAGTGAAAACCATATATGTTGACTGTTGTCCTACATTTGGAATATTAATAATCATTAGCCACTAAACGTAGAAAGATCCAAGTCAAAAAAATTTAACGTCCAACATAAGAATCGCCGGGTACTCCGTACGCGGCACCCATTGGCTTAAAGGTAGCCCGCGGCAGCCCAACCTTCACGCACGGAGCCCCTAGCCCACCATGCCACCAGTTCCGGGGAAAACCGGACCCTGCACCCGCCCGAGGGCACGACAATGCAAAGCCGGGAAAACCCGGGAGGATCAGGAATCGAACTCGAGACCTTTTGGTCAGGAGTCTTCCTTCATTTCCATAACCACTGTGCTATAATCCCAGGGTTAGATCCAAGTCAAAATTAAGCAACCGGTTTACCAGCTTACTCTATTAGATTATTTGTTGTGGTTTAACTAAAAAGCAATTAACGGAGCCACATCACCCAGCAATGTTAGTTATGTAAAATTTCGTTAACACATTGTCGATGTTAATGAAAGAAGTTGGAAAAGATGGTGGGGCCCATGGATGTGGTAACCAATCACCTGTCACCTTCATTTTTTTCTTTCCTCTTGTTTAGTTAATGGTCAAGTTATGATGTGACGGTGATATGACAATGATTTAACAAATATTTAGTTAACGCACACCATTTAGAACCCTAGGGAAGTTACCCTTTTAACCCTTTTGCAACCCCCTTTAGCCAATTAAACTTTTCTTCTTTTAAAATTTACACAAAAAAAATAATAAATAAATAAAGAAACGTTGGACAAGAAACCTTAAATTTATCATAATTGCAACACTACTTTCGTTGAGCATAAATTTTAAAGTGAATGGAGCGAGTAGACAATGTAGTGGAGAAATTGAAGAAGTTTGGATGAAGACCGTGCACCGTTGGTTATCGGCTCTATCACTCGGTCCAGTGACAGCACCACGAAATGGTTGCAATTGGACTGGTAATGGTGGCAATTATTGTGTCCGATCCCGGAAGGTTGGAAGGGGTTGGTTGCACTTCCACCACCAGTTGTATAGTCTATCAAATATAGAATTGAAATATTGAAAACGCTTTCTTTCTCATTCACCACAAGGGCATTTAAACTAATTACAAGCACTAATTATGGAGGAAAATATGATACCGTTACAATAGAATATTTACTCTTTAAGCTAATATCTAGACTACCTAAAATAACAATATTTGAATTGGAGATAAATATACATATATTATATTATATACGTAGGGGAAGTTTCAAATGAAAACCACTAGTTATTGTGAAAACTCGAAAACTAATTAAAAAAGCCAAAAAAACATACCAAAAATTCTTTTTTTTGGCATACCATTTTTCGCCACTTTTTATATATAAAAAAAAGTTTAAAAAAAAATTTTTTTTTTTTGAAAAAAAAATTGTTTTATATAAAAAACCTGCGATTTTTTATAAAAAATTGAAAAAAAAATTGGTGTGTTTTTAAGGCTTTTTTTAGTTAGTTTTCGAGTTTTCACAATAAAAGTGGTTTTATTTGAACCTTCCCCTATATACATATATTCTTTATGTGTTGTTGATACGCCCCCGCAAGATGGAGGATCCGTTGGAGACTCCAATCTTGAAACGAATAGATAAAAATGGCACTCTCGGAAGCGGTTTGGTGAGGACATCAGCAAGTTGATCTTTAGAGCTAACATGTAAGACTTGCAATTTTCCGGCATTGACCTATTCCCTTACAAAGTGATAATCCAAGGCGACATGTTTCATAGAGAATAGTACACCGAATTCGCACAGAGATATGTGGCACCGGTATTGTCACAAAATAATAGTGGAGTGTGTAATTGTGGTGCCCCTAGTTCAGAAAGCAAGTTTTTTACCCATGAGATTTCAGCAGCTGCATTGGCAATAGCCTTGTACTCCGCTTCTGTTGAGGAACGAGATACGACCTTTTGTCGTGAAGAACGCCAAGAGATGATGTCTGAACCAAGGTACAGAATATACGCAGTAGTGGACCGTCCTCCATCATTTACTCCGCTCCAATCAGAGTCAGAAAATGCTCGTAAGTTAAGAGGGGAGTCACGATGTAAAAATAGCCCGTAGTGCACCGTTCCTTTAAATAACGTAAGACCCGTTTGAGAGCATGCCAATGGGATTGTCTAGGATTGTGCAAGAATTGTGACAATTTATTTACGGCAAAGGAAATGTCAGGACGGGTAATGGCCAAGTATTTTAGGGTACCAACAAGTTTTCGATATGGAGTTGGATCAACCGGTGGTGTAGAGTCTACAGATACGAGTGGGTCGGAGACACTGAGGGGTGTAAGAACATCTTTGGCGCCATCCATTTTGAAGGTTGTGAGGGTGTCGTGGATGTGGCGATGTTGGGAAAGGAAGAGGCCATGAGATGTAGGAATAACCTCAATGCCTAAGAAATGGTGTAGAGGCCCAAGGTCCTTGATAGAAAATTTTTGACCAAGAGCACGGACAAAACATTCAAGAAAATGGTTATCGCTCCCCGTGATGACGATGTCGTCAGCGTAAACTAGAAGGTAGCAGACAATACCATTCTGATTATAGATAAAAAGGGAGGCATAAGGACTTTCGAAAACCAAAGTGGAGTATGAAGGATGTGAGCTCATTGTACCATGCTCTTGGATCTTGTTTGAGTCCGTAGAGCGATTTTTGGAGTTTGCAAATATGATTTGGAAATTCTGAGTTTGCAAAGTTGGGTTGTTGAACATGTATACCTCTTCATGTAAGGTACCGTGAAGAAACGCATTATTGACGTCGAGTTGACGTAAGGGCCACCGGTTAGGGAGAGCAACAAATAGAACGATACGGATGGTAATTGGTTTCGTGACTGGACTGAATGTGTCGAAGTAGTCTTTGCCGAATTGTTGGTGAAAGCCCTTTGCAACTAGGCGTGCTTTGTATTTGTCGATAGTACCATCGGGTTTCTGTTTGATTCTGAAAATCCATTTGCAACCAATTGTGTTTTGGCCGGTTCGTGGGACGAGATCCCATGTGTGATTTTGAAGTAGTGCATTGAACTCAAGGTCCATAGCATGTCGCCAGTGGGGATCCTTCATGGAATGGATATGTGTTGTGGGTTCAAGAGTAGGAGGGAGAGGGTGAAGGGTGGTGGAATTTACAAAATTGGGATTGAAGTATTTAGTGTTTGGTTTTGATTGTCTTTTGAGAGGAACCGTGGTGGAGTTGGTGGGCGGGATGGAGGTGGGTGTCGAGGAGTGTACGGATACGGATGGGAGATATTTGGTGATTGGCTGGAGTGTGGTGTTTGGATATAGGAGAGTGGTTGGTCGGTGTACGGTTTGAAGAAGAGAGAAAGGGTGAGATCGGCTGGGAAGAGGTGGGTGGGTCAGACTCAGCACGTGTAGATGAGGTTGTGGATGGTGTATTTGTAGTAAATGAGTGTGAGGACGAAGAAGTGGATTGTGAAGGCTGAGATAAATTTAGATTTGGAGAGAGAAAAGGTGGTGCATGGGAAGTATATGTGGTAGTGGGTGTGGGTTCAGTATATGAGTTTAGTTTTATGGAAGCATGTGGGATAGGAAATGAGTAATTATGAGATGGGTCAGAAGCCGTGGTCGGTTTGTTTTGAGCAGGAAAAATACGAGGTATGAACTCAACATGATGGGAATGATATAATTTTTCGGTTACCAGGTCAAAGCATTTGTAGGCGGATTTAGATGTCGAGTAACCGAGGAATATACATGTTTGTGATCGTGTTTGTAACTTTGGGGTGGTGTATGGGCGAAGCCACGGGTAACAAAGACACTCGAACGACTTAAGTTTTGATTAGGTGGGTGGTGTTCCAAACAACATATCACAAGGCGATTTGTTGTTAAGAATTGGAGTTGGAAGGCGATTGATTAGGTAGGTGGCGGTTTGAAACGCGTGTGACCAAACTTATGAGGAAGGTTCGCATAGTGGAGAAGGGCAAGACCCGTTTCGACAACATGACGGTGACGCCTTTTGGCAACACCATTTTTCTCGGGTGTATGAGGCGGGGTCGTGTAATGTGAAAGGCCATGTGAGTTGAGATACAATTTAAGAGCAATATATGCACCACCGTCGTCCGTGAATAGAGAGATTAGAGATGTCTTGAAGAATTTTTCAACTAAGGATTTAAATTGCGGGAAGAGAGTAGAGACATCAGATTTTCTTTTCATAGGGTATAACCATATATATTTGGAGTAGAAGTCAACAAATATAACATAGTAGTTAAACCCATCTATTAAGGTTTGTACCGGGCCCCATACGTCTGAATATATAAGCTCCAAGGGTTTGTTAACAACAAAGGAATTTTGGCCAAATGGAAGCTTATGGCTTTTATTCAAAGAACAAAATTTACAGTGAAATGACTCATGCGACACTTTGTTACAATTAAGTCCCAATTTAGTAATTAAAGACTTGAAAACTTGGAACGAAGGATGTCCAAGAGTATGGTGCCACGCAAGTAGAGATCTTGTTCCAGTTACATTGACTTGATGAGATGAAGAAAATGGTCCATAGTAAACATCATTGACGTTCACTCCCTGCATGATATGCGCCCCCGTGCGTAGGTCCTTAACCATGAAATAAGATGGAAAAATTCAACGGAAACATGGTTAGTGCGGCAAATTTTTGCAACAGAAACAAGGTGATTACGTAAGTGAGGAACAATAAGAACGTTGTTTAAGAAAAGTGGACGTGAGTTTATGTGAATAGTGGTTTTACCATCACCTAAGACAATCTCATCCGGGCCACCGTATTCGGAAAAAACGGGCAATGAGTTTTGATTAGGAGCGGTATGACTTGATGCTCTAGTCCAGTGTCCCACATCCATGTCGGGTTTGTGGCAGTGGGATGAGCGTAGGTGTAGTTAACCGTAGGTGTGGAGGCAGGATGACCTTGAACGGAGATAATTGTTGTCCCGTAAAAAACGACCAAGTTTGCGACAATCTCTAGTTTCGTGTCCAGGGATATTACAAAAGTGACAATAGGTACCGGTACGGGTTGCATGGTTGTTGTTGGTGTGGGATGTGGGTCGTACAGACCAGGAGGGGTGTGTGTAAGCCGACTGGTTTGATTTGTTGTAGCGATAATCTGGCTGTGGTTTGGAGAAGTTTCTTGCAGGTTGTCGTTGAGTTTGATTTACGGTAGCAATCACCGGATCAGATGAGGTATCTTTAAGATTTCGTTCATGGTCCAGTAGTTTATCAAACAACTGAGCAAAGGACATTGTAGTGTTGCGAGTTTTCAAGGCAGCAACGAGTCCGGCGAAATCATCACCGAGCTGGTTCATGATGTGAACCACTAAGTCTTCTTCATCAATGGGACTCTGAGCAATGGCTAACTCGTCCGAAATTAATTTCATGTCGTGCACGAAGTCTGTGACAGAACGAGATTCTTTGGGATTCTTGGCTAACTTAGACTTTAGAGAGACGATACGCGAGTGGGATCCGCTTGCATAGCTTGCCTTGAGAGCGTTCCAGGTATTTCATGCCACCGGATGAAACGAGAGGTTGAATCGCGTCAGAGTAGCTGCCGAGAAGGGTGCTGATGATCATTTGATCTTGACAGAACCAGTTTAGGAAGTCCGGGTTCTCTTTGGACACTTCGCCGGCGATAATTTTTTTGGCCAGCGGTTCGGAATTATCGACAATATGATGATCGAGTTGAAGTCATATGAAAGTGGATAGAACTTGTTTACGCCATGAAGGGAAATTGTTAGAACTGAGTTTAATTGGGAAGTGAGTTGCTGCTGTATGGTGGATGATTTGTGTAGATGCCATGGTAGTGTTACGAAGAAGAAAAGAAGCAGGTGTGTAGGATCAGAAGAAAAAAAAAAGACTCGTGAGAGTAGGTTAAGCTCTTGATACCATATCAAATATAGAATTGAAATATTGAAAAGGCTTTCTTACTCATTCACCACAAGGGTATTTAAACTAATTACAAGCACTAATCATGGAGGAAAATATGATACGGTTACAATAGAATATTTCCTCTTTAAGCAAATATCTAGACTACCTAAAATAACAATATTTGAATTGGAGATAAATATACATATGGGGAGGGTTCATTGGGGAACACTAAAAAAGTGGGGAACGGGGGAACACTTTTAAAAATTATACTTAACATGTTAAAAAAAATATTTTTCTAATTTTTTTTCGGCGCTTTTTCTTATAAATACAAGTAGAAACATTTTTGATAAAAAAAATCAAAAACTAAAAAAATAAAAAAATGTTTAAAAAACAGTTTTATCTTATAGAATTAACTTAACATGTTAAAAATATTTTTTTTAAAAAAAATTTTCAGCGCTTTTCTTTATAAAAAAGAGGAGAATCTAGTCGAGTAAAAAAATATTTTTTCTAAAAAAAACAATTTTTAGCCTTTTTTAATTGTTTTTTTTTTATATTTTTAGTTTTTGATTTTTTTTATTAAAAATGCTTCTACAAGTATATATAAGAAGAAGCGCCGAAAAAGATGTTTAAAAAAATAATTTTTAACATGTTAAGTTAAATTTTTAAGAGTGTTCCCCGGTTCCCCACTTTTTTAGTGTTCCCCAATGAACCTTACACATATACATATTATATATATATATATATATATATATATATAAGGAGAAAACCCACTCCAGTTGACTAAACACTGAAAACTCACACATGTGGCTAGGATTCATCCACGTCACATGGCCAGAAGATGTCACTAGTCTTCCTTTTTAGAGAATGCTGACAACTTTTCTCTCTCTAGAAATTATAAGAGCAACACTTATTAAAAATACATAAGAACTCATTCATCTCAATGAAAACTACCTCTCTCCTCATTCATCTCTCTCTTCTAACAAAAAACCCACCACCACTTTGTTCAGATCAAAGAAATTCTGAACAAATCTAAAGATGTCGATATGGGGGTTTACCAGATCTATCTCGTTTGCCGATATGGGGTGGTTTTGCCGGTGCACTTAGGGTTCGTTTGAGGTTCAGATCTAAACTTTGGTGATGACGAATCAGATCTCGAAGAGAGGCTGAAGGTTTTTGTTCGAACCAGGCAAAGATCCAGTGAAATTACGTACTTTTTTACGTTTTTGAAGGTTTTTGTTCGAACCAGGCAAAGATCCAGGTACAATCCTTTTCATTTCTTGATAACTTTGGATGATTTATTTGTTGTTTTCTTGATTGTACTGTGTATGTGGGTTTGATTAATTGAATTTGGCATACGGGCCTTTTTAATTTGTGTTTTGGGTTGTTTGTTTCTTGTTTTGAAATGGTTTAGATCTTTTTCTCTCTAGATAAAAAAAGTGGTTTTTGATCTTTCTGGTGATTTAAATGAAGGGATCAAGAGGATTAGTGAGGCAATTGATGGGTTAGATGTTGGGGTTTTGATAAATAATGCAGGGGTTTCGTATCCTTATGCTAGGTTTTTTCATGAAGTGGATGATGAGTTGTTGACTAATTTGATTAAAGTCAACGTTGAGGGGACTACTAGAGTGACACAAGCTGTGTTGCTTGCTATGGTGAAGAGGAAGAAAGGTGCTATTGTGAATATTGGATCTGGTGCTGCTATTGTTATTCCTTCTGATCCTCTTTATGCTGTTTATGCTGCTACTAAAGCGTAAGTTATTATTATTATTTTTAATTATTAGTATAAAGTTTTGATTTTGAAATTTGGGTTATGGATCTTGATTAGTGCTGATTGGTGTTGTTGATTTGTTTTGGTATGTTGATCAGTTTTCAAGGTGTCTTTATGTTGAGTACAAGAATAGTGGCATTGATGTGCAGTGTCAGGTACATTGTTGAATGTTTTACTTCATAGAAATTTATTAATTAGTGCATAAAACTGTTGATTAAAAAGGTCACTAAAACTTGTTGATCCAATCAGTATTTTCGTCGAAGCCTACCAAACCGAACCATGAACACCCATGTGTTTTAGAGACATTTGTGTTTTAAAATTCGAAGTTTTGTAGTGTTATCGAAAATTGGAAATTTGTTATGGTAGTGCATATCATGGATGAGGACCGTGTTAGTTTCTTGAACTTACAACTTCAATTGTGTTTGGGTGGATTGTGTTAGGATCTATATAACCAAACACTATAGCAAACAAATAGTGTCAGGTTGGCAGATTGAATCATTGAACGTTCAACCCATGTATTGAATTTGTGTCAAAGACATCAACCCAGACCCGGACACACTTAAAACAATGAAACTCGAACTCGACCCGTTTATATCTCATTTATCTAAACAAGTAAAACGGGTTGGCTAGTTGTAATCAAGTTACAAAAGTGTTAAACGGGCTAGGCGGTTGTAATAAATGGGCTAAATGGGTTGGCGGATTGAACAAGTCAACTCGAACGCAACTCTTTCGATTAAACGCATAGTTGTGAATTGCGTTTTTTTTTAAGTTTCTCACCCAACTGGCCCACGCGTGCCTGGGGTTTTCGGAGTTGCATTCGTGTCCGCAGGACGTGCGGGTATTTTGATGTAATATACATATAAAAATTTTTAAAAATCTTTTTCTAGTGTAATCGCTATTTATAAAATAGCCATCGCTATTTGTCGCTATTCACTACGTAGCCCAGCCATGCCTTGTCGCTATTCACTATCGACAACTATGATTAAACGAGCTAAGAATGTCAACCCAAACATAATCCCTTTATTGAAAGGTTTAAGACATGACAACCCAAAACCTGATTATTTGTGTCATGTTTCGTACCTATTTGACAGGTATTTTTCTGTTCAAAAGATTTGAAGACATTATTTTGAATTAATTTGGAAGTGTTGTTCATTTTACAAGCCATCCATTATTATTTAACATGTACATTTATTATAGGCTTTTGTTATTTCTAAAAAATATAAATTTACTTCAAAGGCTAAATTTCCTTTTTTTGTTTTTTTATATGTTTAGGTTATGCAACTGATCTGGATACATTGTGGTTCAATAATAATTGTGCGACGAATATGTAATGGATCTAGATTTGTAGAAGTGATAGTTACAAATGGAACATTTTTTTTTTTTTGCAATTACATGTATTTTTTTATCAGTAATACATTACATTTTTGGTAGTTACACTTTTATGTATGTGTATATCCTTTAAATGGTAAAAAAAAAACATTTTCCTTGTTTACTGGTTGTTTACAGTTTTTGAAATTATACAGAAAATGTATGTTTACACGTGGTGTAACTTCATCTATATGTTGGATTATTGTTAAGGACGTTTATTTTTGATGTAACAATTCTCATAACAATTCTTTTCGTCTTAGTTATGAACGTCCAAGATCTATGCATTTTTTATGTATTTTTTTTATCAGTAATACATTACATTTTTGGTAGTTACACTTTTATGTATGTGGATATCCTTTAAATGGTAAAAAAAACATTTTTCTTGTTTACTGGTTGTTTACATTTTTTTGAAATTATACAAAAAATGTATGTTTACACGTGGTGTAACTTCATCTATATGTTGGATTATTGTTGGATTATTGAATATGAGAATTTTCTATGTTATGGATTTTTTGGTTTTGTTTTTAACATGTTACATTTTTTTCCCAGAGATTTATGTAGACTTTTACTGTGTTGAATCTGAGAATTTTATATGTTATGGATTTTTTGGTTTTGTTTTTACCATGTTACATTTTATTTTTGCCTCAGATTTTTGTACATTTTTGCTGTATCCGTGTTACATTTTTTTTTTCTGAGATTTTTGAACATTTTTGCTCTATGTGAGTTTGATCATGTGCTTTTGTTGATGGTTGCTTGAATATCTTTTTTTGTACATTTTTTAGATCACGTGACTCTTTTTTATTTTTTCCTAAAGTGTGTAACTTATGTAAGGTTTTTTTAAGATAGCATTTTTTTTTAGTTTTTCGTTATGTTAGAAGTCAGTATTTGTTTAAATCATAGAAAATTAATGGGTGATAGAACTTTAATCATTAGAGAGAGAGAGAGAAAACATAAAATAATAAAAGAAAAGTACTTTAATCAAGAGAGAGAAAACATAAATTAATGGATGACAGAACTTTAGTACTTTACTGCACTTTCTTTGTTCCAATATTACCCTTCATTACATTAAATACATTAAAAAATTGAGACAAAGTACACAAAAGCAATTGATGGGGTAAAAGTTAATCCTAGCCATCCATCAAGTTTGATCAATGGTGATTAATGGGTTTTCAGGGTTTAGTCAACTGTAGTGAGTTTTCGATTTACCCTTGACCTATATATATATATATATAGGGAGGGGCTCATGCGAGAACCACCCTTATTGTGAGAACCTTGAGAACCAATGTGAACACAACCTAAAATAGCTAAAAAAAACCTAACCCCCACCCCCCCCCCCCCCAAAACCTAAACCCCCCACCCCCCCCCCCCCCCTAAAAAAAAACCTAAACCCCCCTCCCCCACCCCCCAAAAACCTAAACCCCCCCCAAGCTAAAATGCTAAAAACTAAACCCCCAAAAAACTTAAAAAAATCTAAATTTTTTTTTTGAATTTTTTAATATTTTTTATGTTAAAATCGCTACTTTTAGAAGCAAAAAAAAAATTTTAAAAAAATATTTTTTTTTGACTTCGAAAAGTAGCGATTTTTTTATAAAAAATATTAAAAAATTCAAAAAAAAATTTTTTGTGTGATTTTTAGCTATTTTTAGGCATTTTTGGTGTGTTCACATTGGTTCTCGCGGTTCTCACAATAAGAGGTGGTTCTCGCATGATATGAGAACCACGAGAACCACTGATTAGCCGTTAGATCAACTTGATGGATGGATGAGATTAAAAGTAACAAAAATTAATATTAAATGGTTTTTGTCTTATTATGTCTTTAATATTATAATCCAAAATGGTATTTAAGTAATTTTGTTTTTTTTTGTTTTATTAAGTTTATTATTTTTTATTACAATTTTGTCCTATTACATTAAATGTTTTTTTTCTTAAATCAGTTTTTTTTATATTAAACAAACATCAGTTTTTTTTTCTTTCTAAAATCTGTTTTTTTTTACTAAAATCAGTTTTTTTTTTTTTTTCTAAAATCAGTTTGTTTTTACGCTCCGTTTTTTCACGCCGTTTTACGACCCGTTTTTACAACCCGTCTTACGCCCGACTTTTTCAAGCGACGTTTTTTTAACACGCCGTTTTTTTTAACGCGCCGTTTTTTTCGCGCCGTGTTTTACGCGCCGTTTTTTACGCGCCGTTTTTTTAACGTCGCTTTTTACGCGTCGTTTTTTAACGCCATTATTTTACGTTTTACGCGCCGGTTTTTTACGTTAACGTTTTTTTACGTTTTACGCGCCGGTTTTTTACGTTAATGTTTTTTTTTTACGTTTTACGCGCCGGTTTTTTACGTTAACATTTTTACGTTTACGTTTTACCTAAAACTTTTTACGTTTTACGAAAAACCTTTTAGGTTTTACGTAAAACCTTTTTACATTTTACGTAAAACCCTTTACGTTTTACGCGTCGGTTTTTTACGTTAACGTTTTTTACGTTTTTACATTTTACGCACCGGGTTTTTACGTTAACGTTTTTTACGTTAACATTTTTAAATTCAGGTTTTTTACGTTAACGGCTTTTTTACGTTAACGGTTTTTACGTTAACGGTTTTTTACGTTAACGTTTTTTTCGTTTTAGTAAAAAAAAAATTTACGTTTTACGTTTTACATAGAACTTTTTACTTTTTACGTTTTGCGTAAAACGTTTTAGGTAAAACTTTTTACGCTTAACGTTTTTACGTTTTACGTTAAAAAAGTTTACGGGTTATTTTATTTTTTACAAATTTTTTTTACGCAAAAACGAACGCACTCAGAAATCGCAAACTCGGGAGGTGTCTCAGATATATTGTTATCATCATCGACGCCTCAAAAAAAAAAAAAACCCAACAAACATAAAAAACAAAGGGTATCTCGAAAAAAAAAACGGGGTTTGGCTCAGATTATCCGATAATCAAGAGGCTGCAAAAGTGGGGTTGCAGGATCAGAAACCCTACCCTCCGCCGTCCTTGTCGCGCCATTGTCATCAAAATCTACGGGTTTTTTTTCTTTTTTTTTTTTTGGCATCATCGCCACCCCGTCGATCGTATCAAAACCCACATATTTAAATATCACAAATCAAAACCCGCAGATCAACATGAACAACATTCAAACCCAGATTCAACCCAGATTCAACATGAACATCATTCAAAAAACAGAATATCATTCAAACGCAGAGTCAACAGGATCAAAAAAGGTCCCAATAACATCATTCAAACCCAGATTCAACATGAACAACATTCAAGCCCAGATTCAACAGAATCAAACCCAGAAAGTCAAACCCACAAGATTCAAAACCATATTCAACAGAATCAAACCTGCAGCAAAAACACAAAAGATTCAAACCCAGATTCAACAGAGTCAAACCCAGAAAGTCAAACCCGCAAGATTCAAAACCATATTCAACATAATCAAACCTGCAGCAAAAACACAAATGATTCAAACCCAGATTCGAACACCCACCACCAGATTCAACAAAAATTAAAACCCATAATCAACCCAGAAAAAGCAAGAACACATACCAAAAAAACCCAGAAAAATCAAGAACACCCATCAGATTCAAGAACACCCAAAATCAAACCCAGATTCAAGAACACCCAAAATCAAACCCAGAAAAATCAAGAACACCCATCAGATTCAAGAACACCCAAAATCAAACCCAGATTCAAGAACACCCAAAATCAAACCTAGAAAAATCAAGAACACATACCAAAAAAACCATCGGTATCACCGGCTTCACCGGCTCAGCCACCGCCGCTGGCCCTCTCCACCCACCCACCATCCCCAACGCCTCCCGCCACCGCCTCCAACACCACCGCACCCACTGCCACACCACCAAAAAAATCAAAACCCACCAGATTTTTACAAACCCACCACAATCATCAAACCCACCAAAATAATCAAAACCCACCAGAAAATCAAAGGCTTAAATTCTTACCAATTTAGTAAAGAAAACCCATCATTTTTAGCTAAAACACCCAATCATCTCACCGGCACCGGCCGTCATCGATATTCGCCGGTACCCGGATCCGATCAACTGTAAAATCGGACAAGACAAAGTGTGTTGGAGAGAGAGTGGGGTTCTGAGTGTGAGAAAGGTAGGAGGAGTTCCAGGCGGGGGGTGTGGGTGACGGCCATGAAGATGCCGGAGACGATGCCGGTGGTGTTCATAAGTTGTCGATGATGATGGTGGTGTTCATAACCCTGAAGATGATGGCGATGATGATCTTCATCTTCATCAGAGGATAAAAGAGAGAGAGAGAGAGAGTGTTTCAAAAAATGAGTATGAAGAGAGAGAGTATGAAATATGAAATGACTTTAATAAATAGACAAGATAGACTGACATTGAAAAGTGTAATATAAAGTAAATTACCTAAATACCCTTTTGGTTGGCTTAATCTGATTGGTGGAGAGTGGTTCTCATGGTTCTCATAACTGGAGGTGGTTCTTATTCTAGCGGCTCCCTATATATATATATATATATATATATATATAGGATAAGGATCATTACAGAACACTAATTATTGCGAGAACAAAAAGAACAACTCTAAATCACCAAATTTTGAGATTTAAGGCTTATATTTCTTAAAATTTATGTTTCTTACATTCATATGTGTATTATATATATTTAAAAAATCATATATTTTTTCCTACACATAATCTACATACATGTAGGTAATTTAGCCTACACATAATCTACATGTGTGTAGGTTATTTAAAAAATGAAGATTTTTCAAATTTTGTTTTAAATTCTAGTATGAGAAACAATAAATCTTACATTTATAACATTTTAATTTACTTTTTAGGTTTTTAGGATTGAAAAAATGAGTGATTCATTTTATTCTGTGTGTTCTCGCAATATTTAGTGTTCTGCATAGAACCTTCCCCTATATATATATATATATATATAGAGAGAGAGAGAGAGAGGCCGGTTATCATACAAATGCCCTTATCGTACATTACGTACGCTACAATCTCAGTCGTCCGATCATCTTCCCGCATTAAATTCGCATGTTGTTTTTTTTGTACCACATGCGAAATTGTTAAAAAAAACAACATGCTATTTCAATAAAATTATCACATGCGAAATTGGTACAAAAAAACAACATGCGAATTCATCAAAAATTATCACATGCGAAATTGTTATAAAAAAAACATCCTATTTCATCAAAATTATCACATGCGAAATTGGTACAAAAAAAACAACATGCGAATTCATAAAAAATTATCACATGCGAAATTGTTATAAAAAAAACAACATGCGATTTTAAAATGCGGGAAGATGTTCTGACGGCTGAGATTGAAGCGTATGTAATGTACGATAAGCAATATTGTACAGTACTCTTTACCTATATATATATATATATATATTCTTTATGTGTTGTTGATCTATAGTCTTTCTATGATGAAAAGCACTAGGCAATGCAAGCATGTAGTTATAGCTAATGGCAATACACAAGCTTTTGATTATTCTCCATCTTTTTGACTAATGATGCAAGAATGATTTTTTTGATGATTTATCGTCTAGTTGTAACTCAGAAGAAAAACGTTAGATCGTTAGAGATGTCGTCGGCTCTACTGCACTAAGGTGTCCATGTGGCCAACATTTTCTTCAAAAGAGTACATGTTTATTTGAAAAGATTTTAAGTAAGAAAACATGTAATTTTTGCCCACCAATATGTAAAGGATTTTTATATAAAAGTTAAATTTCATTTTAGTTCATGTGGTTTGGACCATTTTAGCAATTTAGTCCAAATGTTTCATTTTTTGCCTGTAAGTCCAAAAAGATTTTACTGTTGCCATTTTAGTCTATTGGGATAAATTCATCCATTATTTATCTTAACGAGAAAGACAATGCGGTCATTTTATATGGCCGAAGTGCCCTTTTAATTAACAGAATTACATATAAAATGACCGAATTACCCTTCTCGTTAACAAAAAAATGAATAAAGTTAACCAAGTGTAGTAAAATGGCAACGGTGAAAACTATTTGTTCCCATAGGCAAAAAATGAAACATCTGAACTAAAATGGTTTGAGTTATTTTGCCAGTTTATAAACTCAAACCATTGAGAATAAAATGTCATTTAACTCTTTATATAACCTTACACTCTTTACATATGAATTAAAATTGGTTCACATTATAGCTATCGTAACCCAAGTTGCACTTTTGGAGTCCGAGCATTAGATTAGAATCTATTAAAAATCAAACCTTATGAATAGTTCTTAAGAGCAGGTGGAAACTAACTATTGGGCTTTATGGGCGGTCATTGCTAAATCACGTATATCAGACCCCCTATTTTATTACTTTGCCACAAAACCTAACACGTATCATCAGCACATCGTCTCCTCAGGAACCAGTGACGATCTAGAAGATTCCGGCCACCTTCTACGGAGATTTCGACCACCTTCTCCGGCACCACCATTGCATGACAGTACACAGCGGCGGAGAATTGGGCTTTATGGGCGGTCATTGCTTAATCACGTATATCAGAGCTCCTATTTTATTACTTTGCCAGAAAACCTAACACGTATCATCAGCACATCGTCTCCTCAGGAACCAGTGACGATCTAGAAGATTCCGGCCACCTTCTACGGCGATTCCGGCCACCTTCTCCGGCACCACCATTGCATGACAGTACACAGCGGCGGAGACGAAGCGGCACGTGAAAGATAGACAGAAAGGAGGGGTCGGAGAGACGACGGTGGCATAGACACGGAGGTGTCGTTGAGGGTTCCGCAGTCTTTCTCCGATTTCTTCTTCTGGTGGTGTGTTCTTTCTGATTGTTTAGATCTTAGCGCTGCCATTACATTTCTCCCGGCGAAGGTCTGTATTACTGTATACTGCAAATTTTCTCTTAATCGATCTCATTTTGTTTCTGTTCATGTGTTTGTTCGGTACTGCTATAGACGAGAAAACATGGAGATTTGTCAATCCGATTTGGCCTTCAAGTATGATGGTATTGTTTTCTATCTGTTTATCTTATTGATTATCTAACTTCGTTTGTATGTACAGTTGTATTTAGGTAAGTGTTATACATGTTATCTAGGATTTGGAAGACGGAAGCACATCAAGATCGAGTTCTTAAACTGCTTATGCCACAAAGATACGTTTTGTATTTTTCAATATATGATATACACTTCGTTTGTTTCTAAAATGAGGATGAGTATTCTGAAAACTACCCAACGAACTACCCTTATTGCCGACTACATCTATGCTTTTTGGATATGGTTTGAGAGTTGTCTTCCTTTTTCCAATGTTTACTACAACAATGTGTTATCTCAGTTTAGGTTACAAGGGTTGTTCTCCTTTTAGCGTGATTTAAAGTTGCATCACCCATCGATGACGGCAAGGAAGTTTTTGGTGGCAGCCAATCACTGGATAATGACGACGGTGTCTTCATGGACTTGAGAATGTAGTGGAGGAAGACGCCCTAACTGCTTTGGCGAATGTTTCTACAAAAAATTCATGCTCAGAAATGAGCAGATAGCGAGGACGGAGAGCATAGCGGATTCAAGCTGAGAATCAACGGGGAGGTTTGTGGTTTCTCCTATTTATAACTTCATTTAAGCTTCGTATAATGTTTTGTTTGTTAATTTCTTAACCAAATTTGTGAAATTTCATTTCATAACTTAATCTGCGTTTACTAATAATACTTTTAATTTACAAAAGCAAAGGAAACAGATACACTTATTTGCAGGCTTGCAATACCTGATTCTTGATACAACATTTTTTTTTGTTTTATGATTTGTTATTTTCTTTCATATCTAATTTTCTCCATGCTTATCTCTTTTGTGTATTGCAAGTAAATAGATGTTAGCATAGTTTATTTATTGTCATCTTTAACTTGCTATACTAGGAGACCTGTAGGCACGCCAGGTCCATCCAGACTTCCATCCAATGCGTATTGAATGTTTATATGTATTTTCAGTATCTTTTGGCATTATTCTTTATATATTCTTTCTATAGTTTATTGTTTTATTTAAAGATTTAGTATTTTATAATAGGTTAAAGATTTATTTCTCATTGGAAATCAGGAATCTCAACAGTAGTTTTGTGGTCTTTAGTTATTTAGATTATGGTATGACCCAGCTGCTATCTTTACAATGTTATATGGGATAGAAGTATGCATATTGGATCAGGATCAATATGAACTTAAATGGTTGTATTAACGGTAAGAACTGATCAAAATTCACAATTTGAATTATAGCCATGATGTCACATAAACATTAGAGATAAACGTAATTAATTACTCACATGGCTATAGAGGTAATGTGAGTCTCGGTTTGTTTTTCACGTTGCTTGGTCAGTGATTGTTGGTTAATGTTGTCTGTTTTTCGTCTTCAGTGTTTTTTGAGAATGTTCTTTGTGCAACAGATTTGTGACCTAAATTTGGAATAATTTTGTTAAACAGTAGTCTGAGCTAGCGACGTTTGGTGTTTCTCGGCGAAAAGTCATTGGTGGATGCTTTTTTGCTTCAATAAACCTCGATTTCATTCTCATTAGCCTGTTCTTTTCTTTGATTTGTGTTGTATTTTAGTTATATTTTGAGATGGAGTACCTTGCAATAACAAGCTTACAAGCGAAAAACATTAGTATAAAACATGGATTTGGTGGTATGAGGTTTAGTTAGGAGAATTTGAATTGTGCTGATATATATATTATGTACATATAATGGCAGGTTATGTTGCCACTTTATGTGGCTGGCTGCAAATCTAAAGACCCAAGTGCATCATTTAGAGGCCTCACAAACATAGTTGATGACTGGTATTTTCTGCTTCTGTTTTTTTTTTTACGAAGATATTGTATTCCATAGTTCAGTACTTCAGTATACTTTTTGTTTTGGTGAGGTAGTTGATGTTATGCTTTTTTCGATGAGGCGGATCTGGAAATTTCAGATTAATAAGTACCCTAGGTTATATATATTTTCCTCAAATTTAGAAGATATCGCAAAAAATGTAAACTTTTATAATAAATTATGATTGTTTAATTTTAGTTTATATGTACTATTGAACTTCATCGACATCCCCTTAAGCGTCGACATGAAGAACCTTCTTTTAGCGCTTTTATTTGGATAATTCAAACAAACTGATGTCGCAACTAGCAACTTATGATGAATATGATGATGTCTTATTTTGGATTATTTCACTTTATATACTTTTTATTTCGGCCTCAGTTTTTGTTTTCATAAGCATTCTTTATAATGCTAAACAAATAAAGGAATTTATATATATTGTCTCTGCAGCACTTCATAATCAGTTGTATACTGCTAAACAAATAAAGGAATTTCTATTTTACTACCAATGTAGCTGAATAGCCTCACAGTATGCTTTGTTCTACAAAGCCTCCACTACTTCATAATGTCACTATATCTAAAGACATAAATTCACATGTTCTTTTTTAAATGTTGATTATTTCAGGCGTGATCAACTGATCATGGGTTCACATTGGAGTTGCATTAAATTTGCTTTTAGCTGATTACAGGATATTGATGCTTATAGTTTAGGCCCAACCAGTTGTTTATGGAGGATTCTTGGCATTATGTTGGTTACTAGGTTTTTTAAGCAAATTGAAGTTTTACGAGCTCGGCGATTAAAGCTCTAAGGCGTTCATTATTTATCAATGTTAAATTTTTATCACACCCCGCACCCGTTAAAAGCAACGTGATAACTTATTGACACTTATTAACATTACAAAAGCTCGAACCCTTAACCAAATGAAAGCAACATCTAATATCGCGCAACGCGTGAAGATTCGAATACTCCTAGTTTTATTCATATTGGACGAAAATCCAATGCTTTTAACGATTGTGCAACTATTTAAATATTTCAACATTATATAATTTACTTTAATCATTTCGCCACGTACATTAGCCATAAAATAGTACGCTCAATAAGTATTTTTACATTACTACATAAACTTTTTATCATATCTTGAATGAATCTTTATTGTTCATTTATATAAAGAATAAAAAAACCCTCCTCACTATTCCTAAGTTTTATATAACTTCATGAACATTACTTTTCGTGAGGAACTGGCATTAACCATTACCATGCATCACTTTATTAAATAGTCTGTCAAAATCATACAAAAATGAGCTAAATTTACATGAAATTAGTAATGAATAATTAAGGAATCGACTATAAACTAAAAATAGCAACCAATTATTGGGAAAAAATAGAATTTAATTTGTAAGGTTGTTAAAAACCTATATGATGTGTGCATGGCCATCGGCACAAATCAGTAATCGATCGAAGTAGAAGGAGTCGATGGTGGTGGTGGAACACCACCAACATGGAGACCGGCTACTTTCCTAGAACCGACACAAGGGTTACCACCATTGCCCGTGTTACCACATCCGTTTCCTGGTGGCCGAACTGGACCTTTTGGTAGAGATGATAACAATAGATTGTCTCTCTTCATCCAGGTTTCTTTAAGTTCTCCTCCAAGAAGTCTACAGGCTCCATTTTGTTGGAAACTTAAGAATATAAGTACAAACATTGTTATTATGGCTATATTTTTGGTTTCTGGTCTCATGTTTCTTGTGGATTTTGTAATTTGCAATG
The DNA here is from genome assembly GCA_030545235.1 of Helianthus tuberosus. Taxonomy (NCBI): domain Eukaryota; kingdom Viridiplantae; phylum Streptophyta; class Magnoliopsida; order Asterales; family Asteraceae; genus Helianthus; species Helianthus tuberosus. The sequence continues at coordinate 166,532,206 of CM060355.1, forward strand.
AACAAAAAGAATGAATAAATAAATTTCTTGATGTAGGGAGAACAGGATAAAACTGCTAGGGTTTGATGATTTATTTGGATGATGAGAAGTTTATATATAGCTATACGTAAGTCAGAGACCGTATGATTTGACTTTGAATTAGAATATTTGTGATATTCAATTAGCAGTGATTGGAAATTGAATGGTTCCAAAAGAAAAAAAAATAGTCCCCGGTCACCATAAAGCGCATTTTGATTACATGAACAATATTTGCGTTCATAACAGAAAATACTCCTATTAAAACGGTAGAGGTATCCTCACATTCCCCAAAAGTATTTACACATCCCGTAACCTTAAATGACCCTCATTGCCTAATACGCCTCAAACTGGACCCACCCATACGCACGTCATTGCCCAATACATTTGAAAATGGTCCCTACCATCTAATTAATGCCAATCATTGGGTATCAGCCAATGATTAACAATGATTGGGATGTAAGAAACTTTATTTTGAAAGAGTTTTTGTATGGGAAAGTTGTGAAATATTTATATAAGAAAATTAATATTTTTTTTTTTATAAAATGTTGTTATAAAAATTTGTGTTAGTATTATAAAACTTCATATTTTTATAAAATAAATTGTGTATATTTTTATTAAAAAAATGTGCATATGTTTTTTTATTAAGTATTATTATTAAAAATTTCATATTTTTATAAAATGAATTGTGTATATTATAAAATGCCAATTTTTTATAAGTATTATTAAATGTCAATTTTTTTTATAAAACGAATTGTATATATTATAACAAAGTTTTTTATTTATGAATTATTATTATTTCTTTAATTGTCAAAATTAGTTTTATTTAATATTACTAAATGAGTATTATTACGTCTTTAATTGTCAAACTTTTAAATGTCAAATTTTATTAAATAGGTATATTATATCGTTTTATTAAATGTCAACTTTTTTATTTATCAATTATTATTATGTGTTTAACTGTTTTCATAACGCAATGTGTATGTTATAAAATGTCAAATTTTTATGTCTTTAATTTTTTTTACTTGTCGTTTATTAACCATAACGCAACAAGAAACGTAATTCAAAATGTAATTAAACATCGTTTTATATTAATACACAAAACATGTAACTTTGATACAGAATGTAACGACTAAACCCTAAACCGTTAATTGTTACATATTCTTGAATTCCTGTATAGGAAAAACGATGGGTGCAGCATACACAATTTAAAGATAGGCCCGCTGTCTTGAAATTTCTTACCGAACCCTACCTTCCAACGAGATTTCTGCTTCACATCTACCACACTGAGATGGCACAAGGGATCAGGAGGTTGGAGCAGTGGAGTTGGGATTTCCTTTATCAACCATCGTCTAGTCTTCTGCGTCCCCTCGGGATGGTGAGCGCAATGGCATTACCGTTGGTGGAAGGCTCATGAGAACACTAATGAACTCCTCTCTTGGAAGGACCGCGTTGGTTAGCGTCAATGGGAGCTGACGAGGCAACATGCTACTTCGATAACACGTAATCCTAGATCGGCGTTCTAGTTCATGAATCTGAAATACGAATGTAGTTTCTCCATAACTATTACGCTACCACCACCGTCAAAACACCGACTTTCGATATACTGTTAATAAAAAATACAATTTAGCATTAGACTCGGCATTCGAAAATATATTGTAAAAAAAACAAAATAAAACACCACCATAGCCGACCCACCACCACAGCCGACACACCACCATCACTACCACCACCACAACAGCCGACCCACCACCACCACCACCACCACAGTCGACCCACTGTCACACCCTGGCTTTTGCGGAAGCGTGGGTTTATTTGGTATGACTTCTTAATACCATAGCAACAATCATAACAATGCTATATGATTAAAACACAAGATGTTCATCCATTAACAAAGTTTTGAAAATATCATAACATAATTGTCTTAGGTCATTAACACGAAATAAGTTACAAACATGACTTGTTTAAAATGAGTTCCCAATGGACTCAACAAAAGACCATAAATAAAGAGAGGTTTGGGGACATGTGACCCGTCCAGGCAAGGGTTACACCTCCCAAACCCTACACTCTTAGATGACATCTTTTATTTAAGTATGCAGCTTAATGTGCATCGCCCGCCAGATCCTATCAATTCCCTGAAATACATGTAGTTTGAAAAGTCAACAAAAAGTTGAGCGAGTTCATGTGTATGTCTGTGTGTAAAAATCGTTAAAGTACGTCCCAATGTAAAAATATCCCTGGTATGTAGCAATTAAGGAAAAAGATCACCACTGGGTTGCAAAGCCACTGGTATGTGTGAAGTGATGCAGGAAAACTCAAACCTAGCAAATTTGTACCGGGCCTCGGCTAGAAGACACAGTCACCTCTTTGGGTCACCCTGACCTCACGGGTGTGGGCTCGCTACACCCAAATAGATCTATCACTCTTGTGTCCCTCGGTCCTAACAACGAGGATTAATGGCTTTAAGCGTTGTACCCACCACTCACATGATCTGAACGTCCCAACCTTCCTTAAGCTAACCATACCATGTATAAAAATGTCCTAAATAATTGTAACATGTATTTCACCCCCGAAGTTATAAAACTGAAAACAGTTAAGAGAAAAGGGGGACATGAACTCACTGTAGTGCGTCCTCAGAATCAGCAACTCAAGACTCTATCTGCAGTACGACCACCTACAACGTACTAATATCTATTAGACGAACGGGCCGTGCCTTAGTTTAGTATTAATGTTCTTTGAGTTACGTTACTTGATATTATACTTGTTAAAATAATAATAATTATTTTAACTCAACCTTTGTTTTTAGGAAAAATAGATAGGCAACTATTTCGTATCCACATTTCTCACGTATTTATGTGTATTTCCTTCCCAAGGATGGGGGTATTTATACCTGTACACTTGTATTTCTGAAAAAATATATCTTAAGTCCCGCTTAGAAAAGATATATAGTGATTTATTTATCAAAAAAATATGTCCCAAAATATATATTTTTCTCAAAAATAATGTATTTTCATATTTTGTACTAAATAATATTTACCCCAAAATATGTTCGTAAACGCATTTCCCGGATTCATAAGTGTGACGACATTTTTGCTAAGTTACATTATTTTGTCCTAAATAATATAACTAGTTCCCCAAAATAATCAAATAATTACACAAGCGTTTTTAATATCAAATATATATTCTAAATATATATTTATTCGCTTTTATTTTTGAAAACCCACCTCCGATACTTTGGAGTTTTGTAATAAAAATATGGCGAAGTTTATAGTCGAAACACAAGTCATAAAATATACTTGTTAGAAAAATAATTTTTCTAAGTCCTATGATTTTTAGAAAATTTCGCCAGAGTTTCCCCTAGAATGGGAGTGTCCATGCTTACTAGCATATCGTTTTCTTTTCAAAATCAATCAACAATTATCAACAATCAACTTTTACATTACCAAGAGCAAAATATGCTTGTTACATAATATTCATGAACTTGATATGTCCCGAAAACGTGTAGTAACTTGGTAAAGCTTTTAGTAGGCTTAGTTATCTTTCAAAGTGTATTTATTTCGTTAAAAATCATCTTCTTGAACGAGTTACGTGTTTACAACTTGTAAACAATATTTGCAAAATTAACTTCTTGAACTCTTCTTGTAAATAAATGTTCTCACATTTATTTTGTTTCTAAAAATAATGTAAGTGTATGTAAAGTTATGATTTTCCCAAAAACCGCTTTTCTAACTTGGTTTATTTAGAAAAAAAAAAACTTCTAGAAAACTTGAATCAACATGATCACCAATCTACTAGTTCATTCATATTTTAGAAAAAATCTATTTTTATTCAAGTTCATGACTAAACTAGGAGGTTGTTATTTATGTAATATATAACCATTCTCTAATCTTGTTAAATCATATTTTTAGATATTATTTAACAAGATTCATAAGGTGTTTATCATCACACATCCAATAATCATCATAAAAAAAAATAACAACATGCTCATAACAACATCAAACTAGTCATATTTCAACTTCAAGTAAACTTTTATATTCATGATTCTTGTTTAACAACCTTTAGTATTCTTGTTCTTGTGATTTAAACAATATCATCATACTACATATCTTAACTATGAACAAGATGAAACAAGGTGTAGTAAGACTTACTACTAGCACAAGGCTAGGGTAGAATTCTTGTGCAAAGATGATGAGAAAAAGATGAAGAAACAAGCAAGAACAAGGCTCTTTTGAATGCTCCTCAACTTGCAACCTCCATGGATCACTTTCAAAGCTTTGAATGGAGCTTGAATATGATGAAGATGATGGTGTTAAGTGGTGGTGATGGTTTCAGTTTGGGGGAGCCGAAAGTGAGAGAGAGAGTGAGGTGAGAGAGGTGTGATCTAAGTGAATGATGAGAAATCTTAGTGCCATGCTTCTTATAAGATCATTCACATATTTTAGCAAGTTCAACAAGCAACAATCTATTATTATATTCAACAAATCAAGAAGGCATGGTGAAGATAATTTGGTGGGTCCATGGGGACCGATTTTCGGTTGGGGGGGGGGGGGGGTTTAATGTAAAATTTTCAACTAAACGGTAATTGGTAGTTTGATTGTAAGTAACTTGAAGTTATATGTTAGTTATAAGGTTTTTAGTGGGTGTTATGGTAAACGGGAATCATGACTAGCCAAAAATAGTAAAACAATGTCATTGAAAAAAATTTAATGTTCCGGGTAATGTCCGGTTATCCGGTTAGGTACCGTCCTGTTAAAGTGTTTAATTAGTCCAAATAATGTCTTTTATATATATTTTGTAAAACAAATTATTCCCGGCACTTAGGAAAGTATACAGGACCATTCTGCCATATTTTTGTACTCTACTAGCATATTTCAATGCTGAATTTTAATAACAAATGCAGAATTCTGCATTTATAGTGTGTTTTTGGCACTTCCCGGCACTATAACTATCACCTAGTGACGCAGTTTAACGGTCCTCACTTCCCTACATTCCCTACTAGTGTAGTGCCTTATCCCTGGCTCATATTGGCCAAAATAACATTGTCTGACTATGTGCTGGTATTGTCAGCATTGTTTCTGAATCAACCGTTCAGTGTATTAACTGTGCTGTGTGCATCAAGTATGTCACTAACGCTTGTGTGTAATAAATGGAGTGACTGTATAAAATATGATGCATGAGTATGTATGATATAAAAATCATAAAGCAGTTTAAATTGTCAGTTGTAATCAAGCACAGTCATTAAGCACACCTAATTAAAATTAATTAATTGTATAGTACCTGTAATTGTGAGGGTTGTCACACCCACCACCACCACCACCACCAACAAAGCCGACCCACCACCACCACCACCACCCTAGCCGACCGACCACCACCACAACCACCCCAGCCCCCCACCACCATAGCCGACCCACCACCACCACCCCAGCCGACCCACCACCACCACCACCCCAGCCAACCCACCACCACCACAACCACAACCACCCCAGCCGACCCACCACCACCACAGCTGACCCACCACCACCACCACCACAGCCAACCCACCACCACCACCACAGCCGAACCACCACCATCACTACCGACCCCCACCACTACCACCACCACAGCCGACCCACCACCACCACAACCACCCCAGCCGACCCACCACAACCACCATAGCCGACCCACCACAACCCCAACCCCAACCCCAACACTACCACAAACGGCCAAAATAAAACCACAAAAAACAAACCTTGAATATTCTGACCGTATAGAGCGATACGAGAGCGAAAACTATACGAAAGACGCGTGTGGTCCCCTCCCGGATTGTCATCGTGTGGTCCAGAACTCGGTCACTTTTACATATGTACTTGTTGTTCATTTTAACTATAAAAAGAAAAGAAATTGAAGTTCAATGAGACCCATATGGATCGATGAGACGCGTATGGAAGTGGAGTGTCATAAATGTCATGTCAACTTTTCAGAAAAAAGTAGATGTATATGGGTCTCATCGGGCTATACGAGGCATATCGGCTGAAAAGTTGTCATAAATGTCATGTCAAATAATAATAATAATAATAATAATAATAATAATAATAATAATAATAAATAATAATAATAATAAAAATAATAAAGCATATCATATATTGAGTTGCTCATTGACCAATAACAATAATAATAATAATAATAATAATAATAATAATAAAGCATATGCACATATTGAGTTGTTCATTAACCAATAATAATAATAATAATAATAATAATAATAATAATAATAATAATAATAATAATAATAATAGTAAAAATAATAATAATAATAATAATAATAAAGCATATCACATATTGAGTTGTTCATTGACCAATAATAATAATAATAATAATAATAATAATAATAATAATAATAATAAAGCATATCACATATGGAGTTGCTCATCGACCAATAATAATAATAATAATAATAATAACAATAATAAATAATACTAATAAATAATAATAATAATAATAATAATAATAATAATAATAATAATAATAATAATAATAATAAAGCATATGCACATATTGAGTTGCTCATAGACCAATAAGTCTCCCCTGTTGGACACATTATGAGTGTCTCATTGACCTATAAGCCTCCCCTGGTTGAACTATTCCACCTTTGATAAAAGTGGAAACCACCAGAGGAGACTTATTAGTCAATGAGACACTTATAATGTGTCCACCAAGGGAGGGTTATTGGTCAACTAGCACCTTTTAAGAGTTGTTTATGTGTCTCATTGCCCTATACGACTCATATGATATTATTTTTTTTTTTTTTAAAAATTGTGGTAATTAAGGGTTTTTATGTTATAAAACACCCTAATTAATATTATTTTTATAAAAAAAATGTTGCGTACACTATATTTAACGGATGTTACACCTTTGCTAAGTTAACAAATTCTTTTTCGTGAAGTTCTATTACTTACCTAGTAACGCCCTACCCTGTGTAATACGAGACATGTATATTGTCACCCATTCCATAGCTTCTATACTTCGGTGAGGTATTTCAAAGTCCATTTCGTACCAGCATCGGGCAATCATCCCGTTAACTTAGCCATGATGAAATAGACACCTTCGACAGGAAAATCGATAAAATGGAATGGTTCGGGCAAACCTCCGGACCATCGAACAAACGGGAAGTAAGTTTGATAAATAAAAAAATTGACATTTTATAATATACACAATTCATTTCATAAAATATGAAGTTTTAAATAACAATAATAATAATAATACTTAATAAAAAAACAGATGCACATTTAAAAAAAAAGATGTTATAAATAGTCCCGGCAGACGGGTTGGGCCGGGGGTCGAGTAGGGTCTTTAACCAATGACCCTACCTGACCCCCGACCCGACCGGTTTGTCGGGTCTAGTAATATCATCTTTTTTTAATAAATAATAATAATAATAATAATAATAATAATAATAAAGCATATACACATATTGAGTTGCTAATTGACCAATAATAATAATAATAATAAAGCATATCACATATTGAGTTGCTCATTGACCAATAATAATAATAAAAATAACAATATTAATAATAATAATAATAATAATAATAATAATAATAATAATAATAATTATAATAATAATAAAAATAAATAATAATAATAAATAATAATAATAACAATAATAATAATAATAGTAATAATAATAAATCATATGCACATATTGATTTGCTCATTGACCAATAAGTTTCCCCTGGTAGACACATTATGAGTGTCTAATTGACCAATAGCATCCCCTGGTTGAACTATTCCACATTTGATAAAAGTGAAAACCACAAGTGGAGGCTTATTGGTCAATGAGAAACTCATAATGTGTCCATCAAGGGAGGCTTATTGGTCAATGAGCACCTTTTAGGAGTTGTATATGTGTCTCATTGCCCAATACGACTCATATGATATGCATTTAAAAAAAAATTGTGGTAATTAAGGGTTTTTATGTTGTAAGACACCCTAATTAATATTATTTTTATAAAAAAAATTGTTGCGTACACTATATTTCACGGATGTTACAACTTTGCCAAGTTTACAAATTCTTTTTCGTGAAGTTCTAATAATACCTAGTAACGCCCTACCCTGTGTAATACGAGACATGTACATTGTCACCCGTTCCTTAGCTTCTATACTTCGGTGAGGTATTTCAAAGTCCATTTCGTACCGGCATCGGGCAATCATCCCGTTAACTTAGGCAGGATGAAATAGACAACTTCGACATAAGCGATCGATAAAATGGAATGGTTAGGGTAAACCTTCGGACCATCGAACAAACGGGAAGTATGTTTGATAAATAAAAAATTTGACATTTTATAATACACACAATTCATTTCATAAAATATGAAGTTTTAAATAATAATAATAATAATAATAATAATAATAATAATAATACTTAATAAAAAAACATAAGCACATATAAAAAAAATATATTATAACTAGTCCCAACAAACGGGTTGGGCCGGGGGTCGAGTAGGGTCTTTACATGACCCTACCCGACCCCGACCCAACCCGTTTGTCGGGTCTAGTTATATCATCGTTTTTAATAAGTAGTAATAATAATAATAATAATAATAATAATAATAATAATAATAATAATAATAATAATAATAATAATAATAATAATATCACATATTGAGTTGCTCATTGACCAATAATAATAATAGTAATAATAATAATAAATAAATAAATAAATAAATAATAATAATAATAATAATAATAATAATAATAAAGAGTATCACATATTGAGTTGCTTATTGACCAATAATAATAATAACAATAATAATAATAAAGCATATGCACATATTGAATTGCACATTGACCAATAATAATAATAATAATAATAATAATAATAATAATAATTATTATTATTATTATTATTATTATTATTATTATTATTATAATAATGCATACGCATATATTGAGTTGCTAATTGACCAATAAGCCTGTTTTGGTGAACACATTATGAGTGTCTCATTGACCAATAAGCCTCCCATGGTTGAACTATTCCACCTTTGATAAAAGTGGAAACCATCGGAGGAGGCTTATTGGTCAATGAGACACTCATAATGTGTCCACCAGGGGAGGTTCTTTGGTCAATGAGCACCTTTTAGGAGTTGTATATGTGTCTCATTGCCCTATACGACTCATATGATATTAATTTAAAAAAAAATTGTGGTAATTAAGTGTTTTTATGTTGTAAAACACCCTAATTAATATTATTTTTATAAAAAAATTGCTGCGTACACTATATTTCACGGATGTTACACATTTGCCAAGTTCACAAATTCTTTTTCGTGAAGTTATATTACTACCTAGTAACGCCCTACCCTGTGTAATACGAGACATGTACATTGTCACCAATTCCATAGCTTCTATACTTCGGTGAGGTATTTCAAAGTCCATTTCGTACCGGCATCGGGCAATCATCCCGTTAATTTAGCCACGATGAAATAGACACCTTCGACATAAGCGATCGATAAAATGGAATGGTTCGGGTAAACCTCCGGACCATCGAACAAACGGGAAGTAAGTTTGATAAATAAAAAATTTGACATTTTATAATACACACAATTCATTTAATAAAATATGAAGTTTTAAATAATAATAATAATACTTCTTAATAAAAAAAACATATGCATATTTAAAAAAAACAATGTTATAACTAGTCCCGTCAAACGTGTCGGGCCGGGGGTCGGGTAGGGTCTTTGACCCATGACCTTACCCGACTCCCGGCCCTACCCGTTTGACGAGACTAGTTATATCATCGTTTTTTTTAAATGTGCACATGTTATTTTTATTAAGTAATATTATTATTATTATTATTAATATTATTATTTTAGTTATTATTATTATTATTATTATTATTATTATTATTATTATGAGTTTGAAAAATTTTGAATCCAATAAATCCTGTATGCTTGGGTAAATAAACATTCTTGGTCGATAAGGGTCATATGGGTCACTTTCACGCTTTTTCAGACTAAACTACTTTCATGTCAGTAATTATAACTTAAATTCATCAAAAGTCATGCCGATAAGCCTCTCATTGCTCAATGAGAGGCGTATAGGGTTTAATGCTCCACCTACCACAAGCTTATACGCCTCTCATAGGGCAATGAGAGGCTTATCAAAACTGTTTTTCTGGCACATTAATTGCTTTGACACTATATACGCCCATTATTGCCCTATATGCCACCTCGGGGGGGGGGGGGGGATGTGCACTTAAAAAGTAAGGATGTATCAATACCATCACCCTATTAAAATAGTAGCTGTGACAAATTCAGATCATGAAATGTATAAAACTAGTTTATGTCTCGCCCACGTTGCGAGGCGGTAAACGAAATATTTCTCAGTTTAATAACATGCACGCACGTTTTTCGATTATTTTTACAAACTACTCATAAACAATCTCAATAAACATTAGACATAAAAAAATACGTGTGTCAAAGAATTTTTGTTGTAATAAAGTTAAGGAATTATAAAGTAACTTTAATAAAGCCCAAGAATAGCAGCGATTGTCCCCCAATAGCTAACGATCACTATTCCCCCGGGTTAATTCGTTATGATAGCAAAGGAAAAAGGCTAAAAGCTGAAATACTAAAATGAATAAAAGTAGAATAACTAAACATGTACACTACCAAAAGTTAAAGAAGAGCGGCTAAACACACATATAAACAAAGTTAACCAGTAAATAGATTTTTTTTTCTTCCAAAACAAAGGGGCTAAACACTTGTATTAGTGAGGTTGAAGATTTAAAAGTAAAATACAAAAATCGACAATCAATCACTTAAAAGGATAAATGTAAATTAACTAAACATGTAGAATGAAAAAGTCGAAGCAGAGAGACTAAACATGCATATAGACAAAATTAACCAATATGAAGAAAATTTTTAAAAACAGAAGGGCAAAACCTTTATATTAGCAAACCTTAAGCTTTAAAAGTTAAATACAAAAATTGTCGACCAAATAGGGAGTGCCAGACAACTTTCTGGCACTATTCCCCATCATGGGTAATGTATAGATGGGTAATAGAGTGTTCATATGATTATAAAAGGTATATATGAATGCGTAATATGCGATCAACACAGCCCTAATGCTGGTGGGTGTGGTATAAAGCCCCTAGGGGCTTTATCACACCATATCAACGCCATGTTACATAGGGAGCTTTAAAGCCCTCACTTTAACTTGCATGCAATAGTTTAAAGTCCCAATCATGATTACGTAATTATTTGTTTTTTTTTTAATTTATATACCATTTTTCTTTAAAACAAAATTAAAAGAAACATAAGTTCAATAAAATAATAAAAAGATTACAAACTAGTTAAAAATTAAAAAACTAAAAAGTTACTTAAAAAACAACCAACTTAAAAATAAATAGAAAACCTACTAAAAATAACAAACATTTTACTTGGATTTTTACCTTACGAGCCTCGAAAATTACCTGGTCCGTCTCTGGTAGGTTGGAAAAGTTTTTCTCGAGAAACTTCATATCTTTCTAGATTTGTTTCTCCATTTTAAGTTCATGCTCCTTTTCCTTTATGGGCCATCCGATGGCGTTGAAGAGGAGGTGTCTCGTGCTTGTGCTGCTGCCTTGCTTCTATCTGTACCCTTTGGTCGTGGCAGCTCTTGCGGTTCCTCAAAATTCAATTCTTCCAACTCGTCATTTAAGTTAAAAATAGTACGAGCATCGGACTCGGATGGTTCGCTAGTCGTTATTGATTTGGACCATTTTGACCTATGGGCCGTTGGGTCAAACGGTGGTGGTACAAGATGCCATTTTGGAGATTTGCGTAGAAGCTCCCATGAAGGTAACATCGTAAATGGATGGCCATGATACATTCTATATTTGTTGTGGGCGGCGGTCATTATATCCACGTCGCTTGAACTGCTTCTTCTTATGTGATTGTTGACGAGGCTATTGTGTATGTTGTTGAAGTTCTTATTCTTGGTGTGCATTGCGATTAACTTGCATGAAAACGAATCGGCCGTACAATATTCACCACGACCGATTGCGGTGAAAAACTACTCACGTATACGCCTCCAAAAGACGACTATATCTTGGTCGGTTGCAATAATTAAAAAAAAAAATTAGTAGCAACAAAATAAAAATAAAAATATATTTATAAAAATATATAAAAAGTAAATGGATAAACAAATACAAACAATCGGAGCCTCCGACATGTCGAGCCATGCTTGTGACAATGCAAGTTCTTCGGTGGGCGTCCACCTCTAAATCGTTTTAGGAGCACATACTACATTCTCGCCCTTCTTACGGTGTCTTCTCGATTGTCCACCTTTTGAGGAAGTGGGTTGGGTTTTGGGTAAGTTTTGGGTTTCGGGCACGGTTTGGGTTTCGGGTATGTTTTGGGTTTGAGGTGTGATTTGGGTTTCAGGAAAAAATGGCGTTGCGGAATAGTATCCAAAGATACTGGCGTTATCGGATGAGGGAAGGTTGGGGTGGTAGGTGGCATTGGATAATACCCAATCTCACTCGTTCGCGGGTCTTTTCGGTATTGTTATTCTTGCTTGTTGTTTGCTAAATTACCCCAAAAAAGGATTGTTGGGGTCCTACGCATTTTGATTGTCCGGAAACATTGTGTGAATATAATAAAGTTTATAAAATTTATAGAGAATAGGTGGGGAAATTTGAGTAAAATAGGTTGGATATATATAGTGTGAAATTTAAAAGTTAACATTTTTTAAATTGTTACAGTTTCCAACGGTCAAGAGATGGGGGCTGCAAAAAATCTAGTCGTTGGCGCTCGTTATCAGGCCGGCAAAGACTTAATGACGCTTCCCATATGACCCCAAGGAAGTGGGTGTGGGGCACTAAAGAAGACTCAATGATTTGTATAGAGACGGTATACCACACCCACTGACCTAAATATTAATCTACACTACTCATTTGTTTTTTTATCTTTAATACAAATATCTTTATACCCATTTGCAGGCTCTGTCATTTATGTTTAAAATTGACGAGTTTTGTACTTTATGTTTTCAAATCATACACGTTTTGTCCTTTAGCTCTAACCTAGTTAGATTTTTCTGTCAAATCTTGTCATGTGCAATGCACATGAGGGTAAAATTGTCTTTTCACCCTATTATTTAAAAATACAAATAAAAGAAAAAAATATTATATTTCATATCTCAACTATCTCTCTCTTTCCCAACAAACTACTACAATATTTTCACAATTTCTTTGCAGGGACCCATCGTCTTGGTCAGTTGCTCTGATAACTGTCATCCCCGTACTACTCCTCCTCATCCTCTCTCCCTGGTTATTCTCTTACCATCATCATCACTATCCACCACCACCACCGCCGCCGCTTACCGTCGGACCGTTTATCAAAAACACCTGCACCAACACTCTGTACCCCTCTCTCTGTTTCCACACCCTCTCTTCCATCCCTCTCCACCATGTACACGACAACGTTACCCGACTGCACCACGTCCTTCGATTCGCCATCCAAAAAACCCTCATCCGTGCCACCAAATGCCGTTCAAGAATCGGCGCCCTCACCCTGAATCTCTAGTTGGTCACCAACTGCATCGACCTTCTTGATCAATTTCATCATCACTATCATCCGACAACATACCACATGGATCTGTACATCGGAAGCTTTTCCGGTAGGATGAGACAGGTTTCGGGTGGGCGATTTCAGAACCCGATTCCACCAAATCGGCTCATCGCCTCCATGACGGAATCGATGTATCCGTTTGAGAGGGGGGAGGAGTGGCGGTGGTGGTGTTGCGGCGGTGGAGTGGCGGGTGGGGTAGTGGAAGTGGTGGCGTTGTGGCGGTTGTCGGTGTCGCCTGAGGGATTTAGAAAGAGAGGGGGGTTGCGATGGTTTATGGTGTCGCCGGAGGGTTGTAAGGGGTGGGTGGTGGTGGATCTGGTGGTGGTGGTGGCTGGTTGAAATACCCAGTTCCCATTTTTTGAGAAAATTGAGTAAGAATTGGTTTGAAGGTTGCCGACCTGGTTACAAAACCGGATTCGAATTGGTTTGAAGGATTAAGAATTGGTTTTAAGGTTACAAAACCGGTGTCGCCTTAGGGATTAAGAATTGGTTTGAAGATTGCAGTAGGTTGTGAAAGAGAGAGTAATATTTTTTTCTTTTATATCTATTTTTAAAGAATAGGGTGAAAAGACAATTTTACCCTCATGTGCATTGCACATGATCAGATTTGACAGAAAAATTTAACTGGGTTAGGGCTAAAGGGTAAAGCGTGTTTGATTTTTAAACATAAAGGACAAAACTCGTCAGTTTTAAACATAAAGGACACCGCCTGCAAAGAGACATAAAGATAAAGGACAATTCTTGCAATTCACTCAATATTAAATGAAAAGATATAATCTTAAAATATTATATATACTACAATTTCAAAGGACATGTACAATATATTTTTTTTTGCTTTTTAAGTTTTTCTTCGTTTGTCATTATTATTTTTGTTTATACCTTTACCCTTTTAACTTTCATCGTTAACAATTCCAACCTCTTAACTTTCTAAAAAATTTTCACCACACGCCGTAACTATTTTATTACGTGGTTATTTTTATGCACACGTGGGTATAAATTTAAGTTGGTTTACGATTCAACGTAATTTTTCTTCGGAAATATTTGTCAAATATAATTCGTTTTCATGCTTATTTTTATGGATGTTTTCAGCTGGTATACGCTTTAACGCAAATTACAATTAGCAAGTTATGTAGATAGTGCTTTTATCTTGTTGGTTTTTTTGTTTCTTTCTTGATTTTTTTTTCTGGACTTTATTATTTTTATTTTTTAGTTTTCTTTATGTTTAGTGTTTTAGTTTTAGGTTCCTTTTTATTAAAGCTATATTTAAGATAACATTTACATTTACATTTCCATTTACAATTAATTTAAAATCAATTGGTCCCGCTGTCCAATTTAATTTTATTTTTATGGTTTTCGGGGTCGATGTAAAACATATGTCGATATACTTTTGAGCATATTTCTTTCGGTTGGTATACTGAACCAAAATAGATATTGACTGAAATCACGTAGCGTTGCGCGGGTAATCTTACTAGTTAACTACAAATCCTTGTCAATTAATTAGTTTTCACACTATCAAAAATGATAGAAGGTAATGAAAAACTCAATCCTCGGTCTCATGCTGGAAGATATATGGCGCCTCAACCCAACAAAAAAATCAAAGAGGGTGTTCTTGAGTATTTTCAACAAGAAGCGCAAGGATGGAGCGATTAACCAACGTTAATTGTTACCCCTGACGGTGATGAAGACGATTATCAGTATTTGGAATTTGATTGTTCAAGAGAGGCTAACTAGTTGTCGAAGTATCGGCCGGAAGAGGGGTACTTGTACGTTCAACTACAAATCAAGGCCCTATAACTCGGATTGGTTTTTTTCTCTTTCCATTTTAATGCAGTTATGAGTCCTTTTCTCTTTGTTTTTGGAGTTAACTGTTATTTTCGTCCTTGTGTTTTTGAGGAAAATAGCACTTCAGTCCAAAAAAAATTTGCGCCAGTTCCGTTCTCAATATTTTTTAAACGTGTCACTTCAGTTCAAAAAGATAACGCCCGTTAAAAACGTTGAGGACGGAACTCTCACAAGGCGTTATCTTTTTGGACTGAAGTGACACGTTTCAAAAATGTTGAGGACGGAACTGACGCAAATTGTTTTTTTTTTTTGAACTGAATTGCCATGTTCCACCAAACCACAGGGCCGAAAATGATAGTTAACCCTTCTTTTTGAGTGTAGATTCAAGTTCGTTGGTTTAGGAAGCGATATTCTTCATCTTCATAACGTTCGCATTGGATGATAGAGAGTGAATGCATGGCTTGTTTAGGGTGAAATATGACCGACACGAGAAAGCTGGTAACCCCTAAATAGCACCTGGATGCATGGGTGACGTGGGGAGGAAAAAAAAAAGGGGTTCATGTAATGGTTTCACACACCCCAATCATTTTTCATTCATAACCTTTTTATTTAAATGTGTATTTTTTATGATAAAACTAAAATTAAATAAAAATAACTTAATTACATAACCAAAATTTAAAAATAAATTGATAAATACTAAAAACAATACATTAACAAATACTTAAAAAAAAATACAATAATATAATCTACTCAACGCCCTCATTATCCTCGTCTCTATTGGTATCATCGTCATATCATTCTTAGGACGTTCGACAAAATATGTTCTACCAAGTCTGTTTTAGGATGGGCGCATATTTCCTCAGAGCGTGTTATAGCCCGGATAACTCGTTTCTCATCTGTTGTTAGTAGACAAACATCCGATATACATGAAAAAGTGTGATCCCCAAACGTGGTATACAAATTAATTTTTCTTCTTCCAAGACTGAATCGAATGATGAGT
Source organism: Helianthus tuberosus (assembly GCA_030545235.1). Classification (NCBI taxonomy): domain Eukaryota; kingdom Viridiplantae; phylum Streptophyta; class Magnoliopsida; order Asterales; family Asteraceae; genus Helianthus; species Helianthus tuberosus. The sequence continues at coordinate 166,548,589 of CM060355.1, forward strand.
ATGATAGGTTATTCATTTGTTTTACATGTAGAGACAGTTTGGGAGTAAAATGTAGACATAGTTTAGTATACATATAGTTTATATTTATTCTTTTTAATCGAATTTTACTGTTGGAAGTGGGGTGGTAGTCCTAGAACCAACAGTCATTTATCATCATCTTTCAAGCCTCACGCTGGTTTGTAGCTTAACGCCCCTACCCCTTCACCACTAGGTAACTCCCCGTGGGGTGGTGTTTAACGTAGAGTGGCTGATGATGTGATTGGGGAGTTAACTGGTTACACATAGAAAATTGAGAGTTTAAGGGGTCAATGTCTAGTTTCAGCAAGATTTAACGATGCAGGTTGATTTCAACGGCAGTTAAACTTGTCATAAGAATATATAATTAATTAAATTCCCATTATAACTTTTTTGAAAGATAATCTGAAATGTGTTGGCTAATAATAGTTTGACAAATCGGCAAATTAGTTAATTGTTTACCAACTTGGTAATAATAGTTTGGAAAGATCAAATAGTTCTTCCATAAGTGTTTTAAACATGATATTTCATGATATATGATGGTACTCAAATTGATGAGTTTTGAAACACATGTGTTGCTTTCTGTTGAAATAATTAAACTAATGAGATTCAAATCTACTCTTAAATGTTAATTTGTAGTTGAATTAAAACTACTTTGGAATTGGATACGTGCATGTAAACGTTGGTCGCTGTTACATATCAAACGAGAGAACTCAACCCAAAAAACTAGTCTTATGGGTGAGAGGGCACGTCTGGTATAAACACCCCACATCAGCTGCCTATACAACTGACGTGGGACAAGTCTCATACCTTGCAATGGTTCCAGTCTATAATAATCGACCCTCCTTAAGGGCCAACGTCCTCGTTGGGTACGGCCATGTTGGTCACGGCTGGCTCTTTCCAAGCCACCACTCCATGAGCCATCACTCCGAGCCTCGTTGGTCACAGCCACGTAGGTATTGGTTCTCTCCAGGCCACCACTCGGTAGGCCACCACTCTGAATTCTAGCTCTAATACCAATGTTACGTGGTTTATAAAGAGAGAAAGTACGGAGAGAGATTGGAAAGACAATTAGCTGAACAACCGAATGAATAACCGTCATTAACGAATTCGGTTTAAGTACAACTAATCAACTAACTCCATTCTTATACTAAGCACACATAGTCCCAGACTTATACGGCAATTACACATAGTCACTAACTCATTTGTTTGTAATTATGTTCAAGAAACACGAATTAAATTGAAAATGACTTGGTGATTAACAATATTTTAGCAGCGATTAGCATATCATACAATATATTCCCTCATTTTGCAATGGTGGTGGAAATGACAAGTTAAACTTAAAATGTCAACATGAGTAGTGCTAGAATTGAACTTTTCGAAACATATATTTATTTAATTAATTGACCATGATTTTTTTGTCTATTATTAATATTCCAGTTTAACCCTTTTTAACATTCCACCATGCACGACAGATCGTCGCTAATGGATATCAGTCAACGTTTACTTATAAACAATTCTCCAACCTTTTGCTTGTATTTGCGAACCATTTACGCGACATAATACTCGGTATATACCTTGACCTACGTTGCTTATTCAGTATTCATTGAAGTGTTCACAGTCAGATTTTTAAAATCAACTAATTTGAATAACGACGGCGTTACACCGTTGGAATAGACCCATTCTTTTCGGCCAGTAAACTTTGTATTCAATTTTTGTTAAAGAAAATCTGGTCCAAACTGTGGTCCATGACCACTACTAGCTGTACTTTAATGAAAACATCATAGAAATATTAATGCCTTTAAACAAATCAACAAAGTTCAAAAAAAAAAAAATATATATTTTCAACTGTGATCACGAAGGGCAACATCTCATGTTGGTAACATATTAACAAACGCACTTTAAAAAATTCTATGATAAACAAAAATAAAACCTGTCATTGTAAAATAATTACATATAACAACTCCATTTACGTATGAAACATTACCACCTTAATATGATCTTATAAAAATTGTAAAATAATTACATATGAAAGTAGCAAAAATATCGATATAAATTAGTTGGTAAGAAATTAACTTTTGTGTAAAAAATATCACTACAAGAAACGTATAGTATTAGCGGCGCCGGAAATACCGGCCACAATGATCAATACCGGCGACTTATAGCAATACCGACGACAAAAAGAAATACCGGCGTCCGAGTATCACCGCTATTGATTCCGATCCATGTGCTACTCCAAGGCCTGCTCCTGGCCGTTGATTAAACGATGATCTGAGGGTCATCTTCTTCTCCTGGCATAAGCATTAGCGGAAACCAGTTTAATAGCGACAACAAAAAGGGCAATAGCGGCCGATCTATACCGGCGACCCTTTAGCGGCGACATGTCATCGCTAAAACCAATAGCGGGGACAAAAATGGCTTTTAGCGGCGACACATGGCGCCGCTAAAGGTACCCGTTTCTTGTAGTGTATTTGCAAATATTTGGGAGTTTATGTAAACAGTTACTTTGACCGACTAAATTGACTAATTGGACTAATTGGACTTGACTTTTCTAAGTTTAACCAAAATAATCGTTTGATTGTCTTTTAATTGAATAGCTCGACCATTTAAGCATGTCACGACAATTACTTGCACCAGTTCAAAGACCCCAGTTACACCATTGCTACAGCTGAAAAAATAACTGTTTTACGAAAGGGTTTAAAAAATACCTAATTTTATTAAAATCCTATCACCCTTTTTCCCAACCCCATAGAGTCTTCGTGTAACATCCTAGTTTTGATCACCGAAGTGGTATTATCAGTTTGTATTGACAAGGTTACGAATCCCATGACAACAAGCAATTGAATCCATGACGTTTATAATTTAACGGAATAGAAAAGGACCTAGTTGCTTAAAGATGAAACTCGAGGCCTTTTGGACATTATCCTAAACTTTTTAAGTCGCTAGTATGTTAAAAGGTGCTAGTATGTTGTGGATGATACTTGGAGGGTGCATAATGGAAAAAATAAAACTTGTGGGTACAATGTTAGAATCCAAACATAAACCTTAGGAAAGTTAAGGGACCTAAGTGCAAATTAATTATTTTTAAAATTATACCATGATAACCCTAGCATTACTTTGGTGGTCGAGGATTGGGTTTCTGCAGCTATTGGCATCCGACACAAGTTTTATGATGATCTTGAAGTGGTTTTGCTAAAATAATGAAAATAGTGTTATGATGATCTCCAAGAAGGTTATATAGTTATGTTTCTCATGAATGAGGATGTGCTCACATGGTGATGCATGAGAATGATAACTTTGGTCTATGGTGATGGCGAAACGTCATATGGGGATGATGGTAATGGTCCGTGATGCATGGGTGTGTGTGTGTGTTTGTGGTTGCGTGCTTTGGAAACAAGGTGAAACAGACTCGGCAATTCAAGTTGGTGTTTAATGTTTTCGGGGTCATTAGGTTGTGTAAGGAAAGCTTCGAAACTGGTGAGTTCTAGTCCCCTTTGTCTTAAATGTTTTCGAGGTGGCCATACATGTGTATTACGTGTTACGAATTTTATTAGATAACGAGTTTTGTGATTAAAATGTTTTATAAATGTTTCTTCCATAGTCAATGATTTTTACGACGTATTGGTTAATTGGGCTTTGTTAGTCCCGCATAAGTGTAAGGCGTTTAAAAGGGTCATGTGGTTAATCCACGATAAGGTGATGTTTATGAAATACCATTTACAGGTACCAACATAGTAGCCTATTCAGCCAACTAGAATCAGTTAGCATATTAAGAACAATTGAATTAGCTTATTCGGCACGACTAGAATGGAATTGTATTTTAACCTATGAATCTATCATTAGGTTTAAACTTTAAAGGTGACGGGAATATGATGTTAGTAGTTGTCACGTAGTTTACCTGTTTGACTTTGTATGTGTGTTTACTTGCTCTTATGTCATTTCGCCTCCTTGAGGTGTGTGATGCAGGATGCTCGTGAAGATGTCATTTCCTTCGAGGTGACATCAAGTCAATGAGAAGTACCTTTGAGGTGTGTAAATTATTGCCGTATTTTTATGACAATGAGGTAGCCCTAGTGGTAACGTCAGATTATGCAGGGGACAGGCTCTTTGGGTGATGAAACCTTGAGGAGGGTGCCCTGACGAGGGTAATGGTAAAAGTCTTATGGGTAACGAATGATACGTTAGGTTCTCAGCTTATGTGTTTATATGTTTTCACGGTAGTTAAATGATGGGTAAACGATGTTTATATGTGCAGTTGACGAATTATGTTTTATTATGCAGCTTTCGAAAGTTGTCAAATTGGGTAGTTGTCAAACGAGGTTAAGTTACAATTGAGTTTATTCTAAGGAATATCTTGTACGTTTTGGGAACCAGCTTAACAGGTAATCGCACTTAATGATAAACTATTTTTTAGACCATTAATTATTATGTCCTTGATTTGGGTTGGTTTGGTTAATCGGCCTAGGAATTTAGATGAATTGAGGGGTGTCCTTTGGTGCTTAGGTAATCTCATAGTTGCAAAAGTCGCTAGGCGCTCCCTAGTCGGTCGACCGGGGAGTTGAAAGTACTCGGTCTAGGCGGAGAGTACTCGGGGAGTACTCGGACATGTTAAATTATAAGGAAATTACTTTTTGGAGATTAAATATATGTCAAATAACATAAATTTACTAATATTTATAACAAAATACGTGAAAATGATATTCATTCTTTAATATGATAGGAATAAAAATTATGTTTTATTATTATTTAAGTCAAACTAGGCCCGAGTTGACCTACTAGATCCAATTCTGGCCAAGGTTGACCGCGTTTGACCAACTCCAAGTAATTAGGCGGAGTCAAAGAAAGTCGCATCGGCAGCCTACCTTGTAGCGACTACTTGGGGAGTACTCGGCCTTGGAAACCTTGTTTTAAAACCATGGGTAATCCGATCCACATCGGAAATGATTACTTATAGGATTAATGCATTTAAGTTGTGGGTGGAGTTGCAAATCATTTTGGATGACGAGCTGTAGTCGTTGAACATTAAATTGATGTTAGCACAGTTTAATACTGCACGCCCAGCTTACGGTATGCGCATATAATGTATATATGTGTCGACCATCGGGGGGTAAAAGTGAAATGCACTAATTTTAACGTTATTTACTAATTTCGTGAAAATAACGTTAAAAGCTGAGGACGGTTATTCATGCATCATGTGGTGGCGTTGATAGCTGAAAGACAAAAGGGTACATGCACTAACATGTCTTTGTCCTGATTGCTGAGTGTTACGTGTCTTGTGTCCAAGGCTTGATGCAAAACTACTATCGAGTCGGGGTCTCAGTGGAAGCAGCCTCTCTATTCCTACGGGATAGAGGTAAGGTTGTCTACATTTTACCCTCCTCAGACCCTACCTTTGCTTAGCTGTTGGTGGGATTTACTAAGTATGATAATGATGATGATGATAGTTTAATACAACATTGATGATTTTACTATGATGGTGTTTTGGTTTTAAAATAAGGTGTTCACGTTGTGTTTTAAAGGCTTTAAGGTAAACCATTAGAACTCCCTCAGCGTAGTTGGCTTTTGCATTTATGTTAGATTGTTTTGCAAATGTGTGATTTGACTCAGTGCTGCTCTTGGCTAGCGGTTGGGATTAATTGTGATAGGTGGAAGGCATTCGATTTATTAGAAACTAAATAGCATTTTAAGTTTTTTCTTTAATCATTTATCATTTAATTAAATTTTCCATTGCGTTTTAGAAAAGTCTTATTTATAAATAGTACATTGTGATATAACCAATGGTAAGATGCCTGATTTGAGAGCCTTACACTTCGAGAGTTCTCAATAGACATGATGCAAGAAACATAATTGTATCACCGGTTTGTTTTTGTTATGCATTAGTTTGAAATCAAACATAGTTAGTATAACATCAATGTAGAGTTTGAAAAGGCTAGGATAAAGACCGTCCACTTGGTTGTCTACGGTTCGGTTTGATTTGGTTCTATGGTAAAGGTGAAATTGAAACCGAAATGTTCAGTTTGAAAAGGCTAGGATAAAGCGTAACTTGAATAGACTTTCTTTATTGTGTACGTTAGGTAAAAAAGCTTGTTAGCAACGGTAATGCACTCATGCTGGCATGTAGATTTAGGCATTTAGCTAGGACAATGTAGAAATCATCCATTAATATTCACTAACAGTAATTCCATTATTTAATTCTGTAAGTTTAACCGGTCACTGACTCATATTTTTTAACGGCAAATTTGGATCACTGGCGGACCATTGGAGTATATCGTGTCACCAGCGGAACCACCCAATCATATTTATCACCACTAGGCTATAATATGTGTACATCAATTCATGAGAAAACCTAATAAATTTAGGAGAAACCCATTGTGAGAATCCAACCCAGTGGTTTTGATTTGAAGTACATTTGAAGTTGATTTGATTTGAAATAAAACCCAATAAATATCTATGTTAGAATTCCCCTTCTCTTGTGATCAGTTCTTTTTGAATATTTCATATTTTAGTTCCGAAGTCCATTAATTTTGAAATACATTTGAAGTTATTTGATTTGAAAACAAAAAATCGGTTGAAATAGATTTAACCATAAAAACTCCACAACTGAAACTATACCATGTGTGCCTCTCAGCCCCTTTTTACTTCACGCGATCAATAATAACCATTAAAGTAGTTTAATTAACGGTCCAAACACACTTTGCTCACTTGTGACGTAAATATGTTGCATAAATATGTATCGTTACATAACTTAACGAACGCTAATGTACGGCTAGCCCACTTATTAGAGGCATATGCCTCTTAAAGGAGAGGTCATACGTTAAATCTAGGGCAAAGGTGAATAATTTAGAATTATTGATGAATAGAGCAAAAGCAAACATTCTAATTCAAAGAAAAGAAAAGACAAAGAAACTTAACGAACATTATTGTTTGTGAAGGACAGGAACCATATATGCATCACTTTATAAATTGTGTTAAAATAATACAATTATGATCTAAACATACACACACAATAAATCATGAATAATGAATCAAACAATGGAATAGGTCAAGAAATTAATTGTTGGAAAAAACTAATCTTAATTTGTAACTTTGTTAATTATCTGCATGACCAATGTTCAATATTGGCCAGTATCAGCTGTCAATAGGCGTTAATGGAGGCTGCGAAGTACCACACGATGGCGACCCGCTACCTTCTTGGAACCGACACATGGGTTACCACCGTTGCCTGTGTTACCGCATCCGTTCCCTGGGGTTGGAACTGGGGTATGTTGTAGAGATGGTAACAATAGATTTCCTGATCTCTTCATCCATGTTTCTTCAAATTCTCTTCCAAGAAGTCTATAGGCTCCATTCCCTTCGAAATTTAAGAATATTATAAGTACAAACAATGCAAAAATGGCTATGTTTTTTGTTTCTTGTCTCATGTTTCTTGTGCGGCTAAATATGCAAAAATATAGCAAAAAGAATGAATAAAGACAGTTTGTGCAGATTAATGGTTAGAACAGGTTGGGTTTGATGGATATTTGGATGATGAGGAGAAGTTATTTATAGGTGAGCCCGACAATCTGGTTTGACTTTGACTGTGAATATTCGTTGTCTTGAATTAGCGACTTGAATAAGTCATATATCCGTGGGTTGGAATTTTCTGTTGTAAGTTAATTAATAAAAAAAAAAAAAAATTGTCCCACGGTCATAAATTCATAATAAACGGATCTAGTTCCATGTGTATTTCCTACATATACAAAAAGGAATTTAGGGGAATAGTGCCACACTACATATACAAAAGGAGCTTAGGGGAATAGTGCAACACCTATTTGACCACCCGTTTCATTATTTTATATTCGTTTTAAAATTACGGTTTCGTTCTTAATTTAAAATAGAATTACGTTTTCGCCCCCACTTCAAAATAAAATTACGTTTTTGTCCCTCGCTCAAAATTACGATTTTACACTCGGTTCAAAATTATGATTTTATCCCCAGGTTCAATTACAATTTGGCCACAGATCAAAATAAATTTTTGTTTTTGCCCCAAACTAAAAATAATGATTTCGCATTTTCGCCCTTTTCAAAAATTATGATTTCGCCTTAAGTTTAAAATTATGTTTTTGCCTGGTTCAAAATAAAAGTATGCTTAATTTCAAAATTTTGATTTTGTCCGAGTTCAAATTAAAAATATAGTTTTTTCCTCAGCTTAAGATTACGATTTTATCCTTAATGCATAGTTATATTACAATTTTGTCTCTGGTTCAAATTTATAGTATTGCCATCACTTTAACTTTTGGCAACTTACGATTTTACCCAACTCAACAAATACAACTTTGCCCTCAGTTCAAATTACAGTATTGCTATCATTTTAGTCTTTTTTAGCAAAACTATAAAAGTGTATTTTTAATTGGTTGACTGGATTTAATTTTTTTCCATGTCAATGAGCTGCCTAACACTCGCTCATTAATCCTGTCAAACTACAGTTTTGCCCTGGGCTCAGAACTACGGTCTTGTCATCGTTTTAGTTTTTTTTCTTACAAAACTATAATAGTGTTTTTTTAATTGATTGAGAATTATTCGGCAATCGCCCCGCAACACGGGCGGGGCATCAACTAGTTATATAAAAATCTCAGGCTAGAATATTAGGGTACGCTCATTTAGTTGAAAGAAGGTAAAAGTAAGACATTAGAAAGGATAAAAACCATATATATATATATATATATATATATATATATATATATATATATATGTATATATATAGGGAGGAGATCATGCGAAAACCACCCTTATTGTGAGAACCGCGAGAACCAATGTGAACACAACCTAAAATAGCTAAAAAAAACCTAACCCCCCCCCCCCCCCCCCAAAAAAAAAAAAAACCTAACCCCCCCCCCCCACCAACCCCAAAAAAACCTAAACCCTCCTCCCCCCATGCTAAAATGCTAAAAACTAAACCCCTAAAAAACTTAAAAAAATCTAAAAAAATCAAAAAAAAATCTAAATTTTTTTTAAATATTTTTTATGCTCAAATCGCTACTTTTAGTGGCCAAAATTTTTCTTTTTTATTTATTTATTTTTTTTGGTTTCGAAAAGTAGCGATTTTTATATAAAAAATATTAAAAAAAAAATTTGTGTGATTTTTAGCTATTTTTAGGCATTTTTTATTGTGTTCATTAGTTCTCGCGGTTCTCGCAATAAGAGGTGGTTCTCGCATGATCTACTTACTATATATATATATATATATATAGGAAAATTGGTTTTTAATAAACCAACCTTTGCCCCATTGGTAAATAATAATGCTACCTACAGATTTGGTAATTAATAATCCTACGTTTCAATATATTGGTACTCAATGGACCTCCGTTAGTTTTTTTTAACTGAATTTAGTTTTTAACTTTTATTTATTACACAAACAGTCCCTGTAGTTATAATTTACTAGTTTTAAGTTTTATTTATTACACAAACCGTCCCTGTAGTTATAAAAAAAATCATAAAAATAAAAAAAAAAATCTAAAAAATAAAAAAAAATCTAAAAAATCATAAAAATTCTAAAAAAATCAAAAAAATTCTAAAAAAATAAAAAAAAAATCATAAAAAATCATAAAAATTCTAAAAAAATCAAAAAATTCTAAAAAAATCAAAAAAATCATTAAAAACCGTTTCGAACCGTACCGTTTCGACGCGTACCGTTTCGACCCGAACCGTTTTCGACCCGGACCGTTTCGACGCGTACCGTTTCGACCCCAACCGTTTTCGACCCGGACCGTTTCGACCCAGACCGTTTTCGACCCGGACCGTTTCGAAAACGGTGGTGGTGGTGGTGGCGGTGCGGTGGTGGTGGTGGTGGTGGTGGCGGTGCTGTGGTGGTGGTGGTGGTGGTGGCGGTGCTGTGGTGGTGGTGGTGGCGGTGTTGTGGTGGTGGTGGTGGTGGTGGCGGTGCTGAGGTGGTGGTGGTGGCGGTGGCGGTGCTGTGGTGGTGGCGGTGGCGGTGCTGTGGTGGTGGTGGTGGTGGTGGTGGTGGGTCGAAACGGTCCGGGTCGAAAACGGTCTGGGTCGAAACGGTCTGGGTCGAAAACGGTTCGCGTCGAAACGGTACAGGTCGAAACGGTTTTTTATGATTTTTTTGATTTTTTTAGAATTTTTATGATTTTTCATGATTTTTTTGATTTTTTTTAGAATTTTTTTGATTTTTTTAGAATTTTTATGATTTTTTAGAATTTTTTGATTTTTTTTTATTTTTATGATTTTTTTAAAACTACAGGGACTGTTTGTGTAATAAATAAAACTTAAAACTAGTAAATTATAACTACAGGGACTGTTTGTGTAATAAATAAAAGTTAAAAACTAACTTCAGTTAAAAAAAACTAACGGAGGTCCATTGAGTACCAACATATTGAAACGTAGGATTATTAATTACCAAATCTGTAGGTAGCATTATTATTTACCAATGGGGCAAAGGTTGGTTTATTAAAAACCAATTTTACATATATATATATATATATATATATATATATATATATATATACATATATACATATAGGCTAAAGATAAAAAGACAACCACTTTTAATGAGAAAACACGGGAAACTCTAAGCTCCCGACTTTTTTTTTTTTTTAAAAAAAAATTACCACACGTAATATACATGTTTTTAAGAGTTTTGGGCAAAAAAAATCGAAAAAGCGCCGAAGGATTATTTAAAAAAAAATAAACAAATTTTAGCAACTTTGTTGACTAACATGTGTTAGGCAAAAAATGCTGAAACTTGTTTATTTTTTTAAAAAAAATTCCTTCGGCGCTTTTTTGTTTTTTTTGGCCCAAAACTCTTAAAAATATGTATATTACATGTGTTATTTTTTTCAAAAAAAAAAAATGTCGGGAGCTTTGAGTTTCCCGGGTTTTCTCAATAAAAGTGGTTTTCTATATATCCTTACCCTATACATATATACATATATATGTCGCAACCCCGCCCCCTATCTGTCCCAGGAACGGGCGGCCGCGAACTCAGTTACGGTGGTATCGTTGTTTATTAATTTGGCTGCGGAAATTACATCAGGACCGTAGTTAGGAAACATTTTATCAGAGTAAAACACCACATTTTATAGAAATACACATATTGGGATAAAACCCAAGTTTTCATTACAAACTGATTTATACGGATAAATCCCATTTTATTGAATTAAAACGCCTTCTTTATTTAGGTAACTTTTATAGCCACTTTTTTAAGCCTTCAGTGCTATCCAGCTGGCTTCTAATTGGCTTTCACATTGTGTTACCTGAAACGCGTTTTAAAAACATTTGTCAGCGGGAAATACTGGTGAGTGAATCCCAGTTTAATCAAGAAACATTAATTTAATTTAAACCTTATTGAAGGCGATTACAATGTTTATATCTACCCAATTACTCATTCAGTACTGTCAATCCTGACTGGTGGGTCATATTACACATTGGCTAACTCTTCGTCCAATGGTAACGTTACTCACATTTTGTATACAAAACCCCAACATACCGGCAGTAATCGTAGAATTACAAAGACTTAATCACTGCTAAATTGCATTGTAAAATAGTTAAGGTTTTGTAAAAACAGTTTACAAAAAGGAGATTACTCACATTGCTGTCTTAGATTTTCCGTAAGGGTTTCCTGGTGATAATCTATAATTTACACAAATGCACGTGTGTTAGTATAATAACCCATTTTAACATTAGTAATACCCTTCCCGAGACGGCATTCCAACGAGTACGTCGGGCAGAACCACGACAGCCGTTACGGAACCCTAGATCAATCGGGCATAGTATCTAATACGTATCCAGGGGTTATGATACTTACAACGGAGCAGAACTTTGCTATTTAGGGGGGTATAATACCCGTATATTATGCCTATTATTCAGAATTAAGAGAAAGATTTCGAATTTGAATGAGCAGACTGAAGATCCGATGACCACTACTTATAGGGCCTGTTTTCAACTTCTACGCGGCCCGCGTAAGGGTAGGCAAGGGCCTACGCGGCCCGCCTCAACCCAAAAATCAAATTTTTAATTAAATTTAATAATATTTAAGGTATTCGGGGCCCGTTTTCACGTATGGGGTGTATTTTTGGACATATTGGGGTATCGGAAAATAATTCGAGGGTGTCGGTTTTCTTTAGGGTTGTTATATCCTCCCCATTGTTTTAGAGCTCGTCCTCGAGATCTACTGGAACAAGTGTGGATATTTCCTTTGCATTTCTGATTCAAGCTCCCATGTATACTCAGGTCCTCTTTTGGAGTCCCACTTCACTTTGACCAGAACTAATCTCTTGTGCTTGAGATTTTTGACTTTCCTGTCTTCAATCTGTAGAGGTCTTTCTACAAACTTGAGTTATTCATTTACCTCTATATCTTTAAGAGGTATCATCAGAGATTCATCAGCTAAGCATTTCTTGAGATTTGATACATGAAATACATCATGTATTCCTGCCATTTCCTCTGGCAATTGTAGCTGATAGGCTACAGGTCCTATTCTTCTAATAATCTCAAAAGGTCCAATATACCTGGGACTTAGCTTTCTTCTTTTGATGAATCTTACCACTCCTTTCCAAGGAGAGACTTTTAACAAGACTTTATCTCCTACTTGAAATTCCAATGGTTTGCGTTGGTTATCAGCATAGCTCTTCTGTCGATCTCGTGCTGTTTTCAGTCGTTCCTTGACTTGAATGATCTTATCAATCGTTTCTTGCACTATCTCAGGTCCAGATAGTTGCTTTTCCCCAATTTATGCCCAACAGACTGGGGTTCGGCACTTTCGTCTATAAAGTGCTTTGAATGGTGCAGCATTGATACTTGTGTGATAACTATTATTATAAGAAAATTCAATTAAAGGTAGGTGATCGTCCCAATTACCTCCAAAATCAATTACACAAGCTCTAAGCATGTCTTCCATCGTCTGAATTGTCCTTTCGCTTTGTCCGTCTGTTTGAGGATGATAACCTGTGCTTAGATTTAACTTGGTTCCCATGGCTTTTTGGAAACTTGACCAAAAATGAGAGGTAAAACGGCTATATCTATCAGAGGCAATTGATACAGGAATTCCATGTAAAGAAACTATTTCATTTACATATAATTTAGCTAACTGTTCCATACGGAAAGTTTCTTTCATTGGTAGGAAATGAGCTGACTTGGTTAGCCTATCTACAATCACCCAGATTGTATCATTACCTTTCCTTGTTTTAGGTAATTTGGTAACAAAATCCATTGTTATCAATTCCCATTTCCACACTGGCATTTCTAACAGTTGCAGTAATCCTGAGGGTTTCTGATGTTCAGCTTTAACTTGTGAACAGGTTAGACATTTAGAAACATAGGTTGCTATGTCCTTTTTCATTCCTATCCACCAAAAATTCTTTCTTAAATCTTGATACATTTTATCATTTCCAGGATGCATCGTATACTTAGACTTATGGGCTTCTTCTAATGTATGATGACGTAGGTTTCCTAATTTAGGTATCCACATTCTCTTTTTATGGAATCTCCAAATTCCATCTGTTCCTTGTTCTAATTCCTTAATCATACCCTTTAGTTTTTCAGTATCATCCTTGATTACTGATTCTTGTGCTTTTCTAATTTGATCATTTAAATCTACTTGTAGATTTAATTTAAGAGAACGTACCCGTTTTGGCTTTTCATGATACTTTCGGCTTAAAGCATCTGCCACTACGTTTGCTTTTCCTTCATGATACTGAATATCACAATCATAATCGCTAAGCATCTCCATCCAGCGTCTTTGTCTCATATTCAATTCTTTTTGCCCGAAAACATACCTTAAACTCTTATGATTTGTGAATATGGTAAACTTACTACCATAAAGATAATGTCTCCAAATTTTAAGGGCAAAAATTATAGCTCCTATCTCTAGATCATGGGTTGAATAATTCTCTTCATGATTCTTAAGTTGTCTAGACGCATATGCTATAACCTTTTGGCGTTGCATCAACACACATCCATAACCTAACTTAGAAGCGTCACAATATACTACAAAATCTTCAGTTCCTTCTGGTAATGCTAATATGGGTGCATGGGTTAGTCTATGCTTAAGAATTCTAAAAGCTTCTTCTTGTTTTAGTCCCCATTCAAACTTAAAGGATTTACAGGTTAACTTAGTTAAAGGAATGACTATTCTAGAAAAATCTAGAATAAATCTTCTATAATAACCGGCCAGTCCTAAGAAACTTCTAACCTCGGTTGGTGACTCAGGGGTTTTCCATTTAGTAATTGCCTCGATCTTTGTGGGATCCACATGAATTCCTTCATGGTTCACTAAGTGTCCAAGAAACTGTACCTGTTCTAACCAAAATTCACACTTTGAAAACTTAGCATACAGTTTTTCCTTTCTTAATATTCTTAAAAGTGCATGCAAATGCTTTGCATGATCCTCTTTATTTCTAGAGTAAATTAGAATATCATCTATAAAGACAATTATGAATTTATCCAAATATGGCTTACATATTCGGTTCATCATGTCCATAAATGCGGTTGGGGCATTGGTTAAACCAAATGGCATGACAGTGTATTCATAATGACCATATCTGGTTCTAAATGCGGTCTTAGGAATATCTTCTTCCTGTACCTTTAGTTGTTGATATCCCGACCTTAAATCGATTTTACAGAAAAATCGAGCTCCTTGTAGTTGATCGAATAGATCATCGATTCTCGGTAATGGGTACCGATTCTTAATTGTGAGTTTGTTCAATTCACGGTAATCAATACACATACGCATTGATCCGTCCTTCTTTTTAACAAATAGTATTGGCGCTCCACATGGTGACGAACTTGGCTGTATAAATCCTTTTTCCAACAATTCGTCTAATTGTTTCTTTAATTCCTGCATCTCTGCTAGTGCCAAACGGTAAGGTGCTTTGGCAATTGGCGCTGTTCCTGGCAGTAGATGAATTCTGAATTCAACTTCTCTGTCCAGTGGTAGTCCTGGTAATTCTTCCGGAAATACATCTGAAAACTGAGACACTACTGGAATGTCCTTTAGTTCTTTTCCTTTAGTGTTAGTGATTATAGAAATCAAATATACTATAGACCCTTTTCTTATATAGCTTGCAGTTTTCAGAGATAAATTTTGTGGATCTAGAGGGCTTATTTCCTTTAATTGTGATCTTTTCACCCTTTGGTGAATTTACTTGAATCGACTTTAGATCACATAAAATACTGGCTTTATTGGCTATTAACCAATCCATTCCTAAAACGACATCAAATCCTACCAGATTCATGGGGTACAGATTTGCCATAAACTTTTGGTTTAAAATTTCTATTCTTGCTCCCTGCAAGATTTCAGAAATCCTAATTGTTTCTCCATTCGTTGTCTCTACAAGACATTCTTGTGGGAGTTTAGTTAATGATTGATTAAGGAGTTTTCAAAACGAAGTATTAATAAAACTTTGGTTTGCACCAGAGTCAAATAATACTTTAGCAAAAACATCATTAACTAAAAACGTACCAGCTATGACGTTTGGAATCATCTTGGCTTCATCTGCAGTCAGAACGAATGCTCTAGTATTTTTAGCGTTCTTGTTGTTCGCAGCTGGAACCAATTTTGGACAGTTCGGCTTGATGTGGCCTTGTTCCCCACAGTTGTAGCATATTATGTTGTTGGCCTTTCTCCTGCAGTCTTCTTCCTTGTGTCCTGATATTTTGCAGAAATTGCAATATATGGAGCATCTTCCAGAATGCTTCCTTTTGTAATACTTGCAATAAGGTGCAGATGTGGAACCTACATTTTTCCCACGGTTGGAATTTCCAGATCGGAATTCCTGGGTAAGTCTTTGGGCTAGGTTTCTCCTCTGGTCTTCTTCTCTAGTACGGATTAACTCATCTGTCAAGGTATTAGCTAGTTCTACAGCTTCTTCTATAGTTTGAGGTCTAGCTGCCTTGACTCTATGTCTAATTTCTCCAATTAATCCCCAGATATAACGGGAGATTAATACCGGTTCAGGTGATGCAAGGGTTGGTACTATTCTAGCATATTCAAAGAATGTGGTAGTATAACCCTTACTATCTACCCCGATCTTTCTTAAGTTCAGAAACTTATTTGCTATATGTTTCTTTTCATTGGGAGGGCAGAATTTCCTTTCTACCGTATTTTAAATTCCTCCCATTCCATGTTGTATACCCTATCAATTCCTCTTGACTGGAGGATAGTGTTCCACCATTCTAAGGCTGAGTTCTTAAACAGGTTAGAAGCAAACATTATTTTGTCTTCTTCAACACACTTGCTTATTTTTTAAAACAGCCTCAGTCTTTTCTATCTAGCGTAGAGTTGCAATGGGTCCTTCATTTCCCGAGAATTATATTGGTTTGTAGGACCAGAATTCTTTGTAAGAACAACCATAAGGCATGGTTCTTCTTTTCTTAGGAATGGGCATTTGAAGTACGGGTCCATTGTTCACGCTGTGTTCTGGTTCAGTTGGTCGCTTACTGCTATGTTTACTTTTATTATCAGCATCCTTAACAGTTTGAAGAATAAATGGCATTGCATCTATAATTCCTTGTGCCACTATGTGTTGGATGGCACTATTATCCATTTGGTTTCCATTGTTATTGATACTCGGATTTTCATTAACCAAGTTAATGTTACTCTGGTTATCGTTATTCAGATTTCCTTGATTTCCTTCGTCGGCCATTTGAATTTTAAACATTTACCACGTATTAATATCACAAAATAATATTTAATATAGCCAATCACATGACACGCATTTTGGTCAAAAGCGTCGATCATTGCGACTTACTCTATTCATATACTATGCATCTATTACACACCAGTACTGAAATTAAAATTACAATACCGACTGAAATTTAAAGTTACGCTACTAGTAATAGGCATCCGTAGTTTGTTTTTTTTTCATACACATACACACATATTATTTTATTATTATTATTATTATTATTATTATTATTATTATTATTATTATTATTATTATTATTATTATTATTATTACTACCATTCCACCATCACATTCATGGATATGGATTCATCCAAAAATCCATATTGCGCTCGTCATATTTCCAGACGAGTCGCTCTCCCACCTGTCTCATCCGTTCACTACTTTCTAAAATTTCCTCAGCAAATGTCCTAAGTTCTTGTACGTTTTCTACACTCATTGAGGGTGCATGATCTAGGACTGGGTTCGGAATCTGCGGTGCGGGTTCCTGGTATGGAGGTGTAGGTGCCTGGAATTGGTAAGGATTTTCTAAAATTTCCCTAATGAATACATCGTGGTAATAGGGATCTAAAGGATCCAAACCTGGGTAGGCTCCTATGTTTGGCATGGGCGTGTCTTCATGTATCGGGTAACGTTGCACATAATCCCTAACGTCATCCCACCAGGGGTCGTAATTTGGGTCCAAGGGGTTTGGTGATGGTACCCTAGGTATTTCCTCCGGATTAAAAGCATGCATTTCTACTTGATTTTCAGGGTTTTCTATCTCCATCGGTTGGTCAGGAATTGGTGGTTGTGGTTGGGGTGCCATCATTTGTTCCAGGTTAAGGTCAGCTGTAGTGGTTGCTAGGATGTGGATATTGGCTATTCCCCTATTGATCATGTCCTGGGCATAGGCATCTGTCTCTCTCTTGGCTGCTGCTAGTGCTCTCTGGTCTTGCAACTTTTTCATACGTTTTCTACGCTCATGGGCTCCCCTACTGAACCATCCCCTCTTTTTCTGAGGAAATGGCTCTTCTGACTGAGCCTTAAATACGAATATTCCTTCTTCTGTATCAGCAGAGTACCTCGAGAGGGCAGGCTGAGAAGAGGAGGTGCATTCGCTTCTAGGCGAACCAGACAATTGACGGTACGCGTCAGATGGTCCTTGGTCGCTCATACTGTAAACTAACAAATAGTCAAATAACACATAGCAATAAAATACAATTATGCACGTATTCCCGTAATTTATTTCCTAACAGATTTAATTTTGATGTCAGCAGAACACTTCTGTGGCTGAATCAGTGGCTTAGCTCTGATACCACCTTCTGTCGCAACCCTCGCCCCCTATCTGTCTCGGGAACGGGCGGCCGCGAACTCAGTTACGGTGGTATCGGTGTTTATTAATTTGGCAGTGGAAATTACATCAGGACCGTAGTTAGGAAATATTTTATCAGAGTAAAACACCACATTTTAAAGAAATACACATATTGGGATAAAACCCAAGTTTTCATTACAAACTGATTTATAGGGATAAATCCCATTTTATTGAATTAAAACGCCTTCTTTATTTAGGTAACTTTTATAGCCACTTTTCCAAGCCTTCAGTGCTATCCAGCTGGCTTCTAATTGGCTTTCACATTGTGTTACCTGAAACGCGTTTTAAAAACATTTGTCAGTGGGAAATACTGGTGAGTGAATCCCAGTTTAATCAAGAAACATTAATTTAATATAAACAGTATTGAGGGCAATTACAATGTTTATATCTACCCAATTACTCATTCAGTACTGTCAATCCTGACTGGTGGGTCATATTACACATTGGCTAACTCTTCGTCCAATGGTAACGTTACTCACATTTTGTATACAAAACCCCAACATACCGGCAGTAATCGTAGAATTACAAAGACTCAATCACTGCTAAATTGCATTGTAAAATAGTTAAGGTTTTGTAAAAACAGTTCACAAAAAGGAGATTACTCACATTGCTGTCTTAGATTTTCCGTAAGGGTTTCCTGGTGATATTCTATAATTTACACAAATGCACGTGTGTTAGTATAATAACCCATTTTAACATTAGTAATACCCTTCCCGAGACGTCATTCCAACGACTACGTCAGGCAGAACCACGACAGCCGTTACGGAACCCTAGATCAATCGGGCAGAGTATCTAATACGTGTCTAGGGGTTATGATACTTACAACAGAGCAGAACTTTACTATTTAGGGGGGTATAATACCCGTATATTATGCCTATTATTCAGAATTAAGAGAAAGATTTCGAATTTGAACGAGCAGACTGAAGATCCGATGGCCACTACTTATAGGGCCTGTTTTCAACTTCTACGTGGCCCGCGTAAGGGTAGGCAAGGGCCTACGCGGCCCGCCTCAACCCAAAAATCAGATTTTTAATTAAATTTAATAATATTTAAGGTATTCGGGGCACGTTTTCACGTATGGGGTGTATTTTTGGACATATTGGGATACTTTAAAATATATTAGGGTGTCGGAAAATAATTCGAGGGTGTCAGTTTTCTTTAGGGTTGTTAAAATATATATATATATATATATATATATGAGAAGAATCCGTTAGGAACCACCATTTATTGCGAGAATCGCGAGACCAATGTGAAAACAACTAAAAATACCTACAAATATCTAAAAAACACACAAAAGAATTTTTTTTATATATTTTTTATTTATATCGCTACTTTTCGTTATTAAAAAAAATTAAAAAAAAATTGGCTACTAAAAGTAGCGATTTAAACATAAAAAATATTAAAAAAAAAATTATGTGTTTTTTAGATTTTTTTTAAAGATTTTTTAGGGGGTTTAGTTTTTAGCATCTAGCTTGGGTGGGGGGGGGGGTGTTGATGCATATTATGTAGATGTAACTCGGTTCGGCTCCGTTACGAAGTGAAGACCGAGGTCAAGATATCCTCTTATCTTGACTCGGTACGACGTGTAGTGTGTAATAGATGTAAAACAGCTGCGCATGTGCAGTCTGTTAGATGTTAGTGTATTGTTTGCTCATGTTCTGCAAGTTCTGTGTGTGCAGACCTTTCCCTAATGACTTTGAACCTGCATGAAGACCAAGAAGAATATTCATTACGAAGAACCTTCTTCGTCCATAACATTCACGAAGAATGTCTTTCATGGGATTTGGTTCTTCGCTGGCAAATGTCCACGAAGAAGTCATGATACTTCGTGGGTCTGATCTTTCAGCAACCTCAACGAAGAACCTACAATGTTTCGTGGGTTTGAGTATTTCATGGGCCATTGTTTGGGCCCAGTAGGTCTTTCGTTGGGTCTGCTGTTTCTTTGGCTATATATATCAGATCTTGTAACACAGAACAACATGAGAACACACCAGAGAGTTTGAGAGTATTTTTCTTGTATTATCATTGTACCACAACTCTACTGGAATACATATTTGAGCTTCAACTTTGAATCTTTTCTTGTATTTTGTGTTCTTTGGCTTGGTTTGCATACCCACTTGGATTCCGCACTTGTGTGTATGTTCGTTAACAAGGAAGTAGGTTTAACTTGATCCTCCGAGTGGACCTACAAGTGGTATCAGAGCTTTGGCTCTCTTCCTTGTTAAAACCAAGCTTTGTGTCGTGGTTTCGAGCAAATTTTTTAAGATTTCTGAAAGTTTACATGAGTTTGAAAAAAGATATTCAAGTTTTTAAAAGTAAAATGGGTTAAAGCTTGTGAAAAACTTGTTGTTTGCTAAAAAAATTTACAAAAACCTTGTTAAAACACATGGAGTCGTGTTAGAATTTGGTTTTTCTTAAAATTTCTAGCAAAATCTTTTTCGCCATATTTTCTGGTGAAGTATTTTGATGGGAATTGCTACCGGAATATTCTTGGTTGAAAAGATAACTTTCAAATCTTGCAGAAAAGTTGAATGTTTTCGAATGTACGTTTTTAACTAAATTGGTATACTTTCTACCAACTTTTCTTAATCAGAAAACAAATTCTCCTTAAAAAGGAAAAGTTTCCACCAACATTTTAACAAAAAACCTTGTTATTTTGTCTTGTTTTGAAACTCACCTCACGAAACAGTGCCTTCCAAGAAATATATTCTCACGAAAAACATACTAGTTTTTCGTCCATTGTTCTCCGTGGACTTGATTTAGGCTTGGGTCTCACGAAAAACCTAGTCCTTTGTCCAATATTTTCTTCCAACGAAAAACTATTGGGCTCCCGCAGAATTAACCCACGAAAAACATTGGGCTCAGTCTATTCCTTTTGGGCCAATTCATATTCTTCGTGGGGCAGATTCTTCATGGATAGGGATCAACGGAACACCTCTTTTTCATGGGTTGGGTTCTTCGTCCATCTGTTTTTTCGTTGGCTGGGGTTTTTCATCATTTAAGTTATTCGCAGGTTGGGCCTTTTCACTCATTTGGGCCTCATCAGATTTTCATAGACTTGTGTTACTTAACAATTATTCGTTGGTCATTATCTTTCGTGGATATCAGTTGGTTCACAGAAGGTTCTCATTTGGTTTTAAGTTGGTTATTTTCAGTTCACCATGAGTACCCACCTTTGGGGTTGGACTCCTAATGCTAGTACGGACAACACGTATACGCAAAAGGGTTTAGCGCCTTCATGGGCTCAGTCTCCCACAGCCTCGTCCTCATCAATTCCATCCCAAGCGAGTTTAATTATGGCCAGTCAATGGGAGTTTGTTGCTAATCAAAATCAAAGTATTCAAAGCCTCCTTTTGAGCGAAAATGAAATCGGAAGCAACAATCGTCCACCAAAGCTCATGCATATGAACGAGTATCCCGGAAGGCAAGATAGATTTCATACGTATATTCTTCGACAAAACACGGAGTTATGGTTGTGTTTTACTTCGGAATTCGATCAAGCACTTGAAGAAGCCAGTTCAAGTCCCGCATCATTTGGCGATCTTACCGCCGATGAGTAGAAGGCATATGATTTAGAGAAAAAAGCGTTCTCGATTCTAACTTAATCCTTAAACAAAGATATTTATCATTTGTTTGTGAGCTTCAAAACAACAAAGGGTTTATGGGATGCGTTAAAGGTGAGAGGTCAAGGAAATGTGGCGTCATGCAAACTGAGACATGATTTGCTCAAAAAGGAATTCGATGGCTTCATGTGTATGGAAAAGGAGTCACTGGGAGATATGAGAAGTCGATTCTATCATCTGCTGAGTGACTTGGGTAGTTATGGGGTATCGTTAACTCCAGAAGAGGTTGTTACAAAGTTTGCCGATGCATTGCCCGTTCATACAATGGATTCTTGGAGATTCTAAAGTATAATGGCACTTTGGCTACAACCAACATCCATGATTTCATTCAGCTGTTGGAGAACAAAAATCAAGAATAAATCCGGAAGGCAAAAAGATTCCAGTGCCGCAAAATCCTGAGATGTATTATGGAAATTATGGAAGTACTAGCACTGTTGCAAGACCTGCTTAACATAGTCAAATACAAACGACTTTTGTCTCAAGCACCAATTTGTTTGGAACACCACAACCAGTTGCCTCAGTGCAAATCTATCGGTCTTCTGGAGTACCATCATTTCTTGATCCAAACTACAAAGTTCAACAACAACCTTGTTATGGAAAAACTTCATCAACAGTCAATGTTGGTCAGTCAACTAATCCAAACACAGTTCGGCTAGACACTTCAAGTTTCTCAAAAGTGAGTGTTGAGGTGGCAAAGGAACATATGGAGCTATTAAACACTTTGGTAAGCACGTACTGTGGGTTAGTATGTCACACCCCAACCGAGGGCAGAATCATCGGGGCGCGGCACTGAGCGAAACAGATTGTCCAGAAGTTTCCATAACAATTATCAATACTATTCAATTTAAATAATACGTCCCATACCGTATCTCAAACAACAAAATAATTATTACAGACATAAATCCAGTCAAATATTCTGTTCCGACAACTTAGATTTAAATAGACAGCAATTGTTTATCTGCTTCTAGAGACCCCTGATTCGTTATCCACAGACAACTACTTGTTGGGCTCTAAAGCTTTATTCTAGCTTCAATTTCCTACCACATATGCATCCTATGCACCTGTCACATACGTAAAAATAAAGTCAATACATAAAATGTAAAGGTGAGCATACAAGTTTGATAATAGCATATAGAGTTCGAATTCGTTTACGCATAACCAGCACGTATACATAGTGAAATGAAGTACGTTAGTTATCGACATAGATCCATCGATACCAATGACTGCGGGTTGATTGCCCGAGGCAGTTCGCAATACATGATTACCACCGTAATTCATGCAAGTAAGAGATCTTTAACAACCCCTGTGTGAACGGTTGCTGAGTCCAAACTATAGTACTATCGTTGCTAAGGTAGGTAGACAACATTTCATGTGTAAACATAACAAACAAGCATTCATAAGCCACGTATAACATGCATTAACGGTTAGCGTCCAATTAGTTTGAGTAGTGTGATAGTTGTAGTTTGAATATTCGTAACGTATGTAACACCCAAAAGTGCTTAAAACAAAAAGGGATCGACTATACTCACAGCGATTTATGGATTGAAGGGAGCACTTAGCAAGTACGGTTAGCCTGAATAGATTCGGTAGCATAATGATAAGCGATTCGTAAAACATCATAAGGTATGAAAGGGTCGGATAGGGGTTCGATTGCATGGTAATTCGATCGGACAGCAACCCGTGCGGATAACAATCCGTTCGAGTGGTCATCCGGTCAGATAGTGATCCGGTCAGATGACGATTCGAGTGGATTGTTTCTTCCTATAAGGAGTATGTGTTTGTGTATGATGGTTTGAATTTTGAAGTTTTCTTTCTAGCATTTTGAAAACAATTAAGAATCTCTATCTTTCAAGTCGGTCGATCGGATGACTAGTCGCGCGGATGGCAAATCGTTCGAATCGTCATCCGGTCGGACGGTGACTTGGTGATGAGGTTACTTATTGAAAACTAGTTTACCACGGAAGTGTCATTCGATCGAATGGTAATTCGATCGGGTGGCAATTCGATCAGATGGCAATCCGTGCAATGGAATATGTTGGGAATTGTTAAGTCTTTTAGTATCTCATGATCCGAAGAGTAATCCTTCTAGGTGGTCGTTCAATACCCAAACTTTAATTAAGATTGTTTAAAGGTGGGACCCAAGTGTAATCCGTTCGGGTGGCAATTCGTTCGGGTGGCCTATCCGGTCGAATGACAATCCGTTCCGATTGTCCTGTTCGTTCTACACTTGGTCGTTTTGAAGGTTTGTCGTTATGTCGAGTCACTTTGACAACGTGTTAGCCAACAGAACCCCTAGTTCAAACCAGTTGACCAACCCGACTAGGAATCACCCTAGTCCGGCTGGTTACCGGCTTGAGGCAGTTGTTCTTGGTTAACCCGAAGTTGATAGTCTCGTGAGTATAATCCGGATCTTGAACTAGTACAACACTAATAATTGAGTAGAAGACTAATTCAGGGTCGGATCCTATCGGTTTTGAGTACTTGGAGTGCAAAAGAGTTGAAAGAAAGTTAAAACCATCTTTCAATCCTTTTTCTCCATACTTGTGTCAAGATCTTTACAAGATCTATGTGGAAATCGGCTAGATCTACATTGTTCTTGGTGGGTTGAGGTCAAGGCATGAAGTTCTTGATGAACACATGATGACATCACCTTAGAACACATGAAATCTAGTGATTTCACGGTTAAAAGTTAAGATTTAAAAGATAGAAAGGTGTAGGAGTGCGTGTAGATCAAGAAAGTACAAGATTTAGGACGAGATCTTACCGGAATCGGGAGAAATCTGAGAAAAGGTTGAGTTAAGCGTGCTGGTCGAACAGGGATTTCCAAAAGTGGAAAGAATGACAATGACAGGGGTATTTATAGGATGCTAAAAGAGGAAAGGGCTGTTCGGCCGGATAACACATCGCCTGGGTGACTGTCCGGTCGGATGGCGATTCGATCGGATGGCACCTGTCATCCTTTACCAAGTGGCTATCCGGTCGGATGGCTATTCGACCGGATGGTTCTTGGTTAGTGTGTTTGACGTGGCGATTTTTGCTGATTCGATTTCGATTGCGATTGATGTGATACGACGGATTCTCCTAGTCAAATTACTCTCAGTCCCAAACACTCATATCTCGCATGATCTATTTTTCACCATCTATCGTAGTTCATTTATGCTTCGAGTTCGATTGCATCCCGAGTTAGATTTTGAGTCTCGATTGGGTTCGCTTGTTTATCACAACATAACATAAATAAACATGCACAGGTAACACGTAAGGAACACACACACGTATAATAACAAGTAAAATTCATAGCTCGAGTAGCGATTAGAGGTCGATTCGATTAGCATAGCTTGATTATTGATTAGTTAACTTTATCGCATTGTTACTTCCTATAATTCACAGTCGTAAGTCGATTGATTAACGATTAACACACATCGATTATTGCATTAACGACACTTACTCCACATAATACAAATAAAACACGGGGTGTTACAGCCTCCCTTTGTTTTGGGAATTTCATCCCGAAATTAAGCTGGAAGTTGTACATCACCGTGAATCACGTTTGAGAACTTTCTCTTTCTTGACTTTCTCTTTAAACAGCTGCGGATACTTAGCCTTCATGTCGCTTTCAAGTTCCCAAGTGAACTCTGCGCCTCGTTTGCCTTCCCATCAGATCTTCACGATAGGAATGAGTGAGCGTCTGAGCTGCTTGGTTTGACGATCCATGATTTCGACAGGCTTTTCCACGAAGTGTAATGTTTCGTTCACTTATAGATCGTCTAGAGAGACATGTAAATCATGGTTGGCGAGACACTTTCGGAGGTTTGACACGTGGAAAGTCGGGTGGACGTTACTAAGTTCCTCCGGTAATTCGAGTCTGTAGGCGACTTTTCCGATCCTTTCCAGAATCTTAAATGGTCCAACATATCGAGGCGCGAGTTTCCTTTTCTTGCCGAATCGGACCACACCCTTCCAAGGTGATACCTTTAGGAGTACGTGGTCACCAACGCCAAATTCACGGGGCTTGCGCTTTTTATCGGCGTAACTTTTCTGTCGATCCCGAGCTTTCACCAGGTTGTCTCGGATTTGGAAAATTTTGTCTGTCGTTTAATATCTCAGGACCGGTTAGTTGTGAATGACCGATCTCGTGCCATACAATAGGCGATTGACATCTTCTTCCGTATAATGCCTCGAATGGTGCCATTTGTATACTAGAATGGTAGCTGTTGTTATACGAGAATTCGACTAATGGCAGGTATTTATCCTAATTACCTCCGAAGTCTAAGACACACGAATGGAGCATGTCTTCAAGAGTACGAATCGTTCTTTCAGTCTGACCATCGGTTTGAGGGTGGAAAGCGGTACTTAGATTAAGCGATGTACCGAGTGCCGTTTGAAACGTTTCCCACAGTCGCGAAGTAAACCGAGCATCACGATCAGAGATGATGTCACGAGGCGTCCCATGATTACAGATGATCTCGTCGGTGTAGATTCGGGCTAATCGTTCTACCTTGTAGTCTTCTCGTATCGGTAAGAAGTGAGCTGATTTAGTCAAATGGTCAACCACGACCCATATGCTGTCGTGACCTGATGACGTGAGTGGTAGCTTGGTTATAAAATCCATGGCTATGCTCTCCCACTTCCACGTGGGAATTGGTGGTTGTTCGAGTAAGCCAGAGGGTCTTTGATGTTCAGCCTTGACTCTAGCACAAGTTAGGCATTTCCCGATGTAGAGAGCGATATCTCTTTTCATACCCGGCCACCAGTACCTATAACGGAGATCCTGGTACATCTTGTCCGCACCGGGATGAATAGAATACCGGGATTTGTGGGCTTCGTCCATTAAGATTTGTCGCAATTCCGTTCGTTTGGGAATCCAAATTCGGTCTAAAAAGTGGAATATCCCGTTCGATTTGCTCACAAGTTGGGCTCCAACGTGGTAGATTCTTTCTTTCTTTAGCGTGCGTTCGTTAAAACATGCATGTTGAGCGTCGCGGATGAGGGTTTCGAGATCGTGTTGGGCTTGAACATTACGGGTGCTAAGCAGGTAGCTCCGTCTGCTGAGTGCGTCGGCAACAACATTTGCCTTGCCTGGGTGATAACGGATCTCACAGTCGTAATCGTTAAGAAGTTCTACCCATCGGCGTTGACGCATATTGAGTTCCTTCTGATTAAAGATGTGCTGTAGGCTCCTATGATCGGTGAAGATCGTACACTTGGTACCATACAGGTAGTGTCGCCAAATCTTTAATGCAAAAACAACTGCGCCTAGCTCGAGATCATGGGTTGTATAGTTCTTCTCGTGGATTTTGAGCTGACGAGATGCGTAAGCTATGACCTTGTCCCGTTGCATGAGAACACAACCAAGACCAAGGTTGGAAGCATCACAGCAGACAATAAAATCATTGTTTCCATCGGGCAACGTGAGAACAGGAGCGTTGCAAAGCATGTGCTTGAGGGTTTGGAAGGCAGTCTCTTGTTTGGTTCCCCAGAAAAAAGGTTGATCCTTATGTGTAAGAGAGGTAAGCGGTACAGCAATCTTCGAGAATCCTTCGATAAATCGTCGATAATAGCCGGCTAGTCCGAGAAAAGAGCGGACTTCAGACGGATTCTTAGGTGTAACCCAACTCTTGACAGCTTCAATCTCTGTAGGATCGACGTGAATGCCTTGACTATTTACAATGTGACCCAGAAACTGAACTTCCTCCAGCCAGAATTCGCACTTGGAAAACTTGGCATAGAGTTGGTTCCCCTGGAGTAACTCAAGAACCACACGTAGATGTTGCGCGTGTTCGGATTTCGATTTGGAATAAATCAAGACATCGTCGATAAATACGATGACGAAACGACCGAGATATGGTTTACACACGCGATTCATCAGATCCATGAAAATCGCTGGTGCGTTAGTTAAACCGAAAGGCATGACAACGAATTCGTAGTGGCCGTAACGGGTACGAAACGCGGTTTTGGGTATATCCTCCTCTTGAATACGTAGCTGATGATATCCTGAGCGTAGGTCTATTTTGGAGAAACACGTAGCGCCTTGTAGTTGATCAAACAAATCGTCGATGCGAGGTAGAGGATAGCGGTTCTTGATAGTTAACTTATTCAATTCCCGATAGTCGATGCACATCCTGAACGACCCGTCCTTCTTTTTGACGAAAAGGACTGGCGCGCCCCAAGGAGAGGTGCTCGGGCGAATGAAGCCTTTCTCAAGTAATTCCTGGAGTTGGGTTGAGAGTTCACGCATTTCGGATGGCGCAAGTCGGTAAGGTGCTTTGGCAATAGGGTTAGCTCCAGGAATGAGGTCGATACGAAAGTCGATATCACGACTTGGCGGTAATCCGGGAAGATCCTCTGGAAAAACATTAGGAAATTCTCGAACCACAGGAACGTCTTTTGCTTCCTTCTTCTCTTTCTTTTCCTTCTCCGCTACTACAATGTTAGCCAAGAAAGCCCTGTATTCCTTACGGAGATACTTGCTGGCTTGCACGCATGACATAAGCTTGAGACCCTTCGAAGTAGTATCACCGTATACACACAATGAGTCACCATTCGCGAGCGAGAATCGAATCATCTTGTCGAAGCATACAACTTCAGCATGGTTTTCTCAAAGAAAGTCCATGCCTACTATGACGTCGAAACTTCCGAGTTGCATCGGAATAAGGTCAATTGGGAAGATGTGATTGTTGAGCTCAAGAGTACAATCACGGATAATGGAATTGACAGTGACGGTTCTTCCGGTAGCGACTTCAACATCAAATGCCGAGGAGAGTTGGGAACGTTTACGACTAAGGAGTTTCTCAAATTCGAGCGACACAAAGCAGTTATTGGCTCCAGTATCAAACAAACATGAAGCATAAATACCATTCACAAGGAACGTACCATTGACCACGTTTTTGTCGGCCTGGGCTTGACACACGTTGAGGTTGAAAGTTCTGGCGCGTGCGGCCTGTTGTTGCTGCTGCTGTTGTTGTTGCTGCTGTGGCTGCTGTTGCTGAGGCTCTTGCTTCACGACCCTGTTCGGGCACATGTTGGCGAAGTGGTTCGGGTCGCCACATGCGAAACAGGCTCTGGCTTTGACTGCGGGTGCCGGAGGAGCTTGTTGACCCTGCGGGGCAGTGAGTAGAGCTTGGTTGGCAGGAGCTTGACGAATGCGGCAATTGGCAGTAAAATGACAGTATACGTTGCAATGAGCACAGTAACGGCAAGGAGTTGCAGTTGGGTGGTGGTAGGTGCAAGTAGGGCAGAGCGGGTGTGGCCAAGTGTATGCACGCTTTGCAGGCGGTGCATTGGCCACATGCGCCGCTACTTGACGCTGTTGGGCAGGTGCAGCTTGAATCGGTGCAGCAGTGATCGCACAGTTCTTGTTGCTGGAGCTGTTCTTTCTCTTGTTCTTCCGCTTGTTGCTCGATGAGGTGGGTTCAGTAGTTGGTGCGGTAGTGGTAGCTTGATGCAGATGCTTCGAAGTCTTATCCCAGATACCAGCCTTAACCCGTTTGTCATTGATTTCAGCGGCCAACAGATAGGTTTCCTCGATCGTCGTAGTCTTAGCCGCTTGCACGAAATCAGCAACGCAGTCGGGCAGGGCCCGGATATACTTCTTGATTGTCATGTCGGGAGTCTTGACCTGATCAGGAAAGATAATGCTGAGCTGCTTGAAACGAGCAGTAAGACCAGCATTGTCACCATCCTTTTGCTGTGTGTGCCAAAATTCATCTTCTAGCTTTTGACGTTCGTGTGGAGGGCAGAATTCCTCTAGCATAACTTCCTTGAGCTCTTCCCACGACAGGCCGTAGGCTGCATCGTTCCCTCTCTTGTTCCTCTCGGCCATCCACCAGTCTAGTGCCCGGGACTGGAAAACGCCGGTAGCATTCAGAGTTCGAAGGTCATCAGGGCAACCACTCTGTCGCAGAGTAACCTCAATAGAGTCGAACCAGTGAAATAGTGCAGTGGGACCTCCTTCGCCAGTGAATTCTTTTGGCCCATGGAGCACACTTTCACATATACACATAAGCACATAGAGCACATAATCACATAACGCCTAAGCATATAGAGCACGTATTCACATAACACCTAAGCACGTAGAGCATAGAAGCAACGAACACCTACGCATTGAATCACTAGAAGCAGTCAGAAAACAGAAACCTATTATTCAAAGCTCGCGATCGTTCGAGTATAGCGATCGTGTTTAGTATAACGAATAGCGTAGTGTAGCATAGGTTTGTCCAAAATTCGGTGATTTGTTAGCGATTTGAGATAGAAATGCAGTGCGAGTCATGCGTGTCGATCGAAGCGAAAGCAAAATCAAGTAAATCTTCAAAAATTTAAACACATAAACAGGTAAAAAGCACATAAAGCACATAAAATCGATGAATTATCAGAGCGACAACTGCCGACTCCAAACACATAAAATTGAGAATTAGATCGTCTGCGGCTACTAGACGTTGACTACCCAAAGTGATTCGACTATTCTCAAAAGACTTTTCGTCACACTTTGACTTTCGGAATCGTGTTTCCGCCTCGATTCTTGGGCATTCAACATGTACTCCCTGGGTCATACTTATAATTTTCAGGTCGTTGAAGTTCGTCGAGGCCTTGGTGAGATGAGTAAAAGTTAGGAGCAAGTTTTCAAGGTTAGGGTTTCACCCCTAGCTTAGCAACTTCTTCCTTGTCTTAGCAAAATTGAGGAGATTATTCATCAAAATATGGATTTCACACCTGATTTGGTATAATTCTCCTCGTTTGTTATCGAAAATAATGAGGAAATCGTTAATAAATTAATAAAATCAGCACTAATCAAGCAATTTAGTCGAGAGTTTGCGGTTTTCATACCTAATCCCAACGAAATCGCCTGACCCTATTTGAAAATTCGAGTGCAGTGATAGCGAGAAATAGCTGGGTACAACACGTAAGTTCGGTCTGTTGGTTCTTAACTATAGTCTAGGTCCCTAAGACATTGACCTGGACTAGGTCGAGTCTTGCCTAATTCCCTATAGTTATGGCTCTGATACCAATCAGTCACACCCCAACCGATGGCGAAATCATCGGGGCGCGGCACTGAGCGAAACAGATTGTACAGAAGTTTCCATAACAATTATCAATACTATTCAATTTAAATAATACGTCCCATACCGTATCTCAAACAGCAAAATAATTATTACAGACATAAATCCAGTCAAATATTCTGTTCCGACAACTCAGATTTAAATAGACAGCAATTGTTTATCTGCTTCTAGAGACCCCTGATTCGTTATCTACAGACAACTACTTGTTGGGCTCTAAAGCTTTATTCTAGCTTCAATTTCCTACCACATATGCATCCTATGCACCTGTCACATACGTTAAATTAAAGTCAATACATAAAATGTAAAGGTGAGCATACAAGTTTGATAATAGGATATAGAGTTCGAATTCGTTTACGCATAACCAGCACGTACACATAGTGAAATGAAGTACGTTAGTTATCGACATAGATCCATCAATACAAATGACTGCGGGTTGACTGCCCGAGGCAGTTCGCAATACATGATTACCACCGTAATTCATGCAAGTAAGAGATCCTTAACAACCCCCGTGTGAACGGGTGCTGTGTCCAAACTATAGTACTATCGTTGCTAAGGCAGGTAAACAACATTTCATGTGTAAACATAACAAACAAGCATTCATAAGCCACGTATAACATGCATTAACGGTTAGCGTCCAATTAGTTTGAGTAGTGTGATAGTTGTAGTTTGAATATTCGTAGCGTATGTAACACCCAAAAGTGCTTAAAGCAAAAAGGGATCGAGTATACTCACAGCGATTTATGGATTGAAGGGAGCGCTTAGCGAGTACGGTTAGCCTGAATAGATTCGGTAGCATAACGATAAGCGATTCATAAAACGTCATAAGGTATGAA
This sequence comes from Helianthus tuberosus, assembly GCA_030545235.1. Lineage (NCBI taxonomy): Eukaryota > Viridiplantae > Streptophyta > Magnoliopsida > Asterales > Asteraceae > Helianthus > Helianthus tuberosus. The sequence continues at coordinate 166,580,149 of CM060355.1, forward strand.
AGGGTCGGATAGGGGTTGGATCGGATGGTAATTCGATCGGACAACAGCCCGTGCGGATAACAATCCGTTCGAGTGGTCATCTGGTCGGATAGTGATCTGGTCGGATGACGATTCGAGTGGATTGTTTCTTCCTATAAGGAGTATGTGTTTGTGTATGATGGTTTGACTTTTGAAGTTTTCGTTGTAGCATTTTGAAAACAATTAAGTATCTCTATCTTTCAAGTCGGTCGATCGAATGACTAGTCGCGCGGATGGCAATTCGTTCGAATGGTCATCCGGTCGGACGGTGACTTGGTGATGAGGTTACTTATTGAAAACTAGTTTACTACGGAAGTGTCATTCGATCGAATGGTAATTCGATCAGGTGGCAATTCGATCAGATGGCAATCCGTGCAATGGAATATGTTGGGAATTGTTAAGTCTTTTAGTATCTCATGATCCGAAGAGTAATCCTTCTAGGTGGTCGTTCAATCGGATTGCAATTCGTTCAATACGCCAACTTTAATTAAGATTGTTTAAAGGTGGGACCCAAGTGTAATCCGTTCGGGTGGCAATTCGTTCGGGTGGCCTATCCGGTCGGATGGTAATCCGGTCGAATGGCAATCTGTTCCGATTGTCCTGTTCATTCTACACTTGGTCGTTTTGAAGGTTTGTCATTATGTCGAATCACTTTGACAACGTGTTAGCCTACAGAACCCCTAGTTCAAACCAGTTGACCAACCCGACCAGGAATCACCCTAGTCCGGCCGGTTACCGGCTTGAGGCAGTTGTTCTTGGTTAACCCGAAGTTGATAGTCTCGTGAGTAGAATCCGGATCTTGAACTAGTACAACACTAATAATTGAGTAGAAGACTAATTCAGGGTCTGATCCTATCGGTTTTGAGTACTTGGAGTGCAAAAGAGTTGAAAGAAAGTTAAAACCATCTTTCAATCCTTTTTCTCCATACTTGTGTCAAGATCTTTACTAGATCTATGTGGAAATCGGCTAGATCTACGTTGTTCTTGGTGGGTTGAGGTCAAGGCATGAAGTTCTTGATGAACACATGATGACATCACCTTAGAACACCCGAAATCTAGTGATTTCACGGTTAAAAGTTAAGATTTAAAAGATAGAAAGGTGTAGGAGTGCGTGTAGATCAACAAAGTACAAGATTTAGGACGAGATTTTACCGGAATCGAGAGAAATCTGAGAAAAGGTTGAGTTAAGCGTGCTGGTCGAACAGGGATTTCCAAAAGTGGAAAGAATGATAATGACAGGGGTATTTATAGGATGCCAAAAGAGGAAAGGGCTGTTCGGCCGGATAGCACATCGCCTGGGTGACTGTCCGGTCGGATGGGACCTGTCATCCTTTACCAAGTGGCTATCCGGTCGGATGGCTATTCGACCAGATGGTTCTTGGTTAGTGTGTTTGATGTGGCGATTTTTGCTGATTCGATTTCGATTGCGATTGATGCGATACGACGGATTCTCCTAGTCAAATTACTCTCACTCCCAAACACTTATATCTCGCATGATTTATTTTTCACCATCTATCGTAGTTCGTTCATGCTTCGAGTTCGATTGCATCCCAAGTTAGATTTCGAGTCTCGATTGGGTTCGCTTGTTTATCACAACATAACATAAATAAACATGCACAGGTAACACGTAAGGCACACACACACACGTATAATAACAAGTAAAATTCATAGCTCGAGTTGCGATTAGAGGTCGATTCGATTAGCTTAGCTTGATTATTGATTAGTTAACTTTATCGCATTGTTACTTCCTATAATTCACAGTCGTAAGTCGGTTGATTAATGATTAACACACATCGATTATTGCATTAACGACACTAACTCCACATAATACAAATAAAATAAAGAAATTTCTACGAGTCAAGTTGCGCGAAATCGGTCGTTGACTTTGACCTTGACTTTGACTTTCACTTATGAAAACACGGGGTGTTACATAGTAGTAGGGCTAATTAGAAACATCAATTTGACTCAGGAAGATTATTAGCAAATCGATAAGGATGAAATGGATTTGATGGATATCAAGTGGGCATTTGCTAGTGCAGTGAGGCGAGCAAAAGACTGCATAAAAAGAACTAGTAGAACAAACTTGGAAAGCAAGAAAGACACCAAGTATGGGTTCGATAAGCAAGCGGTCAAGTGTTTCAATTGTGGTGAACGAGGTCATTTCAAACGGGAATGCACGAAGCCAGCTCATCATGGGAACCAGAATCCGTTCAGAAATCAAGGAAACCAATCGAATCAGAATCAAACCAAGAATAATGAGTTTGCCTTGATGCCTATGAACAATTCTCATCAAGCAGGAGCATCAAACAACAATCGAGCTCTTGTGGTACAATTTGATGAAGTTTGTGACTGGTCAATTCAACTGGGTAGCCGTGATCAGGGTGGAACGACTTGTTTTGTTGAGGTTGTTAAGAATCTAAAACACGCATGTGGTGGAGAAACTTCAGAAGATGAAGACAGTTCAGGTTATAGTGGAAGTTCGAATGAAGAAGGCTCAAGTTCAGGTGAAGACGGTATGGATGAAGTGTCACGTGAGACCATTGATGCAGATGTTGAGAAGTTTTTGGGTGAAGCTAAAGCAGTGAATGACAGAAGATCAATTTTGGTGGATCAACCTGCTTATTCTTCTTATTCTCATCATTCAGCCTTCATGGCTAATGTTGGCGGTTCGTCAAGTCAGGTATGTGTCGACGAACCAAAATCTGATAGGTGTGATAGTTGTGTTGATTTAAGTGCTAAATCGTCTGATTTGAAAAGCAAATATGACGATTTGCAAACCAAGTATGACATGACGTTTATCCACAATCAAAATTTGATCGTGGATCTCACAAAATGCACAGAGGCCAATATGTTTCATAAAAATCAAAGAAAAGGATGGAGATCTTCTGTTGGTTCAGGTATACACAGATGATATTAGTTTTGGTTCAACTAACGATATTTTGTGTAGGGACTTCGAGCGTGTTATGCAGGAGAAATTCGAGATAAGCGCCATGGGGGAAATGAACTTCTTTTTGGGCCTATAGGTTAAACAAACGGAGTTTGGGATATTACTCCATCAGACAAAATATGATGGTGACATCTTGAGCCGGTTCTAGATGTTCGAAACGACGCCCATTGGTACCCCACTTCTGCAGAATCATGGGATTACTCCAGATTTGAAGGGTGAAAGCGTTAACTCTCTACTTTACCACGCAATGATTCGATCTCTTATGTATCTCACAGCCTCGAGGCCCGACATAATGTATCCTACGTGTCTGCTCGCCCGATATCAAGCCAACCTGAAGGCCTCACATCTAGCAGCTGTAAAAATGATTTTTGGCTATTTGAAGGGTTGTCTGGACACCGGTCTCTGGTACCCTAGGGATGATAGCTTCGACTTGATCGCGTTCAGTGATTCTGATTTTGGTGGCTGCAAAATCGACGACAAACCCACAATGGCTGGATGTCAGTTTTTAGGAAATCCCCTGGTCACGTGGCAAGCAGACTTGTGTCGCTACATCAACTTGTGAAGCTGAGTACATTGCTGCCTCAATTTGTTGCTCCCAAGTCCTGTGGATCCACCAACAAATGCGCGACTACGGTTTTGAATTCCTGTCTACTCCTATTTTCGTTGATAATTCTGCTGCCTTACAGATCACTAGAAATCCTGTGCAGCATTCAAAGACCAAACACATCGAGTTCAAATATCACCTCGTACGCGATTGTTATGATAAAAGACTTATCGATGTTGTTAACGACCACACCGATGACCAACGTGCAGACCTTTTTACCAAAGCTTTTGAAAAATCACGTTTTGACTTTTTACTAATGGTAAACAACATTAAGGTCAAGCAAGAGTAAACCGACATCGAAAAATCATTTTTGTAAATATTATTTGTGTTTTTAATTTATCGTACTTTTTGCCTTTTAGGGGGAGTAATTTCCAACAGAAAAATACAAAAACACTAAAAAATTTCAAAAATACAAAAACATCGAAAAATTTCAAAAATACAAAAACAATAGAAAAATCAAAAAAGAGTTTCCTGGTGAGCAAAAGAGAAAAAGATAGTACATCAGTGGTCGGTCGAAACCTCTTTGAACCTAAAATGAAAAACGATAAGCAACTCTATATAAGATGTATCGATAGGCTCACAATCATTTTAAAGTGTGTAGGGTGATATAAACCTTAATCGACTGAAGACCGTGTGGGAACCGCTCATTGGCGTATGGTCTTGGTACAGAAATTTCGTTTGATAGATTGCCGAGGTTCTGACATACGTGGTCTTTATGTTGTTTATCATCTGGGTATCATGGTTGTTTCATTTACCGAAATCAACGGGGACGCAAGTCTAGAACTTCCATGATACCATACATACGTGTGAATATCATACATACATGTACATAATACATGATGCATACGACCATCAATAACTAATAAAATATCACATTCACCCCTGAATAAGTGATTCTAAATCACATCTATCATCCGAGAGACAAGTTCGTCACTTTGCCGGTATGATGGTACTAACATGTTCACGAACTTGCTCTTGTGCTCTGCATGCATCGAATATCAAGTTCCACATTAATAAGTGATTTTATCACATAGGGCTAGTATTCATCCTCGAATAGGTGAGTATCTCACATCATATACGTTGAAAATAGATGATAAATGGTATACTCACCAATAAGATGAACCCTAGTGCATACCTTGATACGGGAATGTGTCATGTTTGGATGAACACCGGTCGGTAAGTATATATCATACCTTAATCGTATCCCCTAACCGCGAGTACATCTGATAAGTTGAGCTTATGTGGACACAATAGTGATAATTATTATAGGATGCTTATCTAAATGGTAACTAATTGAACAACAAGAGCGTTTTGGCATGACCGTACACTGATATGATTCTCTTACCCTCGAAACTCGTAAAAAGAATGTCTGTAAATATTTATTTACTGCTTTCCGTCTTTACAATTGAAATATTCAAAAATACCAAAAATATTTTAGGTGTGTTTTAAAATAAAATTTATAAAAGCCAAAAGGATTTTATTTCTATTTTATTTTTGATTGCCCGATGTTGGATATCGAGTCTTTTCAATCTGAAACCTGTTTGAATCTTAAAACGATTGCATCTTCATAAACGGTCGAAGTTAACAAGTTTCTGAAAGATAAAATCTAAAATTGATCATTTTAAACTTTCAAACTGTTGTCGAACAGTAGTTGATTGAAAGTGGGTCACATGTGTGTCGTTTGTATATATTAACTATATTCCACGCGGTTGTTCTCATTACGTTTTTAGCTCTGTTGTATGTGCATATGTGGCACTTGAACCAGTTAAAGACAAAGAAAACATGTCAGATGACAAGCCGTAAAGTGAAGACATGACATGGATGCAATCAAAGGATCAAGATAATCGAGTTGTCGCTGACCACTCATCAACACCACAAGGATCTAAAGATTTGAAGATCAACATCACACGAGCAATGTCCAAGGGGGAGTTTGCTGATGCACCTCTTGACTGTGCCAAGTGAAGACATCTAAAAATCTGACAGTGTGAAGAACGGACCATCACGAGCAGCATCCAAGGGGGAGTTTGTTGATGCATATTATGTGGATGCGACCTGTCACACCCTGATATTTCCACATATTACCGTTGGGCCCGGGTGGGGAGTATCGTGATGTAGTTGATATCATCATAGACAATTTATCACAATTTATATACACAGCGGAAGTCGAAAGATAAAAACATTACAACCCGAATGAAAGTAATGTCATTTATTACAAAAACGGTTGTAAAGGATCCACATGCGGATCAAAGTTAAAAGAAACACTATTCAGCAGATTTATAAACATCTAAGCTTGCAAGACTCTTTATTGATGCTAGGAGTAGCCAGCCTATTCCGATTAGTACCTGCACTTAACCTTTTTGGAAAATACGTCAGTTTTCACTGGAAAATACAATTAACCGACTCATTTTGAAAATGTTTAAGAAAATTGATTTGAATGCACAAGGCACAAAATATCTTTTATAACTTGGGATAATTATTTCAATATAAACTTGTAAAAGAATTACATGTTTGTTATACGTTCAGTAGCCCGGGCTGAACATCGAGTTAAAGATTAGTTGACAAACCACATAATATAATCCCGCGGCTAGTTATTCTCGAATGACGGTTATATCTTTTTATTTAAACACCGGCAGGTGTATGCCTACACCCCGTGCTTAGTTCGTGGCCATTTCAATGAATGATGCCAAGGATATCCGGGACATGGTCATTAACCCCCCAAAGGCTTTAAGCAAACAAAACAGATTAAATGGGTCATCTCAATAAATTAACCTTCATATGATTAACAATTCAATGCCCGACCAAGCGGTATTTTATATACCGTACCCCAAGCCCGTATATGGGAAAATAAGTTAAAAGTATTTACCTGAGCAAATTATACAATTTATCCCAGCCGTACAAATCAGCAAGTGCAAGTATCTTTTACTGGGCTCCTAAATCTGGAACGAAGGTTTTAATTAACCTATTAGATTCCTAACGGTCTTACTTTGGGCCGGTTAGTTTTAAAGAAAGGTATATGGTAAAAACGCAAGATTAAGCGATGACCGGATTAGAGTGAGGTTTAGAACCGAAAAGTATGAAGACTTGTATAATATGGGTAAACAAAACACATTCTGGATTTTGAAGTGAAAATGATATGATTTGACCCGTTTCGGTTAATTTATGCAAACTAGTTACATAAACCGTACCGAACGCGATAAATGCATAAAGGGTAACCAAATGAGTCATGAACAGGTTTCCTAAGTTAATATGCCTTAAATATGTTGTGATATCAGTAGGATATATTCCATTATGCCCAAAACGAATTTAAACTCAAATTAAGACCCGTAGGGGTATTTTGGTCATTTTAAAGGTTATAAAAGAGTTTAAATATTAATCTGAGTTTCGGGTCTGATATAATCAGTAAAAATATTTATTTTTATAAGTCATAACAGTAGGGTATTTCATATGTGTGAAATTTATCTTTTATAACAAAACTATGAACCGTAGGGTCATTTTGGTAATTTCACATAAGCTTTAAAAGTCAAAATTAGAATTCTAAGTTCAAAACTTTTGCTTACTGTTTAATTATAAAAATATACTTAAAACATCAGTGGGTATCAAGTTTTATATGTTAAAAATTGTTTTAACTCATACTATGCGCTAAAAACGCGTAAAAGTCGTTTTAAGCGATTTTCAGGTTAAAATAGGAAATCTGAGTTTTTGGTCAGTTTATAAAGTTCAAAATATTTTATTTATCATATAAAATTAGTAGCAAAAATTTTGGTATCAAAATATTATGTAAAACTTATTTTATGCAAGAAAAGGGTATAACCGACAATTACCGAATTGAAGCAAGTACTCTATGTTATGCTCAGCTTAAAAATAAATAAAAATCTTCAAAAATCCCAAAATATTATTTTACATCAGTGGGTAAAAGGTTTGGTGTCAAAATTTGGGTTTAGATAGGCTAAATGCTAATTACGCCATTTAATTAATAAAAAGCTTCTTAATTACGATATTGAGCATAACTCCTAATCTAGACCTCAAACTGATGTCAAATTTTTAGGACAAGTTTATAAATCAGTAATAAAGGTTTTTATCCTCTCACATTTTCAAAAATCTCATTTTAAGGACAAAAGGGCATAATGGTCATTATTTAGGCATATAACAGAAACATGCACATGAATCGGATAACTAAGGAACCAAGTTGTATATGTCACACCCCCCAAAATCCACCTGCAGAGTACCACCGCTTGGAGGCATGACTGACCAGGATCAAGCCACCAATCATATTGAACCAGCAAGTAAGTAATTATAAAAGTCTAATCAATACAATTGGTGTCCAAACAAACATAGTTTAAGTTGTAAGCGGAAGCATAATGTTTAAAACCAAAACATAAGTTTAAATGTTTCACAGTTTAACATGGCACACAGCTGTCCATGTCCCACAACGACTCTTCCCCATGCAAGCTCCAGCTAAGTACCTATTGACCTGCAAAACATGTAGTAACGAGTCAACAATAATGTTGAGCAAGTTCACTGTTGGGTGTTTGTTTTAAGTTGTTCCAAAAATAGTTCCTTTAACTGGCATCCCTGCCGTGGGGGTTACCCCATAGTTGAAAACGTGATTTGTTTAACCCATTTACTCTGGCAATCCAGCCGTGGGGGCTACCCCATGTTTAGTTATCTGGCTTTTCGGCCGTGGGGGTGTAACACCTCGAAAATTTACGTCCTATAATGTGTTGACACGTGTCATAGGTTTGAACGTGTGAAAGAGTATTATTGAAGGACTAAAGTTGACAAACAGTGAAACTATGTAATTATAAGGGTTCAAAGTGTCAACAATAAATAAATATACTTTGCAATAACCCTACATGATGTTTATAACCTTAAACGAATAGATCATGGATCATACGAAGCGAATTGTGAAAGAAAGTGAGAGATTACAAACTACAGGGGTTAAATGTGCCAACATGTTTAAGTTATACCTCTGAGTGACCTTTTGACAAACCCGAAGCTTTGTAACGATTAATTATGCTCACTATAATGTACCACAAAAATTTAATGAAGTTTCGTTATCGTATGAGCAAGTTGTGATAAAATTCGTGTGTGAGGGTTAGAATCGTCAACATTGAAATTTAGGGCTTTTCGGGTGATCACAAAGTTACCCGAGGACTTAACAAAGTGGGTATAAGTCTTAAAGCCCCATATGTTAAATAACAAAGCTTCATATGCAAGTTGGATGGTGAAAACGACCTTTCGGGGGACCAAGGACCAAAATGCAATAACGAAAACATGTGTGACCTGACCAGAAGGGCCACGCGGCCCGCCTCACACATAACAGAAGGCCACGCGGGCCGCCTGCGACCTGCAGATGCAGAGAAAACAGGCAGCTGCCTGTTGATGCATGTAACCGACTCCAATCTCATTTTTTCGAAACTTTGGGCAGCCTAAGATGGTTTCTAGCCTATAGGGCACTTGTGGATGATAATGCAACACCCCTAGACTTATGTGTTGATCATCTAAGAATGTTTGAAGTTGTTTATAAGACCCACATTATGCAACATTGATCATTCATCACTTCTGAGCATTTCCAGAGCATACAAGCAGGTCACAAGCATTCCACATCATCCATTAGTTGTGTGTAAGTATGCCTAACCTTCTCTAGTTCATTTATACTTAGTTAAAAGCCTAGAAATCAAACCGTCGTAACTACGGTTTGACTTTGTGATAAATCACAATCGGTCCAGAGATTTGTCGAATCGAAAGTTGTTATAAGTTGGTATTTATATGGTTAATAAACCCCTAAAAGGGCACTCACTGATTCGAATCCTAACTAGGTCGTTTATCGAGTCAAAGGTTGTCCGAAAAAGTCAACAGAATTAGTATTTTGGAATTAACGCGTATTTAGCAATATAAAAGGCGTGTAATCTGTTTTATCAGTAATATAACTTGAAAATAAGTATAATAACTTGTCTAAGCTTGTTTGATTCGACAACTTTCTGTTTAAGACCGATTCGGAACCGAAAGACGCAAAAGTTTGACTTTTGCATTGACCTCAGTTCTGACCCGATTTATATAGGTGTAGACATGCCTTAAAGTTCCATTAGGACCTAGTTGCACGTGTGTATAAGCCTCTGCGTTTATACCACTCGAATCCCTAATCGTCCGATGTTTCCGTTAAACGCCTAAATATTGACCGTAATGCCCTTATGACCATAAAACGAAATTTTTGGAAATGTGAAAGTGCCATAATCTTAGTTACTGATTTTTAGACTTGTACCAAAAATTTCACATCAGTTGGAGGTCTAGATTAGGAGTTATGCTTAATGACGTAATTTGAATGCTTTTAAGTAATTAAAACGGCGTCATTAGCGTAAAGCCTATCTAAACCCAATTCTTGACATCAAAACTTTTACCCACTGATGTGATATAATATTTTGGGATTTTTAAAGATTTTTAATTATTTTTAAACTGATCATAAGCTAGGTTTATCGCCTCGATTCGGTTAATACCAAAAATACCCTTTTCGGCCATAAAATGAGTTTTACAAATCCTTTTAATGCCAATCCAATTGCTACTGATTTTAAATAATAAATGGAGTATTTTGAGCCTGTTTATTTGATCAGAAAACTCAGAATCGTATTTTAACCCGTACATCGCTTAAAACGACTTTATACGCGTATTTAACGCATAGTTTGGGTTTAAAACTATTTTAATATATAAGACTTATTACCAAAGGTTATAACCTGTTAAAATAAGCTATTTTACTGATCAACTCAGACCCGGATCACAGGTGTCTAATTAAACCCTTTTATAATCTTTAAAATGACCAAAATACCCCTACGGGGCTTATAAAGAGATTAAACTCGTTTTGGGCATCATGGGTGATATCCTACTGATATCACAACTTATTTAAGGTGTGTTAACTTAGGAAACCTGTTTAGGACTCTTACGGATACCCGTTACGCTTCATGCGCGTTCGGTTCAATTTATGTAACTAGTTTACATAAATTAGCCGAAACAGGTCAAACCTTATCGGTTTTATCTCAAAATCCAGAATGTGTATCATATACCCATATTAAGAAAGTCTTCAAACTTGTCGGGTCTAAATCACATTCTATCCGGTCTTCGCTTAATCGTGCGTACGAACCGTATCTTTAAAACTAACCGGTCTAAGCGTAAGCTTAACTAAAGACCCGTTAGGATTCTAATAGGTTATTATAAACCTTCGTTCCAGATTAGGAGAAGCAGTAAAAGATACTTGCACTCGCTGATTTTTGATCAATACTTACTCAGGTAAATACTTTTAACTTATTTTCCCTATACGGGCTTGGGGTACGGTATATAAAATACCGCTTGGTCCGGCATTGAATCTTTAATCGAATAGAGGTTAAATCATTGATATGCTATGTTTTGAAATGTTTTGTTTGCTTAAAGCCTTTGGGGGGTTAATGACCATGTCCCGGATATCCCTGGCATCATTTTACGAAATGGCCACGACCTTAGCACTCAGGTGTAGGCGTACACCTGTCAGTGTCTCATTATATAAAGTGGTGTGTCCATTGATCTTTAACCCGGTCTACGGATCGGGCTACTGAACGCATAAGGAACATGTAATTCGTTTACAAGTTTATATATTTAAATAATTATCCCAAGTTATAAAAATATTATTTGTGCCTTGTGCCTTAAATGCATTTTCTTAAACTCTTTTCAAAATGAGTCGGTTGATTGTATTTACCAGTGTAAACTGACGTATTTTCTTAAAAAGGTTAAGTGCAGGTACTACGCGAAATAGGCTGGCTTGTCTCCTAGCATCCACATTAAGTCTCGCCAGCTTGGATGTCATAAACTGTTGAACATTTGTTTCCTTTTATTTTGATCTACCTGTGGATTTATATTCGACTATTTGTGATACTTAATATTACAATATCGTTTGGTTGAATTAAATCTATACTTTGCTTCCGCTGTGCAATTAAATATTGTGTTGTTTGACTATTATGTTGCCAACCACGTCACGATACTCCCCTACCGGGCCCACCGGTAACACGTGGAAATTTGGGGTGTGACAGGTTGGTATCAGAGCCAACACTGAGTGAATTAAACACTAACCTTTTGTGTTTAATCTCAGTTACACAATTGCACATTCCTAAATCTTCGAGTCTAGACAAAGAACTTAGGAATAATCCAAATTGTTCAAATTTTTATTTTTATTTAAATTTTGTCCTTTATTTTTCCTTGTTATTACCTTGTGTATTTTAACAGGTACAATAATGCCACCAAGATTTAGACGAGGTGGTCGAGGAAAGGAGCCAGCTAGCGCCCCTAACGACCATGAGGCAGGGCCTTCATATCAACGAACTTCTTCTACTTCTACAAGGAATGAAGAAACGAGGGAGCTATGGAGGACATATGAAGACTCTGCCAGACGATCTTTTTCGCACGCCTCAACACCTCCATATCATGACTCTTATGGGCCTCAGTCAGAGAACGAACCCCACAACCCGCAACATTTCTTTGGCGACCCTACTCCTGTTTTTCGGGGTCAGTTTAACCCAGCAGAGTACCTACCAGAGCACGTGGGCTTTAACCCACTAGGACCAGAGGATCACTTTTCGGGTGATCAAGATATGGACGAGGACACAGATCCCGTCGAGGCTTCAACCGGATCCTTGAACCATCCTTTCGTGATCTCAGACGGTTCGTCTTTTCACGAAACACCATACCAGGGTCCGGATAGTCACATGGCACGGTTCGAACGGTGTGAGTGGTACTATACACCATCTGAACACTCCTCACCTCACCAGCAGCCGCCACTGTAGCAGCAAAATCCCTCTGGGGATCCACGTTATGAGGCAGTCACGCCACCGCCTCCACCGCCGCCAGTGCATCTAGAGCCTCCAGAACCACCAAGACGTAGGAGGACTGGTGCACGGATCTCAGCACGAGAAGTTGATTTTCGTCTCAACACCCCTCAACACTCTAGCGGCAACCATTACCCGCCTACTCATGAAGTCCCACAGATGGGTGGACCTTCTGTTCCAGTTTCGGAGGTGAATTCGGCACCTATTGTACCGCCATCACCGGGTTTTGGCCACCCAATCCCTTCTTATACTGCTCCGGCAGCTTACAACCCATATGGACCACCAGCATACCATGGCTATAATTATGCTGATGATCCTTACAACGTGGCATCAAGCTACCTTGCCCATAATAATCCTGAGGGACCATATGGACCCCCTTGGGGAATGGGATACCCAGCTCGGGGGTATCAAGCACCAGTTCAGCCGCCACCACAGTACCAGCCACCACGGGCTCCTCCTCCTGAGCAGGAGGAACTCCGTCGAAGACTGGCCAAAGTGGAGCGAGACTTCCAGAAGGAACATAGGAAGAACGAGGGATTTATGAGTGGTTTGGCAAATTTGATGAAGGGAAAGAAGAAACGGGATCGTTAAATCCCAATATGTATTGTTGTATTTCCTTGTTTAAATCAAGTCCCTGTGTGGACATTTATTTATGTGTGTATGTAGTCCCTGCGTGGACATCTATCTTTGTACCTAGTCCCTACGAAGACTTGTCTTTATTAGTCCCTGCGTGGACACTTAGGTTTGTAAACGGTCCCTGCGAGGACATGTATTATCTTTATAGCTCCTGCGTGGGCATGTGTTAATGTGAAAAGTCCCGTTTAGGGCAAAATGTACTACTTTTAGTTTTAATGGAATGTAAGTTTATAAATTTCATCTTTGCTAAGTTATGCATAATTAAATTATACATGAAATAAATAAATCAGAATCATTCCTTTTAAAACTCTATCTGCCTAAGCTATTTTAATTAAGGATCTTAAAAGTATAACCTAGCCTGCATGTCATTTTAAGACCTGGCCCAGATGGTAAAACTAGTTAAAAAGATTCAAATCCCTGTTAACATCTGAAAACATGTTAACACTCCTGGCAGACATGATTCGTTAAAAACACACGTGTTATTATTATATATGGATCTTTTCAAAGATTCTAAACCCAAATAAATGATCTCTGAATCATGGGTTAAATCATTAATAAATATGATCAGTTCTTTTTACCATCCATTGGTAATGGAATGCCTACGGGCCCTTCTCATTTTCATATGAGACAAAAGACAGTATTAGTCTGTGACCCTGTCTGATAAAGGTAATGAACTTTGTTCAAACCTTCATGCTTTGATTCTCTGAAATCATAGCTTATAATCTATATTGTCCCTGTGACTAGGCCTTATGTGCTAATAAAAACTGTTAATGTTTTATAATTAGGATAAATTATATTAGAAATCCTAAATAAACGTGAGAAATAAATTAACCATATATGGTCTATGTTACCACGGTTAATAAAAATTGCCATAAAAGACAATTATATGATAAACTCACCAATAAATTATTGTCGATATGTTACAGTTTAAGCTACATGGCAGACTCAAACGAGGTCAACAGTCACCCAGGGATAGTGAATGATAATGCCCATGTAAACGTAGCGGGTGCAGAGTTGCAAGCTATGATAGACAATGCGGTTAATAGAGCTATAGATAGACAACACCATGGATCAAGTGGTACCCATACGAGGACCCATTCTGCATCACACACTAGAACACCCTCCAGGACCCATACTGCCCACAACAGTAATTCTCACCACTCCTCGAATCAAAGGAGTAATCCATCCCAAAGAGTCGTACAGAACCAAGAACCTCGTAATAGGGGTTGCACCTATAAATACTTCGTGTCGTGCAAACCCAGAGACTTCAATGGGGAAAAAGGAGCTGTTGATTGCATGACGTGGATGGATGAAATGGATACTGTGGTGGATATTAGTGGTTGCCATAATAGGGATATTGTGAAGTTTGTCTCACAGTCTTTCAAAGGAGAAGCCTTAGCCAGGTGGAGATCTTTGATCCAGGCCACAGGGAAAGTCCCGTTATACAACATGACCTGGGAACAGTTCATGGCACTAATCAAGGAAAATTTCTGCCCTCAACATGAGGTTGAGAGAATTGAATCTGACTTCCTGGCGCTGGTCATGAAAAACCTGGACTGTCAGGCCTACCTTACTACTTTCAATACTTTGTCAAGGTTGGTCCGTTATTTGGTGACTCCGGAGCCTAAACGTATAGCTCGTTTTATCGGGGGTTGGGAACCGGAGATCAAAGCAAGTGTAAAGGCCTCCAGACCAACCACTTTTCGGTCAGTAACGGACATATCGTTGTCTCTGACCTCAGATGCTGTCAGGCTGAGGTCACTGAGGAAAACTGATACCGAGAAAAGAAAGCGTGAGGATGACAACTCACGGCGTTCAGACAAGAAGCAGAAGGGTAGCAATGACCAAAAGAAGGGGTCAGGATTTAAGAAGGATGGTCAGCAGTCGGGTGAAAAACCCAGATGTAAAACTTGCAAGAAGCACCACTTTGGAAGGTGCAGACTTGACTCAAAATCCCAATATCAGCCGAGGCCTTGTGGGATTTGCAAGTCTACGGAACATAAGACCCTGGAGTGCAAGAAAATAAAGGATGCAACATGTTATAGTTGCAATGAAAAGGGGCATATCAAATCCAACTGCCCAAAATTTACAAGGAAGAATGAAGAGGGGAAAAAGACCAATGCGAGGGTCTTCAGGATGGATGCTAAGGAAGCCGTCAAGGACGACAACGTGATAACAGGTACCTTTCTCGTAAATGATGTTTATGCGAGAGTGTTATTTGATTCAGGCGCTGATAAGTCGTTTGTAGATAATAAGTTTTGTGAATTGTTGAAACTACCTGTTAAGACTTTAAGTGTGAAGTATGAGGTGGAACTAGCAGATGGCACTTTAGAAACCGCTTCAACCTTATTAGATGGATGTTTCATATCCATTAGGAACCACTCTTTTCCTTTGTCCCTACTTCCTTTAAAACTAGCCGGTTTCGACATAGTTTTGGGTATGGACTGGTTATCACATAACCAGGCCCAGATTATTTGCAATAAGAAGCAAGTGAGGATCAAGACTTCGTCTGGTGAATCACTTACTATCCAGGGAGATACCCAGTATGGGCTGCCCGAGAAAATGTCTATACTCAAAGACTCAAAGTGTTTGAAGAAGGGCTGTGTCATCTACATGGCACAGGTGATTATTGATGAGCCGAAACCCAAGATTGGAGATATCCCAGTCATTTCTGAATACCCCGAAGTATTTCCTGAAGAACTACCTGGTTTGCCACCAGATAGGCAAGTGGAATTCAGGATTGACATTATTCCTGGATCAGCACCAGTTGCAAGGGCGCCTTATAGGTTGGCACCAACAGAGATGAAGGAATTGAGGACGCAGCTAGATGATTTACTAGCCAAAGGTTTCATCAAACCTAGTTCGTCTCCTTGGGGAGCACCAGTTTTATTTGTT
The DNA here is from genome assembly GCA_030545235.1 of Helianthus tuberosus. Taxonomy (NCBI): domain Eukaryota; kingdom Viridiplantae; phylum Streptophyta; class Magnoliopsida; order Asterales; family Asteraceae; genus Helianthus; species Helianthus tuberosus. Next base: position 166,596,092 of record CM060355.1, read on the forward strand.
AAGAAGAAGGATGGATCGATGCGTCTGTGCATCGACTACCGTGAGCTTAATAAGGTTACTATCAAGAATAGGTATCCTTTGCCCAGAATCGACGATCTGTTCGATCAACTTCAAGGGGCAAGTTTCTTCTCGAAGATTGACTTGAGGTCAGGCTACCATCAATTGAAGGTTAGAGATGAAGATGTGCACAAAACAGCATTTAGGACTCGTTATGGTCATTACGAGTTCCTAGTGATGCCTTTTGGGCTCACTAATGCACCAGCCGCGTTCATGGATCTCATGAATCGCGTTTGCAAGCCGCACTTAGACAAATTCGTCATCGTCTTCCTCGACGACATTCTCATCTACTCAAAGAACCAAGCTGACCATGAGAAGCATCTTCACTGCATACTGGAACTACTTCATAAAGAGAAGCTCTATGCCAAGTTCTCAAAGTGTGAATTCTGGCTTCGAGCAGTCCAATTTCTTGGACATGTTGTTAGTGAGCATGGTATCCAAGTAGATCCCGCTAAAGTTGAATCTGTCATGAATTGGCATGAGCCAAAGACGCCTACGGAAATTCGTAGCTTCCTAGGTTTGGCAGGATACTATAGGCGATTCATTGAAAACTTCTCAAGGATTGCTGCACCCCTGACTTCGCTGACACGTAAGAAGATTAAGTTTGACTGGGGTCCTAAGCAGCAGGAATCCTTCGATATTCTGAAACAAAAGTTGAGCAATGCTCCAGTACTGACATTGCCTGATGGAATAGAGGAGTTTGTAGTTTATTGTGATGCATCACACACCGGGATGGGATGTGTGCTTATGCAGAAAGGCAAAGTCATTGCCTATGCTTCACGTCAGTTAAAGGTGCACGAAAAGAATTACACCACCCACGATTTGGAATTGGGTGCCGTTGTATTCGCACTAAAACTGTGGAGGCACTACTTATATGGAATCAAATGTGTGATCTATTCTGATCACAAGAGCCTTCAACATCTGTTCAACCAGAAGGACTTGAACATGAGGCAACGCCGTTGGATGGAAACTCTTAATGATTACGATTGTGAAATAAGATACCATCCCGGCAAGGCGAATGTAGTCGCCGATGCCTTGATTCGGAAAGAAAGAGTGAAACCCATCCGAATCAATACCAAGAGCATGGAAATAAAGAACAAGTTGATAGAAAGGTTGTTAGCTGCACAGAAGGAAGTTGTGCTAGAAGATAACTATCCTAAAGAAAAGCTAGGAGTAACTGAGGAACAGTTATCTCTTAGTAAGGATGGAATTCTTAGATTAAATGGACGGATATGGGTTCCGATTTATGGGGGACTCCGTGATGTTATTCTCCAGGAAGCCCACAGCTCTAAATACTCTGTTCATCCTGGAGCTGATAAAATGTACCAGGATCTTAGGGCAAATTATTGGTGGATAGGCTTGAAGAAGTCTGTAGCTACCTATGTAGCTAAATGCTTGACGTGTGCGCAAGTCAAGGCAGAACATCAAAAACCGTCAGGTTTGCTACAACAACCTGAACTTCCTACTTGGAAGTGGGAAATGGTAACTATGGATTTTATCACCAAGTTACCCAAGACAAGGAAAGGAAATGACACCATCTGGGTGATAGTTGACCGACTGACTAAGTCAGCACATTTCCTACCTATTAAGGAGACCTACAGCTCCGATATGTTAGCCCAACTGTACGTTGATAAGATTGTAGCTCTACATGGCATACCTGTAGCTATTATCTCTGACCGAGATACTAGATACACATCACATTTTTGGAAAAGCTTCCAACAATCTTTGGGCACACGTTTGAACTTTAGTACGGCTTACCATCCACAGACAGACGGTCAGAGTGAGCGTACTATTCAAACGTTGGAAGACATGCTACGGGCATGTGCGATCGATTTGGGAGGTAGCTGGGATAAGAACCTGCCATTGATCGAATTCTCCTACAACAATAGCTACCATACCAGCATAAAGGCTGCGCCTTTTGAGGCATTATACGGTAGAAAGTGTAGATCGCCTGTTTGTTGGGCGGAAGTTGGAGAAGTCCAGTTATCAGGACCAGAGATCGTGTTCGAAACGACGGACAAGATTGTCCAGATTCGTAACAATCTCCAAGCTGCCCGGAATAGGCAGAAGAGTTACGCTGATCCAAGTCGTAAGGATTTTCACTTCGAAGTAGGTGAAAAAGTCCTACTTAAAGTGTCACCCTGGAAGGGAGTGATGCGATTTGGTAAGAAAGGTAAGCTAAGCCCGAGATACATAGGACCTTTAAGATATTACAAACGTGTACCGTTGTGAAACAACGAGTCGTGTAAACAAACAACATAAACAATTAACGTGCAATTAATGCGAAGATGGAAATCTTGGAAACTCGAGTTGTCACATTATCCCCAACTTGAAAGAAATTTCGTCCCGAAATTTAGCATGCGGTTACTGAGGAAGCTAGTTGTGTTGTGTTGTGTTGTGTTGTTACCTGGTTTTCCTGGGGTGTCACATCATCCCCCCGTTGATCTGGAATTTCGTCCTGAAATTTCGTAGCTTCAGCCTCAGTAGTGGTTGTACTGTTTGCGAATAGTCGGGGATACCTTTGTTTCATTTGATCTTCGCGTTCCCAGGTGAACTCTGGGCCGCGACGTGAGTTCCAACGAACTCGAACGAGAGGTATTCTAGTGCGCTTGAGGACCTTAACATCCCGGTCCGTGATTTCAACTGGTTCCTCGACGAATCGCAGCTGATCGTCAATAGTGAGTTCCTTCAAAGGAACTATGAGGCTCTCATCTGACAGACACTTCTTCAGATTCGACACGTGGAAAACGTTGTGAACTGCACTGAGTTCTGTTGGTAGGTTCAGTTTGTAGGCCACCCTGCCTATTTTCTCAATAATGTCGAATGGTCCGACGTATCGCGGGTTAAGTTTGCCTCATTTTCCAAAACGAACCACACCCTTCCAGGGTGAAACTTTGAGTAGCACTCGATCCCCAACCTGGAACTCGAGTGGTTTCCTGCCCTTATCGGCATATGCTTTCTGACTGTCGCGAGCTGCCGCCATGCGTTCTCGTATCTGAGCAATCCTTTCTGTTGTGTCTACCACAAGTTCTGGGCCAGTGATCTGACTATCCCCCACCTCTGCCCAACAAAGAGGTGACCGGCATTTACACCCGTACAATGCCTCAAACGGAGCAGCTTTAATGCTGGTGTGGTAGCTGTTATTATACGAAAATTCCACAAGTGGCAGGTGCTTTTCCCAGCCGTTGCCAAAGTCAATTACACACGCCCGAAGCATGTCTTCTAAAGTTTGAATAGTGCACTCGGACTGCCCATCCGTCTGAGGGTGATACGTTGTGCTCATGTCTAATCGTGAGCCGAAGGATTTGTGCATCGCTTGCCAAAGTTCTGAAGTGAAACGTGCATCACGATCGGAAATAATAGAGGTGGGCACCCCGTGCCTCGAGACAACTTCCTTAAGATATACGTCTGCTAAAGTGGAGAACTTATCCGTTTCCTTGATAGCCAAGAAGTGTGCAGACTTTATGAGTCGATCCACGATCACCCAAATAGTGTCATTTCCGCGCTGAGATCTAGGCATGCCAGTAACGAAATCCATGGAAATTTGCTCCCATTTCCATTGTGGTATCTCAGGTTGTTGGAGTAGGCCTGAAGGTTTCTAGTATTCGACTTTGACTCTCGCACAAGTCAAACCCTTGCTGACGTAAGTTGCTATGTGGGCCTTCATGCTAGGCCACCTTTATGTAGGTCTGAGGTCGTGGTACATCTTATCCAAACCAGGATGTACTGAGTAGCGAGACTTGTGTGCCTCATCCATCACAAGCTCTCGTAGGTTGCCATAAAGTGGGACCCAAATACGTCCTGTTACGTAGTAAGCACCGTCTTCCTTTTGTTCTAATCACTGCCTTGAGCCGCGTAGGGCTTCAGCCCTGATGTTTTCTGGTTTCAATGCTTCTGCCTGAGCGTCTCGTATCTGTCCAGGAAGACTAGATTGAATAGTGAGTTGTAAATGTCACACCCCCAAAATCCACATGCGGAGTATCACCGCTTGGAGGCGTGACTGACCAGGATCAAACCACTAATCATATCGAACAAGTAAATAATTAATTGTAAAAGTCCAACCAACACGATTAGTGTCCAAAACAAACATAGTTTAAGTTATGAGCGGAAGCATAAATGTTTAAAAACCCAAATCGTAAGTTTAAATAGCCAAAGGTTAAACATGGCACACAGCTGTCCATGTCCCACAACGACTCTTCCTTGTGCAAGCTCCAGCTAAGTACCTATAGACCTGCAAAGCATGTAGTAACGAGTCAACAACAATGTCGAGTGAGTTCACGTTTGGTTGTCCAGTTTATAGTTATTCCGAAAACACAGTTTGTCCTTTACCAGCTATCCAGCCGTGGGGGTTACCCCATAGTTCGAAAAACGTTTATTAGTTACCCGTTCGTACGTTGGCTATTCCAGCCCGGCTCTATGGCCGTGGGGGCTACCCCATGTTTAATTCACCAGACTCGTTACCATATCGACTACTAACGTTCGTCATGTTTAAGTGCCCTAACGTCTGTGTCTATCATCACTGACGTGCCATAGTCCATTAGTCCACGCCCGTCCTCTGCGGCACGGTGTGAGGTTTGTTAAACCTAATAGCGCTATTTAACTAATGACCCGTTCGCCATTGGCCTCGGCGATTAAGTCGATATAAAAGGAGGGACTTCGTTGATAGAGTTCTAGTCTGGTATAGTTAAATACGTCTCAACAGGACGAGGAATCTATGTTCCTGATTACGTCTCAATAGGACGAGGAATCTATGTTCCTGATTACGTCTCAACAGGACGAGGAATCCCTATTCCTTAACCCATTCCCAACCCCTGGGAATCCCATGCTTTGTAACGAAGTGTGAACTCACCTTGGTTTGCTCGGCAGATAACACAGAAAGGTCAAGTCTAAAGGCTAGTGATCAATCACGCCCTATCATGGTTACCAATACAAGTCAGGTTTTGGTTTCGAGTTGTGCATACAAGCATCACATAGATAGCACATATAAACACGTATGGATCATGGCAACATGCAACATAACATTAATCCATTCAATTTGTGCGACCCGAAAGGTTAAGCCCAATAATTAAACAACTAAACAGCTTGTGCGATTCAATACATGTTGTGCGATTGGACTAATCCGGCCCAACACACACTCGGCCCAACAGTTAAATAACATGACAACTTGTGCGGTCCAACAGTCTTGTACGATCAGAAGACTTATGTGATAAAATCTGATCTTATGCGATTAGTTATGTATTCCTTAAATCATGCAATCGGTTATTCTATTCTAGATAATTTCCATGTTTACAATTTATAAATCAACAGTTTTCCACCAAACCATATATCGATTAAAATAAGGTTTTTATCATCAACCCACTATGAACCCTAATAAGTAACATATGGACAATAATCCTAACCCTTAACATATACCTGATTCACATACATAGATACACATGTCATCCCCAATCATTAATCATTAAACCCACTCAATATTGCATATGAATATCATTATCAATGTCACATATCTCCAATCTGATTGAACCTACACTTTAGTCCCATGCATAACTGACAACATATATTAAAGTGTGCACATGGTTTGATTATGAATCACCTACATAGCCGCCAATTTCCTATACCCTAAGCTATCAACCATTTAACCTCAATCCTATTGGACCTTTAAGCCACTATCACATTCAACTCAATTATTAATACAATCCGAATTAACATCCATGTGTCATATATATACGGCATCAAGATTCAGTTCAGCAACATGTATCATCCATTCGAATCATATCACATAATCATGAATAAACACAACACAATCAACCATCATATATAAACATCGCATGATTAACATTCCGAAGCATACACATATCAACCGATTTAACGAGCATTCAGTTCCAGATTACTAGTATACATACTAACTTAACAATTGCGCCTGTCATTCGTCTATGAACACACACATCAGCCGATTAACAAACATGAAGCCGATTAGCATTTATACAAATCCGATTTAATCATACAATCTCAGCATCTTACAATCTTGTATAGCATCTAATCACATGGACCGAATACCTAGTATTATTAATCCATATTACTAGCATAAAACCCTAGTTCATACATGACAAGATCACCTAGCATGGCAACTAGATAACAATGAAATACTAACCAGAAGTGTGATACGACAAGCTTGATTGAGAGAAAATGCTTCGAGGGAACAAGGCTGCCTTCGGTTCGGATTGAGAGAAAGTGTGTGTGTGTTCTAGGGTTTGTGTGTGTGTTAGGATGTTTGGTAAAAGTCTGAGATGGTTACAACCATCTCATGTGATAATCGACTAGGGGGATGGGCCGAACCCAACTTGGGCTGTCCATTGGTTTCGATTACAAAGCATACGGCCCAACTAACTAAGCAACCGTTCCACTTGTGCGGTCGGGTGAGTGTTGTGCGGTTGGATCATATTGTGCGTTTGGGCCATTATATACATACATACGTTACATAACACAAAGCACATAATCATAACAAATCATACATTAAATCAATTAATATAGCTCACATCAGCACGTATCATTACACAAAGTAGGTTCGAATTACGAGTTGTCACATTATCCCCAAGTTGAAAGAAATTTCGTCCCGAAATTTAGCACGTACTCACTGAGGAAGCTAGTTAAGTTGCATGGTTTTCCTGGTTTTCCTGGGGTGTCACGTAAAGCTCGTACGCGCTTAGGTGTAGTGTCTTTTCGGCTGAGGGCGTCAGCCACAACATTAGCTTTGCCTGGGTGGTACCTGATCGAGCATTCGTAGTCATTCAGTAGCTCGACCCATCGTCGTTGTCGCATATTCAGTTCCTTCTGTTTGAAGATATGCTCGAGACTCCTGTGATCGGTGTAGATGGCGCACTTGGTACCGTACAGGTAGTGTCTCCATATCTTAAGTGCAAAAACAATAGCTCCCAGCTCTAAATCGTGTGTAATGTAGTTCCTTTCATGAACTTTAAGTTGGCATGAGGCGTAGGCTATAACTTTATCCCGTTGCATCAATACACAACCAAGACCCTGAATTGATGCGTCGCAGTAAACCACAAAGTCGTATGTGCCCTCTGGCAATGAAAGGATAGGTGCACTACAAAGTCTATCCTTTAAGTGCTGAAATGCTAATTCCTGTGCATTTCCCCATCGATAAACAATGCCTTTCTGCGTTAGTGAGGTGAGAGGCTGTGCAATCATGGAAAAATCCTTAATGAACCTTCTGTAATAACCTGCCAAGCCCAAGAATTGGCGAATTTTCGTTGGTGTACGAGGTGCAGGCCAGTTCTTAATCGAGTCTACCTTGGATGGATCAACATGGATCCCATCCTTGTTTACCACATGACCTAGGAAATGGACTTCACGAAGCCAGAAGTCGCATTTTGAAAACTTGGCGTACAGCTGTTCTGCTCGAAGGAGTTCCAAAATGAGTCGTAGATGGTTCTCGTGTTCCTCCTGACTCTTCGAATAGATCAGGATGTCGTCGATGAAAACTATAACGAACTTGTCCAGGTAAGGCTTGCACACTCGATTCATCAAGTCCATAAAGACCGCAGGTGCGTTTGTCAGCCCAAAAGGCATGACCAAAAACTCGTAGTGTCCATAGCGAGTTCTAAAGGCTGTTTTGGAGACGTCCTCTTCTCGGACTCTCAGCTGGTGATATCCTGATCTCAAATCAATCTTCGAGTAAAAGCTCGACCCTTGCAGCTGGTCGAATAGGTCGTCGATGCGTGGAAGAGGATAGCGATTCTTCACCGTCACCTTGTTGAGCTCGCGATAGTCGATACACATACGGAAGGTACCGTCTTTCTTCTTCACAAACAAGACTGGAGCTCCCCAGGGCGAAGAGCTAGGATGAATAAAACCCTTATCCAAGAGTTCTTGTAGTTGCGTAGAGAGTTCTTCCAACTCTGATGGAGCTAGGCGATAAGGTGCACGAGCTATAGGTGCTGCTCCAGGAGCTAGCTCGATTTGAAACTCGACTTAACGATGAGGCGGAAGGCCAGATAGTTCCTCAGGAAATACCTCAGGATAGTCGCGTACGATCGGAAAATCTTCTATCTTCTTCTCCTTCTTCGAGGTGTCAGTAACGAGAGCCAGAATAGCAGTGTGCCCTTTCTTAAACACTTATGGGCCTTAAGGAAAGAGATGATGCTCACAACAGCACCACTCTTGTCGCCACGTATCATGAGAGGTTCATCACCTGGGCGAGGAATACGGAAAATCTTTTCGTTGCAAAGAATCTCTGTTTGGTGTTGGGATAACCAGTCCATCCCAATGACAACGTCGAAACTACCCAGAACGATAGGAAGGAAGTCGATGGAGAAGGTGTGACCAACAAGAACAATGTTACAACCCTTGACTACGTGTGTGACCTTTAAACTTTTACCATTAGCTAACTCTACAGTGTGCTTGGTGTTCAAAAGAGTTGGGGTACGCTTAAGCATTTTACTAACTTTTAAGGACACGTAGCTAGTATCGGCACCCGAATCAAATAAGACAGTAACATAAAAGTCGTCCAGTAGGAACTTACCCGTCACGACATTGGGATCATTCCTCGCTTCACCTTGGCCAATAACGAACACACGACCCCTTGCACCATTGCCATTATTACCCCCGTTGTTTCCATTCCCCTGGTTGTTATTATTGTTGTTGTTGTTGTTCTGGTTCCTGTTCAGTTGGGGACAATCTCCATGCTGCTGCTGCTGCTGCTGCTGCTGGCGTTGATTTTGTGGGGCTTGTTGTTGACGATTCTGGTTTGCGGGGTATAAACTTCTGTAATCCTTTGCTGCATGGCCTGGCTTGTTGCACCGATGACAGTTACTCTTGGTGCATGGTCCGCTGTGGTGTAGGTTACAACGATTGCATTTGGGGTGATTTCCCTTGTACCCACCATGGCTTTGACTACCAGATGATTACTGACTAGGGCTCTTGTAGTCGTCAGTCCTTCTCTGCTGAGACTGAGATTGAACAGAAGTCGAACCTTTGCTTGATGCTCCATCCCATTTCCGCTTGTTATCGCTAGGAGCATCTGAAGTAGTTGTAGCACTAATGCGCTTTGGTAAACTGTTCTGCTCCACCGCCTGATCAGTGAGAAGATGAGCCAATTGAACAACTTGCTGGATGGTGGCGAGGTTAGCCGAAGTCACATGACTTTGGCTCTCTGGCACTAAGCCCTTAAGGTATAGTTTGATGCATTTGATAGGAGGATCCACCATAGTAGGACACAGAATAGCAAGCTCATTCGATCTTTTCGTGTACGCTTCAATTTCTAACCCCGTCATCTTGAGGTTGAAGAACTCGACTTCCAGTTTGTCAATTTCATCACGATTGCAGTACTCTTCCTTGATCATTTCCTTAAAATTGTTCCATGGGGTGGTATTAGCAGTAACCAACCCCAGCATTTGAACCTGAGCGTTCCACCACGTGAGCGCTAACCCCTCGAGAGTACCGGTAGCATACTTCACCCTGCGAGCCTCAGGGCATTCACACATCTCAAAGACAGATTCGAGCTTCGCAAACCAGTGGAGGATGCCTACCGCTCCTTCTGTGCCGCTGAAAGTAGTAGGTCGGCAGTCCATAAAAGTTTTGAAAGTGCACACAGGAGGTTGTGCAGGTTGACCTACCGTGAGAGTAAGAAAGGACAAAGTTTAACACAAAGGATGGTTCACGAGAGTAGGACCTAAAGATCCTAGAATGAGTTTAGACTGCAGGGTATACCTCCTGCTTGTGCGGCTGCAAGTGCCGCAGCAACTTGTTGGTTAATCAGAGCCGTCAACTGGGCTTGAGTCATGTTAACGCGTCCACTCATGATCTTCATATAAAAGGGAAACATGAGTGAGAGAGGTTCGTGAAAGTGCGATGACAGAAGAGAGTAAGCACACAAGTGTTTTCAAACAATAGTTGTTACGTTTATCTAAGCATACCATGAGCAAAGTTCTATGTAACTAGCAAGTAGGCAATGTAAACATAATTCATACCACCTAGAATGTCGAGTCTTGTATGTGGAGTGGAGCGTCGTTGTGGACCGTTGAGCACTGTACAGGTGATAGTCTAGTTTTAACAAAAAATGTTTTTCCCTTATTAAAACCAAGTTCACTATAACCTATGGCTCTGATACCAATCTGTCACACCCCCAAAATCCACCTGCGGAGTACCACCGCTTGGAGGCGTGACTGACCTGGATCAAGCCACCAATCATATTGAACCAGCAAGTAAGTAATTATAAAAGTCTAACCAATACAATTGGTGTCCAAACAAACAAAATTTAAGTTGTAAGCGGAAGCATAATGTTTAAAACCAAAATATAAGTTTAAATGTTTCACAGTTTACGAATACGAAACAAATGTAAACTATTGTCAATGGTTTCAAAAATGAAACACAATTTGTCACAAAGTTGAAGCAAGAAACAATTCGAAACCTAAATTAAACAACTACCTATACCGGGGTGAAACCGAGGAGACTAGCCGTTCATAGTTGAAGAAGCACGATCACCGGAGGATGAACACGAACCCCGAACCATAATCTTCAAGTCTTGAGGAGAGGTGGAAGTTAGAGTTTGAAGATGAAGGTGGAAGAGGATGATGGTGAAGATGGAATGATGGAGATGGTGATTTGATTAGGGTTAGGATGAAGACGGTGTTAGTGGTTGTGTTAGGATTGATTAGGGGTGAATTGGAAAAATTCAAGAATGGTTCCAAGGAGGTGTTTTTACCTCCCAAGGTTTGTAACCCCCGAAAAATGGTCAAACAAAACGTTATAACTCGTCAAAGATCACCAAGAAACAAGATTTCGTGACTCAGGAAACGGAGGCCCGTCGCCGACGGCCATAGGGGCGTCCCCGGCGGCCTCTAGTTTTGTCGGTTTTGTCCGAAGCTGTTTTCTTCATAACTTCTTCGTTATAGCTCCGTTTTACTCACCGTTTTCGCTCACGTTCTCGTAATTCAGCCCTCTATCATGCCATCTTCCAATATATTCATTTTAAATCCATTAACATTCCACAAAACACATCCAATCTTCGTGATTAACCCGGTTTTGTTCATTTCACATCCCCGGTGCTCCGTTTAGCTCCTTAAACTCTTTTAGACCTGTAAAACACAAATCCCATTAAAAGTAGGCTATTCAAGATTAAAAGCTATGTAAAAGTATCAACTTAAGCACAAACGATCACCGGTTTTCGACCACGTATCACATCCCCACACTTGTCTTTTGCTTGCCCTCAAGCAAATATGTTTTTCACTTTCACGTGGATCGAACGAGAAACACACATCCCATCCCCGAGACTAAAGTTAAGGTCTAAAGTCATACCCGGTTCAAACTTTTTACAATTTACGAAATATCTAACGGTAAAGTGAATAATCACATATAAAATTGTTATCGAAGATTAACCCGCCTTTGAAACTAATAAATCATGCACACCTCTCACAATGTTCTCTCCACTCGGTTTAAAATTTGGCTAATAGATAATGAATTATCACTTTTCAAGTAATCACTCAAAACCGATTAGAACACATACCCGCATAGGCTTGCAACTCAATTGTTCTCCACCACCGAACACGAATACTAAGTACAAGTCATAGGTCTTTGGAGGCTTGTAATGGGGTTAGGCGAAGGGTAGGAAATAAGATATTTTAAAGTGGCTAAGGTGATGAAAATTCGATTTTTATTACAAAAGACTACTCTAAACAAAACTAAACTATAAACATCAACTACAAGGCAACAACTTTAGCCTTTTATTTCTCAAACTAAGAACATATATTTTTGTTCTTTTCTCACAATTTTCTATCTTTTTCATACATTTTCTGATTTTTCTCTTTTTTATGCAAACAAACAAATACAACTATATAAACTTTACTCCTATAATCGAATTTCCATCACACGGGTTTAAAAGAAAAAAGTTTTAAGGTTATGGGCTAAAGGGTAGTCAAACGAAAGGTTTAGGCTCAAAGTGGGCGACTAGGGGATATATTTGGGTAAGGATGGATAAATGGTTTTAAAGGAAAAGGTTTATCTAATGCCTTAATTATTCTTGTGGTTGTATTCGGTCTATGGTCTCAAACACATCAAAAGTCGCAAGTTCTACAATACGTGACTAATGGTCCACTCAAACAAAGAAACATAAAGATGTAATCCTATAATGTAAAAGTGGCTCAAAACCTCACATATAAAGGGGTATGGTATGTGACATGTATGATGTGCTAGTCTCTTAGGCGGATTATTCCCAAATAACCACCCGCTAAATACCCGTCATGCTATTAATTTGAACTTGACCATGACAAAAGACCACATGGGTTATGCCATCCCTCGTTGACCTAGTTACTTGTCCTTTAAGATCGCTTTTTAAACAAGACATTTTTTTGAAATTTTTTTTAAATTTCCCCCCATCCCCACACTTGAGGTAAACATTGTCCTCAATGTGTAGTGTTTAAATGAACGGGTCAAAATCGAAAAACTTTTACTACTCCCCCATCCCCACACTTGAGGTAAACATTGTCCTCAATGTGTAAGAACTAGAGTTTTAAAACGCACAAGGGATGTGACACTTTTGAAATTTCACCCCCCGGCAACGGCGCCATTTTGAAAATAAAATCGAAGAAACACGGCAACGGCGCCAAAATTTTGGAAGGTTAGCCGTATCACATCCCCGGCAACGGCGCCATTTTGACATGACCGTGTCGTCCCGATCAGTCAAAAACCAAATTAAACCTAGGTAGCTAGGGTAAGTCGGGTATCGTATCCACGAAGAGCATGTGGTCAGTATCGCACGACCCGTTCGATTAGTTAGACTATTTACAAATAATGTACAAAATGATTATGAAGATTGCTATTTTTATTTATTTGTTTGGTTTTTAAAATAAATCGGAATGAACCGAAAAATTGATGTTATCTAAATCAATTGAATACTAACTAAAATTGTAAACTAAACTAAAATACTAACTAGAAAGTTGAAACAAGAATTGAGAATACGGATCACACCCAGTTCGATAATTGCAAGACCTAGGGTTCCTACATTTTTTAACTCGATTCAATTGCATATAGTGATTAACGGATTAATATCACGAAGCTTAGGTGCCAATTGCTATCAACGTCATAGACAACGGACCGTAATGCACTTCGTTTCCTCGGACATGTAAATCCTAACCTACGATGAGGCATAAGTGCACAAATTCATTTCGCAAAGTCATAAGTTTATCATCGTTCGACAATTCACAAATTCAATTCAAATGCACGACAATTATCATAAGTTTCAAATACTAAACAATTTGTCACAAAACCAAATTAAAATACAAATGTATAAACCCTAAAAATCTTACAACATCTACACCAGGGTGAAACCGACAAAACTATCCGCTCATTGTTGAATGGACGCGATCAAAAGCTTGAGATAGTGACGAAGACATGATTGGTTTGGTTGGGTGGTGTGAATGATGATGTTGATGAGGAGATTTGAGAGCCTCCCCCCAAAAACCCCTCGAGTGTGGCTGCCAATGTCGTTGATATGTTGATGATGAGATCGGGCCGAATTGGGAGCCTAAAAAATAATAAATGTTGCTGCCAATATCTCGTGGATCAAGAAGTCTTTTTGAGAGCTCCAAGACTAGTGGTGTCTGCTGCCAATCATCGAACCATGAAGCCCAAAATTGTGTTATGTGGCTGCCCAAAAGTCAAACCCCCTTTTTTTTTATTTTCCGTCAACTGTTTTGTCCATGGGATCCCACTTTTTTCTAAAATTCCCACCAACTTATTTTTTTGGGTTATGGACTTGAAGTCTCGTAAAAGCCCAGCTACAATCAAGGTGACCCAGTTACTTTTCACCACCAATCAATTCCTTAAAATAATGAAGTCTCTCAAGACTACCTGCAATGTCAACATGAAACAATTACATATCTTGAGTTCATTATTAATGACCATTCAATATTTAACATTAAACTCCAATTTACTTGCATGACTTTGAAAAGTGACTCGTCGTTTATCTAAATTCCTCAATCATCTCTATTCCAATCACCACACACAAGATCATCACCACACACATCCCCAATGTGTGGGGATGTGATACGGCTAACCTTCCAAAATTTCACCCCGGAAAAATAAAATACAAAATACAATCCACTTATTACTAAACTAAGAATCAAGGTAAAAAGGAAACGCATGCACCTAATTTTTGTCGCTTGATGCCCATATCTTCTTCTTCTCTTCATAAAAACGGTTGTCTCTCTAACATCATTTACCTACAAAGTCTAACCCTTGTGTAGAAGCATGCTTCTCACAACCATTGAAATTTGTTAGGTGGTTAGTTCTACCATTTTTATAAAAGTGTTACCAAATCATGCGTTAAATTACCTTGATTTTTACTTTTTGTGGAAAAATAAGTTACAACAATAACAAGCCTAACTCACTTTCGTAGGAATCACGGTTGCATTTAGCTTATGCAACAAGCCCTTTTAAACCCCGCAATAGCTTGGGAGGACGAGAGGTCTCGTGAGGGTTATATAGGGAACACACCCACAACGTTCATTTATCTAAGAAAATAAAAATAAGACGAAAATAATACAAACTCTACAACAATTATACCTGACTTACTTCTCATGGCGGTCGAAGTGAACATTTGCCTACCGAGTTTCCAACATACGCTCGGTAATTAGCATGCCGAATCCATACTCTTTTTATTATACCCGGCATGCATATTGTACAACTTTGGGGTCGCTTCTTACTAAACTGGCCAATTGCATATAGTGATTAACGGATTACTATCACGAAGCTTAAGTGCCAATTGCTATCAATGTCATAGACAACGGACCGTAATGCACTTCGTTGCCTCGGACATGTAAATCCTAACCTACGATGAGGCATAAGTGCACAAATTCATTTCGCAAATTCATAACTTTATCATCGTTTGACAATTCACAAATTCAATTCAAATGCACGACAATTATCATAAGTTTCAAATACTAAACAATTTGTCACAAAACCAAATTAAAATACAAATGTATAAACCCTAAAAATCATACAACATCTACACCGGGGTGAAACTGACGAAACTATCCGCTCATTGTTGAATGGACGTGATCACAAGCTTGAGATAGTGACGAAGACAAGATTGGTTTGGTTTGGTTTGGTTGGGTGGTGTGAATGATGATGTTGATGATGAGATTTGAGAGCCTCCCCCCAAAAAACCCTCGAGTGCGGCTGCCAATGTCGTTGATATGTTGATGATGAGATCAGGCCGAATTGGGAGCCCAAAAAAATAATAAATGTTGCTGCCAATATCTCGTGGATCAAGAAGTCTTTTTGAGAGCTCCAAGACTAGTGGTGTCTGCTGCCAATCATCGAAACATGAAGCCCAAAATTGTGTTATGTGGCTGCCCAAAAGTCAATCCCCCTTTTTTTTATTTGCCGTCAACTGTTGTCCATGGGATCCCACTTTTTTCTAAAATTCCCACCAACTTATTTTTTTGGGTTGTGGACTTGAAGTCTCGTAAAAGCCCAGCTACAAGCAAGGTGACCCAGTTACTTTTCACCACCTGCAATGTCAACATGAAATAATTACATATCTTGAGTTCATTATTAATGACCATTCAATATTTAACATTAAACTCCAATTTACTTGCATGACTTTCTAAAGTGACTCGTCGTTTATCTAAATTCCTCAATCATCTCTATTCCAATCACCACACACAAGATCATCACCACACACATCCCCAATGTGTGGGGATGTGATACGACTAACCTTCCAAAATTTCACCCCGGAAAAATAAAATACAAAATACAATCCACTTATTACTAAACTAAGAATCAAGGTAAAAAGGAAACGCATGCACCTGATTTTTATCGCTTGATGCCCATATCTTCTTCTTCTCTTCGTAAAAACGGTTGTCTCTCGAACATCATGTACCTACAAATTCTAACCCTTGTGTAGAAGCATGCTTCTCACAACCATTGAAATTTGTTAGGTGGTTAGTTCTACCATTTTTATAAAAGTGTAACCAAATCATGCGTTAAATTACCTTGATTTTTTTTGTGGAAAAATAAGTTACAACAATAACAAGCGTAACTCACTTTCGTAGGAATCACAGTTGCATTTAGCTTATGCACAAGCCCTTTTAAACCCCCCAATAGCTTGGGAGGACGAGAGGTCTCGTGAGGGTTATATAGGGAACACACCCACAACGCTCATTTATCTAAGAAAATAAAAATAAGACGAAAATAATACAAACTCTACAAAAATTATACCTGACTTACCTCTCATGGCGGTCGAAGTGCACATTTGCCTACCGAGTTTCCAACATACGCTCGGTAATTAGCATGCCGAATCCATACTCTTTTTATTATACTCGGCATGCATATTGTACAACTTTGGGGTCGCTTCTTACTAAACTGGCCAATGTCTTGCAACGCCACCCTTCGAATCATTATACCCGAATCCGCATCCCTAACTTTTTTGGTTGGAGTGATAATTATGGGAAAAGGATGGATATGAACGTGGGCATCTTTCGGATCCAACTCGTCTCGCGGTGTGATGTCTTCTGCTCGGTTCAAACATTCATTTTCTTTCTCGGGTAGATCGATAACCTCTTCCACCATCTCACCATCTACTATTGTACCATTAGCCCAAACCTCTTGGTCTCGCCTAAGTTGGGCCATCTCCTCGGTTAGTTGACCAACCTGAATAACCAAAGCCTCAAATGATGTGTCTCTCAACTCGTCTTTCTTTTTCATTTCTAGCATCATGTCCATGATCGTGTTGAGCTTAGAGTGTAATGAATCTTGAGGCTCCTCGTATGTCGGTTGAGGGGAGTCATGATAATAGTCATCATACTCCTCCTGATAACTTGAGAAATGTGGCAAGTCGGGTTCATAGTTGTTGTAACCCCGTTCTTGCGGCAAGTCGGGTTCATAGTTGTTGTAACCCCGTTCTTGCTCATAATGGTAACCCATCTCTGCATAGTAGTATTCTTGATAATTTGGGGGTGGTGGTGGTCTACTGTATGGAGAATGCGAGGATGGACCATTGAAATCTCCATAATCCGCCCTCCTATAATCATACAGTCCGCTGAGGTAGTCTTCCTGATCCTTGTTGGCTTGAACTTTTGCGTGGAAAACGGAGCAATCTTCTAAATAATGCTCTCCGCTTCCGCAACACTCACACGGATCATCATCTACCCAATTCATATTGAAAGATGGTACCTGCAAAACATGTACCTGCAGAAACAAACTCGACCACCCAAAGTAAAATCACAAGTATACAAGAAAAAGTAAAGAAAATAAACTAAACTAAAATCGAACAAGCAATGAAATACTAAGCGCACTAGCTCCCCGGCAACGGCGCCATTTTGACGTGACCGTGTCGTCCCGATCAGTCAAAAACCCAATTAAACCTAGGTAGCTAGGGTAAGTCGGGTATTGAATCCACGAAGAGCATGTGGTCAGTATCGCATGACTTGTTCGACTAGTTAGACTATTTTCAAAAATGTACAAATTGATTATGAAGCTTGCTTATTTTTATTTGTTTGTTAGGTTTTGAAAAGGAGCCGGACTAAGCCGACAAATTGATATTATTTAAAACTACTGTTGATTAACTAAGATAACAAACTAAATTACTAAATGATTGAAACAAGAAACTAGAAACAAGTTCCACACCCGGTTTCGGTAATTGCCAACCTAGGGTTTCTAGAAATTTTAGATTCAACTCAATTGCATACGATTAGCGGATTTAGTGTACCGTGACTTAGGTGCCAATAACTATCAACGTTTCGAAAGACGGACAAGATTGCACTTTGTAATCAACACAAGTAAAACCTAACCACGACAATGCATAACTACACATAACCATTTCGTAAAGTCATAACTTTTAACATCGTTCGACAATTTACGAATAAGAAACAAATGTAAACTATTGTCAATGGTTTCAAAAATCAAACACAATTTGTCACAAAGTTGAAGCAAGAAACAATTCGAAACCCTAAATTAAACAACTACCTATACCGGGATGAAACCGAGAAGACTAGCCGTTCATAGTCGAAGAAGCACGATCACCGGAGGATGAACACGAACCCCGAACCATAATCTTCAAGTCTTGAGGAGAGGTGGAAGTTAGGGTTTGAAGATGAAGGTGGAAGAGGATGATGGTGATGATGGAATGATGGAGATGGTGATTTGATTAGGGTTAGGATGAAGATGGTGTTAGTGGTTGTGTTAGGATTGATTAGGGATGAATTGGAAAAATTCAAGAATGGTTCCAAGGAGGTGTTTTTACCTCCCAAGGTTCGTAACCCCCGAAAAATGGTCAAACAAATCGTTATAACTCGTCAAAGATCAACAAGAAACAAGATTTCACGACTCAGCAAACGGAGGCCCGTCGCCGACGGCCATAGGGGCGTCCCCGACGGCCTCTGGTTTTGCTGGTTTTGTCTGTCACACCCCCAAAATCCACTGCGGAGTATCACCGCTTGGGGGCGTGACTGACCAGGATCCAGCCACCAATCATATTGAACAAGCATGTAAGTAATTATAAAAATTCAACCAATACAATTGGTGTCCAATCAAAACATAGTTTAAGTTGCCAGCGGAAGCATAACGATTAAAACCAAAAAAAAAATATAAGTTCAAATGTTTCAATGTTTCACATGGCACACAATTGTCCATGTCCCACAACGACTCTTCCCCGGGCAAGCTCCAGCTAAGTACCTATTGACCTCCAAAGCATGTAGTAACGAGTCAACAACAAAGTTGAGCGAGTTCACAGTTGGGTGTTTGTTCAAGTTGTTCCAAAAACATTTTCCTTTAACTGGCATCCCTGCCGTAGGGGTTACCCCATAGTTGAAAACGTGTTTAGTTTATTCCCGTTTATTCTGGCAATCCAGCCGTGGAGGCTACCCCATGTTTAATTATCTGGCTCTTTGGCCGTGGGGGCTACCCCATGTATATACTACTTGACTCGTTACCATATCGACTGCTGACTATAGTCATGTTTATGTGCCCTGAACTGTCAATGTCTATCATCATTGACGTGCCCAGATCCATTAGTTCACGCCCGTCCTCTGCGGCACGGTGTGAGGTTTGTCAGACCTAAATAGCGCTATCGAACTAATGACCCGCTCGCCATTGGCCCGGCGATTAAGTCGATATAAAAAGGAGGGACTTCGTGATAGAGTTTTAGTCTAGTGAAAGTTAACTGTCCATGAGGACGAGGAATTATATTCCTGAACCCGTACTGTCCTACCCAAGAAAGGACGAGGAATCCATATTCCTTAACCCATTCCCTACCCCTGGGAATCCCATGCTTTGTAGAAAGTGTGAACTCACCTTAGGTTAGCTCGGCAGATAAACGAAAGGTCAATCGAGCTGCTAGAGGTCAATCACGTCCTAACATGGTTACCATACAAGTCAGGTTTTGGTTTCAAGTAGTGCACATAAGTTTCACATAAGTTAACAGGTTACGAACACGTATTGATCATGGCAACACATTAACAGTCAAGAACATAGCATATCCATACTTGTGCGATTCAGGATGTATTGGGCCGAACCATTGTGCAATTCACTAACATAACCCAACTAAACACCTCGGCCCAACATGTTGTGCGGTCAGCACAGCCTTGTGCGACCCACATCATGTTGTGCGATCCGATATAAGCCCGGCCCAAAAAGTCAAAAGCCCAAACGTAAATACACGGCCCAAATTAATAACATGCATTAGTCTTGTGCGATCCGGGTGGACTTGTGCGATCCGGATGGCTTGTGCGATCGAGATTGGGCCATTCGGTCCAATAGCATGTTAAGTCCAAACACTGTGTAAAGCCCAAGACTTGTGCGATCGACACTATCTTGTGCGATCCACAACTCTTGTGCAATCATGCATAACCAGTTTGTACACTGTGCTCTAAGTGATTGTTCCTATCTTGTGCGACAGCACTTGTGCGATTAGATCAGATCTTGCATGATCTGATCTTGTGCGACTGAGAGGGAACTTGTGCGATTGGTCTTATTATCCGAATATAATGCTAATCAGTTACATTGTTTCCAAAATTTGATTCAGATACATTCATTTAAGGATTTCCAAATTATGAATTCTATCAATTAACAATTTCTAATTATCCAGTTAACATACAATCGATCAAACTAAGCAATTTATCATTAATTCATAAGAGCCCTAATCATATTCATAGCATGAACAATAACTTTTCAATTCATATTATTTGGTCCGATTACATGAACATACATCCGATCCTAAATCATCATGCAAACAATCCGAAAACAAGACATGATAGTCGATTAACATCATCATACACATCTGATTCTCTAGAACATCATCATTCACACAAACTATTCTAATTATCACATATCATCCTTAAACCATCATGTAGAACATACATATCACAACATCATGCAACACACAATCAATAGTGAAAACACTAACCGATTAAAGAAGAGAGTAAGGATTGATCCGAACACCAAAAGCTTCGAGAGAAAGGATGTTGTTGCCATCTGGTTTGAGAGGGAGAGAGAGATATTAGGGTTTGTGTGTGTTCTTTATTTGCAACAAATGAGAAACAAACTCCCTAAAGGTGTGTGTATGCGTATGGAAGAGTGGGCCGAACCCAACTTGGGCTGCCCTAGGTTCGGATGCAAAGAGTGTAGCCCGAATGGGCTTGTGCGATTGGTTCGTGTATATACATACATTCGTGACACATAACACATATCAAACATAACATTCCATTAATCATCAAGTTCACATAATCACATAGTGTTCACATACGTTACAAAGATAGGCTCTGAAACACGAGTTGTCACATTATCCCCAAGTTGAAAGAAATTTCGTCCTGAAATTTGGTACGTACTCACTGAGGAAGCTAGTTAAGTTACGTGGTTTCCTGGTTTTCCTAGGGTGTCACATCCTCCCCCCGTTGATATGTCCCGAAATTCCGTGGTAGCTTCAGCCTCAGTAGTGGTTGTACTGTTTGCGAATAGTTGGGGATACTTTTGTTTCATCTGGTCTTCGCGTTCCCAGGTGAACTCTGGGCCACGACGTGAGTTCCAACGAACTCAAACGAGAGGTATTCTAGTGCGTTTGAGGACCTTAACGTCCCGGTCAGTGATTTCAACTGGTTCCTCGACGAATCGTAACTGCTCGTCGATAGTTAGCTCCTTCAAAGGAACTATGAGGGTCTCATCTGACAGACACTTCTTCAGATTCGACACGTGGAAAACGTTGTGAACTCCACTGAGTTCTGTTGGTAGGTTCAGTTTGTAGGCCACCTTGCCTATTTTCTCTATGACTTCAAATGGTCCAACGTATCATGGGTTAAGTTTGCCTCGTTTGCCAAAACGAACAACACCCTTCCAGGGTGAGACTTTTAGTAGCATTCGATCCCCAACTTGGAATTCGAGTGGTTTCCTGCCCTTATCGGCGTAGCTTTTCTGACGGTCACGAGCTGCCGCCATTCGTTGTCGTATTTGAGCAATTCGTTCTGTTGTGTCTACCACAAGTTCTGGGCCAGTGATCTAACTATCCCCCACCTCTGCCCAACAAAGAGGTGATCGGCATTTACGTCCGTACAATGCCTCAAACGGAGCGGCCCGAATGCTGGTGTGGTAACTATTGTTATACGAGAACTCCACTAATGGGAGATTCTTTTCCCAACCGTTACCAAAGTCGATGACACATGCCCTAAGCATGTCTTCAAGTGTCTGGATGGTACGTTCAGACAGCCCATCCGTTTGCGGGTGATAAGTTGTGCTCATATCTAAACGTGAGCCAAAGGACTTGTGCATTGCTTACCACAGTTCAGAAGTAAAACATGCATCACGATCAGAGATAATAGAGGTGGGCACCCCGTGCCTCGAGACAACTTCCTTAAGATAAACGCCTGCTAGAGTGGAGAACTTATCCATTTCCTTGATAGCCAGGAAGTGAGTAGACTTTGTGAGTCGATCCACGATCACCCAAATAGTGTCATTTCCGCGCTGAGATCTAGGTAGGCCAGTAACAAAATCCATGGAAATTTGCTCCCATTTCCATTGTGGTATCTCAGGTTGTTGAAGTAGGCCTGAGGGTTTCTGATATTCAACTTTGACCCTCGCACAAGTCAAACATTTACTAACGTAGGTTGCTATATGGGCTTTCATGCTAGGCCACCAATACGTAGTTTTCAAGTCGTGGTACATCTTATCTGAACCAGGATGTACTGAGTAGCGAGACTTGCGTGCTTCATCCATCACAAGCTCTCGTAGGTTGCCATAGAGTGGGACCCAAATGCGTCCTATTACATAATATGCACCGTCTTCCTTTTGTTCTAACCATTGCCTTGAGCCGCGTAGGGCTTCAGCCCTGACGTTTTCTGGTTTCAATGCTTCTACCTGAGCATTTCGTATCTGGGAAGGAAGACTAGACTGGATGGTAAGTTGTAATGCTCGGACGCGCTTAGGCGTAGTGTCCTTTCGACTGAGGGCGTCAGCCACAACATTGGCTTTGCCTGGATGGTACTTGGTCGCACATTCGTAATCATTCAATAGCTCGACCCATCGTCGTTGACGCATGTTTAACTCCTTTTGCTGGAAGATATGCTCGAGACTCCTGTGATCGGTGTAAATCGGTGTAATATCTTGAGTGTGAAAATAACAGCTCCCAGCTCCAAATCGTGCGTATTGTAGTTCCTTTCGTGAATCTTAAGTTGACGTGACGCATAAGCGATGACCTTGTCATGTTGCATCAGCACACATCCAAGTCCCTGAATAGATGTGTCGCAATAAACCACAAAATCGTCTGTGCCTTCAGGCAATGAGAGGATAGGGGCGCTACAAAGTCTATCCTTTAAGTGTTGAAATGCAGTTTCCTATGCATCACCCCAACGATAGGTGACACCTTTCTGTGTTAGTGAGGTGAGAGGTTGCGCGATCTTGGAGAAATCCTTGATAAACCTTTTGTAATAGCCCGCCAAACCCAAGAATTGGCGGATTTCTGTTGGTGTACGGGGTGCAGGCCAGTTTTTGATCGAATCTACCTTAGATGGATCAACATGAATCCCATCCTTGTTTACCACGTGGCCTAGGAAATGGACTTCACGAAGCCAGAAGTCGCATTTCGAGAACTTTGCATAAAGTTGTTCTGTTCGAAGGAGTTCCAAAATAAGTCGTAGATGCTGCTCGTTTTCTTCCTGACTTTTAGAATAGATCAGGATGTCGTCGATGAAAACTATGACGAACTTATCTAGGTAAGGCTTGCACACTCGATTCATAAGGTCCATGAAAACCGTAGGTGCGTTTGTCAGCCAGAAAGGCATGACCAAAAACTCTTAGTGTCCATAACGAGTTCTAAAGGCTGTTTTGGAGACGTCCTCTTCTCCGACTCTCAGATGGTGATATCCCGATCTCAAATCAATCTTCAAGTAAATGCTCGACCCTTGCAACTGGTCGAATAGGTCATCAATGCGTGGAAGAGGATAGCGGTTCTTCACGGTCACCTTGTTGAGTTCTCGATAGTCGATGCACATTCTAAAGGTACCGTCTTTCTTCTTCACAAATAGAACTGGAGCTCCCCATGGCGAAGAGCTAGGATAAATAAAACCCTTATTCAAAAGCTCTTGTAGTTGCATGGACAGTTCTTCCAATTCTGATGGAGCTAGGCGATAAGGTGCTCGAGCTATGGGCGTTACTCCAGGAGCTAGCTCGATTTGAAACTCGACCTGGCGATGAGGCGGAAGACCAGGTAATTCCTCAGGAAAGTCACGTGCGATCGGAAAATCTTCTATCTTCTTCTCTTTCTTCGAGGTGTCAGTAACGAGAGCCAAAATAGCAGTGTGGCCCTTTCTCAAACACTTCTGAGCCTTAAGGAAAGAGATGATGCTCTCAACAGCACCCCTCTGGTCACCACGAATCATGAGAGGTTCATCACCTGAACAAGGAATACGGACAATCTTCTCATTGCAAAGAATCTCTGCTCGGTGTTGGGATAACCAATCCATCCCAATGACAACATCGAAACTACCCAGAACAATAGGAATGAGGTCGATGGAGAAGGTCTGATTAGCAAGAACAAGATTACAACCCTTAACTACGTGGGTGACCTCTAAACTCTTACCATTAGCTAGCTCTACAGTGTGTTTGGTGTTCAATAGTGTTGGGGTATGCTTAAGCATTTGACTAACTTTTAAGGACACGTAGCTAGTATCAGCACCCGAATCAAACAAAACCGTAACGTAAAAGTCATCGAGGAGGAACTTACCCGTCACAACATTGGGATCATTCCTCGCTTCACCCTGGCCAATAACGAATACATGACCCCAGGCACCATTGTCGTTGTTGCCCCTGTTGTTTCCATTCCCCTGGTTGTTATTATTGTAGTTATTGTTCTGGTTCCGGTTCAGTTGGGGACAATCTCTCTTGAAGTGGCCTTCAGCTCCATACTGAAAGCACCCTTTGTTGACGCCTTGCTGCTGCTGCTGCTGGCGTTGTGGGGCTTGTTGTTGCTGACGATTCTGATTTGCGGGGTATAAACTTCTACAATCCTTAGCGGCGTGGCCTGGCTTGTTGCACCGATGACAGTTACCCCTAGTGCATGGCCCGCTGTGATGTAAGTTGCAGCGATTGCATTTGGGGTGAATTCCCATGTACCCTCCTTGACTTTGACTACCGGATGATTGTTGACCAGGGCTCTTGTAGTCGTCAGTCCTTCTCTACTGAGACTGAGACTGAACAGAAGTTGAACCTTTGCTTGAAGCTCCATCCCATTTTCGCTTGTTGTTACTAGGATCATCTGAAGTAGTTGTAGCACTAATACGCTTTGGTAACCTGTTCTGCTCCACCGCCTGATCAGTGTGACGATGAGCCAATTGAACAACTTGCTGGATAGTTGTGACACCTGGGTCACTGCGACCATCAAACAAATACCAAACCAATGAAATATTGTATTTCATACTTGGGATTTGTACAAATATGTGTATCATTTGCACATATCAATTCTTGTTCTATTTCGGGCTCTAAATCGCTTTTTGGAAGGTTATACGCGCACTGATGCGTAAATATAACCAGTTTAATGCAACGAACACTCCGGAATAGTGAAATAGGCTTAACATACCTTAAATAACCTTTACATAACTTAGAAATAAGTTTCGAAGGCTTTGGTATGGCAAAATCAAGTTAAATCGCTTACAGGGACTAAAGTTGACAAACTGTGAAAGTATGCCAATTTGAACTGTAACAGACATTCCGGATCATGGCCATAAGTTAAACATACCATAAATATCTTTTACATAGCTTAGAAATAGGCTTTGACAGGTACGGTGTGCTAAAATAAACTTTTGGGTCATTCAGGGACTAAAAGCGTCAAAAAGTGCACAAGTTTGCATTTTCGCGCATAACTTACGTTCTGAATACATCCGGACATCCAAAAATTTATGTAAGCACTAAAATATTTTATTTTAGTGTTTGGCATAAGAAAAATCCATTCGTCACGCAATTTGGATCGTTTTTCACGCTTATACGCATTCCGTCGTAATTAACCGAACATCGCGATCGTACGGCCAAACGAACCGACATCCGAGATATTTTTAATCACATTTTAAGTTCCCTATACTTTAACTTCATTTTAGAGCTTGAAATGGGGTTAACGGGGCTTAAACGTGTCAAAAATGCAATAAATAGCAAGTTTGGAGCTTCAGGGGCCTGTTTTGCAATTTTTGAAACATTCTGGTCTGCAGGTGCTTGGGCACCTCAACACTCTGAGTGTTACGGTGCGCAAGCAGGTGTCAGATGCAGAAAATTGTCTTGGCTGCTGATTAATGGCCTTTAACCCTCCCCAAAGGCCAAGTGCCACATGTTCATCTCTTATGGTGGGCAAAATCAGTTACCACAACATTCCGACAAGTGTACGGGCGAGATCATACCCTCTTCTCCAAGAAACGATCCTAACGGTGAACCGAAATCTATAAATACCCATCACATTTTCACTCATTCCTCACAATAATCTGATTTGAGAAGCTCTAAGTTGAAACCTTTGTTTCATACCTGAGCTACTTTAATCAAGATTAGCATTCGTGGACCCTTCGTAAGTGTTCCTTCGTTCTTTTATTGCTTTCGAGTCCGAAAGTCAAACTTTGTTTGACTTTCTGCATTGACCAGTTTATGGTCAATGCGAAGTTCGTTTGAACTTCGCAACGTGATTGTAATCACGATGGTTATAGTCCCTTGTGACTATGCCTACTGATTACCACGTTGTCTAGGGTCGTAAGGGTAAGCGATCTAATAAATCGCTTATACCTTCGAACCCGACCCATTTGGTCGATCTTTAGGATCCGACCAAACACATTAGGTGACCATAGTATATAGGGAATAACCTTCCGAGGTTATACCTTATGGTCGCTTCGTTTAAGTAGTTGTATGATAGGTAGTTTATATGCCTTAGGTAAATTACCAAAATGCCTTTTTTACGCCAAAATTCATGTTAAGCATATGTAACATAATCTTTGGTATCTAAACTGATTTGGTAACAATATTAGACATGTTAAGGCATATTTTACTTGTAATAGGACTAGTTAGGCGGTCCGAACGCATTTCACGCGAACGACGCGTTAAAGTAGCATAAGCTACCTAAACGGGTCGTAATGGGTCGTAAGCACTTAGGTTAGGTTTCATTTAGTATGTAGGCTTTGTTAAACCATATTACACGAGTCTCCATACTCGTTTGGTTTACAGACCCTCATTCTATCCAATCCTCCAATTTAGGTCCGGTTTATTAACATAGTTACCTATATTAGGTGCCGTTTGATATCCGCGATCTCTAGCATTGTTTGGTTGTTACTCAAGGACTACTAAGCAATCTCAAGTGAGTACATAGACCCCTCTTTTACTGTTTTCCAAACATTTTGGGGTGGAACACATGTGCCTACTTGTTACTTTCATGCTTTCCTGTTTTCACATCATATACTTCCTATGTTCATTAGTACATTTATAGTACATGTTTTACATTACATTTCATGCTATGTATGCCCATTGTGTGTATACTTAGTATAGTTGTTTCACGTCACATGCTATGTATGTCTATTGTTGCATACTTAGTACAGTTGTTTCACGTCACATGCTATGTATGTCTATTGTTGCATACTTAGTACAGTTGTTTCACGTCACATGTTATGTATGTCTATTGTTGCATACTTAGTACAGTTCACATGCTATGTATGTCCATTTGTTGCATTGTTCATCATACTTAGTACATTTTTTATTCATCACATGCTTACATTTTGGATACACATTACATGATTTACATTAGACATGAACATTTTACTTTGGTAGTTTGGTTTGAGTAAGTGATTAAGTAACGAGGCGTGTGTAATATGATACAAGCATGGTGGATACGCCACTGGTACTTCCTATATATAAGTGATTGTATGGTATTACATGTCATAGCCTTATTTAAATCATTACAGTTTGAGACATATAACATTTTATATAAATAACATACTTTTCACAAGACATTGATTTACAAACAACTTATCTTATACAAACTCATCTTACATGGTTATTCATTTAACGCTACGTTATTCTCTTATTTATACATATCATCTGATCTTATCGTTTTTCAAATGATTTACAAGACAAAGCAAATTACAAGGTTCATGACTAAACATTTTCTCAAATATAAGTCATGAATCCTATTTTCTCAAAACCTATGTATCTCACAGGCATTTTTATGCTGATGTACCTATTTTCACATGTGTTTTCAGGAGATGATGCATAGGACTTATCAAGACATACTTAGGCGGACCTATGCCTTAGTGACTTAAAACGAGACAAGAACTAGTTAAATTTTGTTATGTACTCTTTATTTCTTGTTTAAAGACAATGAAACTCGCTTGTTTGTTGAATAAAATGAAACTTTAATTTCCATGGTTGTGAAACATTAATTCTGTTACAACACTCCCCGACGTTTCCGCCACGTTTCGTTGTCTCACGTGGTCGGGGTGTGACACAAAAGATGGTATCAGAGCCAATGGTTATAGGGAATTAGGTTATTAGTAGTACTTTGACCTAGTCTATAACCTTCCTAGGACCCTAACGCGAGTTTACTTGCGTTTAGTCATAAAACAATACCGTCACCTATCCTTAGGCGACGACCACAGCAAGAACATAAATTTCAAAACCGCTTTGAAAACTAATCATCTGTTCTAGGATGATTGATTACTAGGTTTTGAACCCTCTGTTATAAGGTTTTGAACCCCTTTGAGTTTTCAAAACTCTCGTCAAAGTTTTGGGTCCTAAATAGTGTGAACACGTGCAAACTGGAAGAGTGGATGCCTGTACCCTGGGTTTTCAGTCTAAGGCTAGAGTGTTCGTACAAATCCACATAATCGGACCAGTCACTCTTACCTGGGAACTCTTGGGGTGAGTGTCCACTTATAGGAGAGCATGTCTTCGCGATACATTATGAGGATCTATTTGCTTTGACTCAGCCTTTGTGTTGTTTGTTTGCTTCGTGGTTCAAACAAATGACCATCACCCATGGTTTTGGTCGGTAATGGTAACATCCTATTCTTACCCAATGCCATTTCATTTGTTTTCTCTCTTGTTTCCCCTTTTAGAATGCCTCCACGACGCGAAAATCTGGTATCTATTGAAGATCTGGCAGTTGTCATTACACAGCAAATAACTGCTGCAATCCCGAACATCGTTGCCCAATGTCACCAAGCTCTCAACAACAATAATGCCCTCTGCAACTTCAAGACGTTCAACTCGGCTAAGCCATCAAAGTTTTCTGGGTCTCAAGGAGCGACTGCACTTCTGCAATGGTTCGAGAGTCTAGAGAGCATCTTCAGGCATGTTCAATGTCCAAACAAGCGAAAGGTAGATTTTACATCTAGTGTCTTTGAGGAACGAGCTTTGACGTGGTGGAACGGTGTGGTGAGAGATAGGGGTGCCGAAGTGGCACTGGCCCAAACTTGGGAAGAACTTCGAGCACTGATGTTGAAGGAATTCTGTCCTCGTCACGAGATCAGGGCATTGGAAAGGGAATTCAATGATCTTAAGCAAGACAGCGGTGAACATCGAGCATACACTGATCGATATGAAGAGCTGAGCCTGTTGTGCCCTACCATGGTTACGCCTTTGGATAAGGCGATCGAGAAATACATTGATGGTCTCCCTGACTCAGTTCAGGACATTGTTACTGGTAGTAACCCCACTACGGTTAGGCAGGCCATTGAGTAATCTGCAACCTTGACTGAATCTCAGATCAGAAAGCATAAACTTTTTCGAAAGGGTGATAAGAAGCCAATCGAGGAATCAAAGACCATGGATGAACAGACTGGATCCCCTGAGAAGTCTAAGAAGCGTAAGGCTTCGCAGAATTGTGCGATTGCTGCTCAACCCAACCAAAACACCCGCAACCAACCAACTCAACCTCCTGCAAGGAAACCTTATGCCGATACTGCACCGATATGCGACAAATGTAATGCACACCACTTAGCTCACCTACAGTGTCGTTTATGTGCATCATGTGGGCAACTCGGTCACCTGGCAAATGCTTGTCGATTTACCCCAAACCAAGGTGGTCCAAACCAACCTCAAGTAAATCCTGCTCAAGCTCGTCTTCCACTAGGTCCTTGCTTCAACTGTAGCGAGATGGGCCATTTCCGAAGAAATTGCCCAAAGCTTGCTAATGTGAATCCAGCGCAGGGATGAGCATCGGACCGACTAGAAGACAATGTTGTTTAGAGATAATCAAGCCTTATGTATTATTTTCTGTTGTAGTCAAGGTCCATGAAACAGTTGTTGTTTATAAATAAATCTTTTTATTTTACATTGCAATGTACAAATGTGATGGCATGTATAAACAACGTATCCTCTACAATACCGACAATCAAGGAACCGTATTCCTTGAAGAACAGACTACCCCGTAATTTCTTCCATTTTATTATCTCTTGTTTTTTCCACGGAAATCCAAAGTACCCATTTCTTCCAAGGAAACGAAGTACAAGGCGCAAGTTACAACTCTTTACGAATACCCAAAGTACCACTATAAATTCTTAATAGGGTACCTAAGGGTATTTCCGTATATTCAAAAATTATTGTACCTTAAATCGAATATTGCGTTTTCTGGAAAACGAAATCGAATTTTTGGAAGATCTTTCTATCTTCATAGTTAGATTCTTGCTAATGTTTAAAGTACCGAATGAAATCCATGAAATGGATTCCTAGTGTGCTTTAAATGCATGTACGTAATTAACAAAACAAAACTTACAAATTAAATATCTAGATAAATAATTTTGTGGTTATGTGACTATGTGTTTATGCATCTTGTCTTTCCTTTTATTCATTTTGTGTTTTTGTACACACTGGATATTCGCTATCCAAATCCTCGTAGAATCTTTCATACCTTCATATGAGGGATTCGTAGTAGGATATTCAAAAAGGTACTGTCTTAAATCCTTAATGGACTTCTACGTTGTAGTTAAGTCTATTCCAAAGTTTAAGGACAACATGTGTTGATATAGTTGAAGAGATTGGTCCAACAATCTAGTTAAAGACATCCTACGTCGATGTAGTTAAATATTCCCCGTGGGTAGTTTAGTTAAATAGATCATTCGTTGATCTAAGTTAAAGAGATTGGTTCGACAATCTAGTTGAATATATCATACGTTGATATAGTTAAAAAGGCCCTCTGGTGGTCTAGTTAAAAAGATCCTTCGTCGATCTAAGTTAAAGAGATTGGTTTGACAATCTAGTTGAATATATCATACGTTGATATAGTTAAAAAGGCCCTCTGGTGGTCTAGTTAAAGAGATCCTTCGTCGATCTAAGTTAAAGAGATTGGTTCGACAATCTAGTTGAATATATCATGCGTTGATATAGTTAAAAAGGCCCTCTGATGGTCTAGTTAATGAGATCCTACGTCGATCTAAGTTAAATAGATTGGTTCGACAATCTAGTTAAAGACATCCTACGTTGATGTAGTTAAATATTTCTCTTGGGTAGTTTAGCTGAAGAGATTGTTCGTTGATCTAATCCTTGGTGACCTAGTTAAAGAGACTCTATTGCAGTCAAGTTAAATCACCACAGGATTATTCGTTTGATTTTTTTACCATACGCATTATGAAATGAACTGTGCGGACTATGCAAGGAAGTACGTAATTATGGAGGCCTACATAATTATGGAATTCAGTGCACAGAAACCAGAGGAAGTTTTGTCATGTGTAAAGACCAATAGTGGCAAGAGTAATGATACGGGAGAAGTCTTGGACTTTGACCGATGTCATTTTATCTTACACTTCCCAATCGTGAATTTAAGTTTCCTATGATAAGTCTTCATGGGAAACGTTCTCCAATCCATAGTTTGAAACTCCATGTTTTGCTGCTACAAGGACTTCACTTTGAGGGATTGACAATTTCGCTAAGAACCCTATCATGGCCCAGAGTTCTACTTAGGGTTCAAGGGGTTCATTCAAAGCGAAAACATCACCGTCATCCTCACAAGTTTCTCCTAAAATTAAATTTCGGGACGAAATTTCCTAAAGTAGGGGAGACTGTGACACCTGGGTCACTGCGACCATCAAACAAATACCAAACCAATGAAATATTGTATTTCATACTTGGGATTTGTACAAATATGTGTATCATTTGCACATATCAATTCTTGTTCTATTCCGGGCTCTAAATCGCTTTCTGGAAGGTTATACGCGCACTGATGCGTAAATATAACCAGTTTAATACAACGAACACTCCGGAATAGTGAAATAGGCTTAACATACCTTAAATAACCTTTACATAACTTAGAAATAAGTTTCGAAGGCTTTGGTATGGCAAAATCAAGTTAAATCGCTTACAGGGACTAAAGTTGACAAACTGTGAAAGTATGCCAATTTGAACTGTAACAGACATTCCGGATCATGGCCATAAGTTAAACATACCATAAATATCCTTTACATAGCTTAGAAATAGGCTTTGAGAGGTACGGTGTGCTAAAATAAACTTTTGGGTCATTCAGGGACTAAAAGCGTCAAAAAGTGCACAAGTTTGCATTTTCGCGCATAACTTACGTTCTGAATACATCCGGACATCCAAAAATTTATGTAAGCACTAAAATATTTTATTTTAGTGTTTGGCATAAGAAAAATCCATTCGTCACGAAATTTGGATCGTTTTTCGCGCTTATACGCATTCCGTCGTAATTAACCGAACATCGCGATCGTACGGCCAAACGAACCGACATCTGAGATATTTTTGAGCACATTTTAGGTTCCCTATACTTTAACTTCATTTTAGAGCTTTGAAATGGGGTTAACGGGGCTTAAACGTGTCAAAAATGCATTAAATAGCAAGTTTGGAGCTTTAGGGGCCTGTTTTGCCATTTTTGAAACATTCTGGTCTGCAGGTGCTTGCGCACCTCAACACTCTGAGTGTTACGGTGCGCAAGCAGTGGTCAGATGCAGAAAATTGTCTTGGCTGCTGATTAATGGCCTTTAACCCTCCCTAAAGGCCAAGTGCCACATGTTAATCTCTTATGGTGGGCAAAATCAGTTACCACAACATTCCGACAAGTCTACGGGCGAGATCATACCCTCTTCTCCAAGAAACGATCCTAACGGTGAACCGAAATCTATAAATACCCATCACATTTTCACTCATTCCTCACAATAATCTGATTTGAGAAGCTCTAAGTTGAAACCTTTGTTTTATACCCGAGCTACTTGAATCAAGATTAGCATTCGGGGACCCTTCGTAAGTGTTCCTTCGTTCTTTTATTGCTTTCGAGTCCGAAAGTCAAACTTTGTTTGACTTTCTGCATTGACCAGTTTATGGTCAATGCGAAGTTCGTTTGAACTTCGCAACGTGATTGTAATCACGATGGTTATAGTCCCTTGTGACTATGCCTACTGATTACCACGTTGTCTAGGGTCGTATGGGTAAGCAATCTAATAAATCGCTTATACCTTCGAACCCGACCCATTTGGTCGATCTTTAGGATCCGACCAAACACATTAGGTGATCATAGTATATAGGGAATAACCTTCCGAGGTTATACCTTATGGTCGCTTCGTTTAAGTAGTTGTATGATATGTAGTTTATATGCCATAGGTAAATTACCAAAATGCCCTTTTTACGCCAAAATTCATGTTAAGCATATGTAACATAATCTTTGGTATCTAAACTGATTTGGTAACAATATTAGACATGTTAAGGCATATTTTACTTGTCATAGGACTAGTTAGGCGGTCCGAACGCGTTTCACGCGAACGACGCGTTAAAGTAGCATAAGCTACCTAAACGGGTCGTAATGGGTCGTAAGCACTTAGGTTAGGTTTCATTTAGTATGTAGGCTTTGTTAAACCATATTACACGAGTCTCCATACTCGTTTGGTTTACGAACCCTCATTCTATCCAATCCTCCAATTTAGGTCCGATTTATTAACATAGTTACTTATATTAGGTGCCGTTTGATATTCGCGATCTCTAGCATTGTTTGGTTGTTACTCAAGGACTACTAAGCAATCTCAAGTGAGTACATAGACCCCTCTTTTACTGTTTTCCAAACATTTTGGGGTGGAACACATGTGCCTACTTGTTACTTTCATGCTTTCATGTTTTCACATCATATACTTCCTATGTTCATTAGTACATTTATAGTACATGTTTTACATTATATTTCATGCTATGTATGCCCATTGTGTGCATACTTAGTATAGTTGTTTCACGTCACATGCTATGTATGTCTATTGTTGCATACTTAGTACAGTTGTTTCACGTCACATGCTATGTATGTCTATTGTTACATACTTAGTACAGTTCACATGCTATGTATGTCCATTTGTTGCATTGTTCATCATACTTAGTACATTTGTTATTCATCACATGCTTACATTTTGGATACACATTACATGATTTACATTAGACATGAACATTTTACTTTGGTTGTTTGGTTTGAGTAAGTGATTAAGTAACGAGGCGTGTGTAATATGATACAAGCATGGTGGATACGCCGCTGGTACTTCCTATATATAAGTGATTGTATGGTATTACATGTCGTAGCGTTATTTAAATCATTTCAGTTTGAGACATATAACATTTTATATAAATAACATACTTTTCACAAGACATTGATTTACAAACAACTTATCTTATACAAACTCATCTTACATGGTTATCCATTTAACCCTACATTATTCTCTTATTTATACATATCATCTGATCTTATCGTTTTTCAAATGATTTACAAGACAAAGCAAATTACAAGGTTCATGACTAAACATTTTCTCAAATATAAGTCATGAATCCTATTTTCTCAAAACCTATGTATCTCACAGGCATTTTTATGCTGACGTTCCTATTTTCACATGTGTTTTCAGGAGATGATGCATAGGACTTATCAAGACATACTTAGGCGGATCTGTGCCTTAGTGACTTAAAACGAGACAAGAACTATTTAAATTTTGTTATGTACTCTTTATTTCTTGTTTAAAGACAATGTAACTCGCTTGTTTGTTGAATAAAACGAAACTTTAAATTTCCATGGTTGTGAAACATTAATTCTGTTACAACACTCCCCGATGTTTCCGCCACGTTTCGTTGTCCCACGTGGTCGGGGTGTGACAATAGTGGCGAGGTTAGCTGAAGTCACATGACTTTGAATCTCTGGCACTAAGCCCTTAAGGTATAGTTCGATGCGTTTGATGGGAGGATCCACCATAGTAGGACACAAAATGGCTAGCTCATTTGATCTTTTTGTATAAGCTTCGATTTCTGACCCCGTCATCTTTAAGTTGAAGAATTCTACCTCGAGTTTGTGAATATCATCACGGTTGCAGTACTCTTCCTTAATCAAATCTTTGAAGGTGTTCCATGGGGTGGCGTTAGCGGCAACCAACCCTAGCATTTGAACCTGAGCGTTCCACCACGTGAGCTCTATACCCTCGAGAGTACCGGTAGCATACTTCACCCTGCGAGCCTCAAGGCATTCACACATCTCGAAAACAGATTCGAGCTTTTCAAACCAGTGGAGGAGACCTACAGCTCCTTCGGTACCACTAAAGGTACTAGGTCGACAGTCCATAAAGGTCTTGAAAGTATATACAGGAGGTTGTGCAGGTTGACCTGCCGTGAGAGTAAGAAAGGACAAAGTTTAACACAAAGGTTGGTTCACGAGAGTGAAGCGTCGTTGTGGATCGTTGAGTACTGTACAGGTTATAGACTGGTTTTAACAAAAACTTTTTCCCCCATTAAAACCAAGTTCACTATAAACCTGGCTCTGATACCAATCTGTCACACCCCCAAAATCCACATGCGGAGTATCACCGCTTGGTGACGTGACTGACCAGGATCCAGCCACCAATCATATTGAACAAGCATGTAAGTAATTATAAAAATTCAACCAATACAATTGGTGTCCAATCAAAACATAGTTTAAGTTGCCAGCGGAAGCATAATGATTAAAACCAAAACAAAATATAAGTTCAAATGTTTCAATGTTTCACATGGCACACAATTGTTCATGTCCCACAACGATTTTTCCCCATGCAAGCTCCAGCTAAGTACCTATTGACCTGCAAAGCATGTAGTAACGAGTCAACAACAAAGTTGAGCGAGTTCACAGTTGGGTGTTTGTTCAAGTTGTTCCAAAAACATTTTCCTTTAACTGGCATCCATGCCGTGGGGGTTACCCCATAGTTGAAAACGTGTTTAGTTTATTCCCGTTTATTCTGGAAATCCAGCCATGGGGCATACCCCATGTTTAATTATTTGGCTCTTCGGCCGTGGGGGCTACCCCATGTATATACTACTAGACTCGTTACCATATCGACTGCTGACTGTAGTCATGTTTATGTGCCCTGAACTGTCAATGTCTATCATCATTGACGTGACCAGATCCATTAGTTCACGCCCGTCCTCTGCGGCACGGTGTGAGGTTTGTCAGACCTATATAGTGCTATCTAACTAATGACCCGCTCGCCATTGGCCCGGCGATTAAGTCGATATAAAAAGGAAGGACTTCGTGATAGAGTTTTGGTCTAGTGAAAGTTAACTGTCCATGAGGACGAGGAATTATATTCCTGAACCCGTACTGTCCTACCCAAGAAAGGACGAGGAATCCATATTCCTTAACCCATTCCCAACCCCTGGGAATCCCATGCTTTGTAGAAAGTGTGAACTCACCTTAGGTTAGCTCGGCAGATAAACGAAAGGTCAATCGAGCTGCTAGAGGTCAACCACGTCCTAACATGGTTACCATACAAGTCAGGTTTTGGTTTCAAGTAGTGCACATAAGTTTCACATTAACAGTCAAGAACATAGCATATCCATACTTGTGCGATTCAGGATGTATTGGGCCGAACCATTGTGCAATTCACTAACATAACCCAACTAAACACCTCGGCCCAACATGTTGTGCGGTCAGCACAGCCTTGTGCGACCCACATCATGTTGTGCGATCCGATATAAGCCCGGCCCAAATTAATAACATGCATTACTCTTGTGCGATCCGGATGGACTTGTACGATCTGGATGGCTTGTGCGATCGAGATTGGGCCATTCGGTCCAATAGCATGTTAAGTCCAAACACCGTGTAAAGCCCAAGACTTGTGCGATCGACACTATCTTGTGCAATCCACAACTCTTGTGCGATCATGCATAACCTGTTTGTAAACTGTGCTCTAAGTGATTGTTCCTATCTTGTGCGACAGCACTTGTGCGATCAGATCAGATCTTGCATGATCTGATCTTGTGCGACTGAGAGGGAACTTGTGCGATTGGTCTTATTATCCGAATATAATGCTAATCAGTTACATTGTTTCCAAAATTTGATTCAGTTACAATCATTCAAGGATTTCCAAATTATGAATTCTACCAATTAACAATTTCTAATTATCCAGTTAACATACAATCGATCAAACTAAGCAATTTATCATTAATTCATAAGAACCCTAATCATATTCATATCATGAACAATAAATTATCAATTCATATTATTTGGTCCGATTACATGAAAATACATCCGATCCTAAATCATCATGCAAACAATCCGAAAACAAGACATGATAGTCGATTAACATCATCATACACATCCGATTCTCTAGAACATCATCATTCACACAAACTATTCTAATTATCACATATCATCCTTAAACCATCGTGTAGAACATACATATCACAACATCATGCAACACACAATCAATAGTGAAAACACTAACCGATTAAAGAAGAGAGTAAGGATTGATCCGAACACCAAAAGCTTCGAGAGAAAGGATGTTGTTGTCGTCGGGTTTGAGAGGGAGAGAGAGATATTAGGGTTTGTGTGTGTTCTTGATTTGCAACAAATGAGAAACAAACTCCCTAAAGGTGTGTGTATGCGTATGGAAGACTGGGCCGAACCCAACTTGGGC
The DNA here is from genome assembly GCA_030545235.1 of Helianthus tuberosus. Taxonomy (NCBI): domain Eukaryota; kingdom Viridiplantae; phylum Streptophyta; class Magnoliopsida; order Asterales; family Asteraceae; genus Helianthus; species Helianthus tuberosus. The sequence continues at coordinate 166,633,513 of CM060355.1, forward strand.
TGCCCTAGGTTCGGATGCAAAGAGTGTAGCCCGAATGGGCTTGTGCGATTGGTTCGTGTTATGCGATTGGTTCGTTTATATACATACATTCGTTACACATAACACATATTAAACATAACATTCCATTAATCATCAAGTTCACATAATCACATAGTGTTCACATACGTTACAAAGATAGGCTCTGAAACACGAGTTGTCACATTGTCCGAAACTGTTTTCTTCATAACTTCTTCGTTATAGCTCCGTTTTACTCACCGTTTTCGCCCACGTTCTCGTAATTCAGCCCTCTATCATGCCATCTTCCAATAAATTCATTTTAAATCCATTAACATTCCACAAAACACATCCAATCTTCATGATTAACCCGGTTTTGTTCATTTCACATCCCCGGTGCTCCGTTTAGCTCCCGATTAGCACCTTAAACTCTTTTACTCCTATAAAACACAAATCCCATTAAAAGTAGGCTATTCAAGATTAAAATCTATGTAAAAGCATCAACTTAAGCACAAACGATCACCGGTTTTCGACCACGTATCAGGTAGACTTGTAACAACCCAAAAATGGGTTTGGTAACCAAACCCAGTTAATAGTAAAAACGAGTAAAATACCGTTAGTGGTAAAATTAACCCGGTGAATATTAGGATTTAAATAGATAATCTTATACTAATAAAAAAGAGGAATAAACGCTTTGAGAAAACATGGTTTATTAGAAGCCCAAGTTAATGGGACAAAAAAATAAAACGGTTTATAATTCCCCACACCCACCAAGTTAACTAGGAATAGTTAACCTAGTTAGTAATGGGTAATTAAATGAAAAGCTATGAGATATAGCTTCTTTTATAATAAATGAAACAATAGGGACTAATATGGCCAAGAAGGGAAACTTGTTTTATTAAAATTAGAAATAAAACACAACACACACACTTAGTGTGTGTGTGTGTGTGTGCGTGGATCGATCAGAGGACAGGGAAAAAAGAAGCAAACCCTATCTCATCACAAAATCAACAAATTGAAGCTCAATTCAAGCCCCAAATTAATGCATGAACACATATAAATGATCACCTAGTCGTGGGGATCACAAGGTATGTCGAATTTTATGATTTGGAGATACTTTGAGATTATGATGAACAATCATAATCGAAATTCTGGAATAAATGTTGAATCTATGAGTGATATTGTGATGAACTCTTCGTTTAGAAACAAACCCTAGTTGAAAACTTGAAGAATTGTTGTCAAAACTAGGGATTTGATCATTACCCTATTATGTGCTAAACGGGTTTTATGATAATATGATGAACACTCAGAATAGAATGTTAAATTGATGAATATTGATGTTATGATATAAGTTCTAGACGTAGTTCAAGAACACTAGACATAGAGGTTTGATTTTTGATGTAAATCTTGGTAAAAATAAGTAGTTATGAACTAGTTAGTAAATATGTAAAATTATGCACATTAGGTGTTTGTTAAAATGCCTAAATGAGAACTAAAGTGTTGAAATTTAGAGCGAAAACGCGTATTTGAATGACATGGCAATTATGCGTAATATGAAGTGATAAGGTTTCTAAATATTGTGTTGATTTAGACTTAATGTTGTAAACCATGTGATCGAAAATAGTTATTTTTGATAAACTAAGTTAACTAATCATGAAGTCGAATAGTAGCTTCGACATAGAGAATAAGTAAGGTGGAATGGCCGTGATTTTTAATGACTAGTCTAACCACCTTGTAAATGTTGACAATAGTTTGACGCTTAACGAGCTAGGTGGAGGCTTGGAAAAGAAGCAGTCAAACGAATCAAGAATGAGAAGAAAGGCGTAAACCGGATGAGAGGTAAGTGTAATTTTCACACTTATGTAGAATACTCGTTTATTCTATACGATATAAACGCGATAACGATAATATTGAAAATATGGATTTTCGTTAAGATTACCTTGTAGTGTAATATAAAAATGAGGAAAAGGGTAAAAATGGAAATTGGTCAAGTGTCGACTAATGTAAATCGAGGTTAAAAGGATACTCATGGCGTAAGCCGAAATGGGTTGAATTTGTAAGAAAAGAGTTTAAGAGAAAAAGGATTTGGTAATAAAATCCGGGATGGGATGGATGTATGAATTGGAAATCAAAAACCATGTTTTTGATTAAATAGATAACGATATGCATATAATCCAAACAGGTCAAATGGTGGTGATAACACCATTTGACAATATCAACTAATGTGGTTGTCAAGTCTTATGTTAACAGGAGCGATTAGCAAATCGGATAATTGGGTCACCATAGATTGTGTGATAATAAAAGCGAGGTATAAATCGGGTCTATTTGTTGACCCGGGCCAGGTACACTCATATGAATTTATAGTTAAAAGTGCAAGTGAGGTCGAATATTTAGTGAAGTCCTTCATCGCAAAAACGAAGGATTAAAAATGACCATAAGGCCCTTGATGGGAAAACCGGGAAAACGACCCTTAGAGGTTGTTTAGGAACTTATATTATGACTTCGTAACCCTTAGATGCGTATAAAAGTTCTAGGCAAAAACATTGGTGGTTCGGATGCCTAGAAGTAGACATTTGCGAAAAAAGGACGAGCCGAAGGGTAAAATTGGGATTTTGGGTTCTTTATGTTAAATCCACCACAAAACTAGTTGTGGTGGAAGATATGTATTATTTAGCATGGAAAGATGAGGTGCAAAAAGAAAATAGCGAGTTTGATGTTTAGATATTTTAAAAGTCCCTGAAATGGGTCAAATAAAATAAGAAGTTAAATGTGGATTAAGTGATTAGAAAGATACGTATAAATCTGTGATTGTGAATGCGTTCGTGAGCCCCGTAATGGGAGTGGAAACGCTAAAGCTTGTTAAGCCCGGGATGGGTAGGAAATGTTAAAGATGACTCAAGAAAACATTCTTGCAATGTAACTTAAACCAAACGGGTCGAATAATCACCTAAAGGATTTATGAGCCAATATTGGATAAATCAGATTTCTATGCAAACCAAGGTGATAAAAGGGTCCGTAATTTAATTACGGACGCGTAGGAAAAAGAATCGAGTAAAACGGATGTGTAGATTGAAAGTTCTGCACATTTTCGTAAAAAGAATCGGAGCTGGGAAAATGCAGCAATGAGCTGCAAACTTTCTGCCCATTTAAGGGTGTCGCGCCACGTGACAACATGGCCCAGAATCCTTCGCGCAACGCGACGGGGTGCCAGATGTGCGAAAGTTGTTTTTTTAACCGTTTATGCATTGCGAACCCATTTAAATACGTTTTAAGCAACGTATGACTAATCTAACTCATGTTTTATGAGTTGCAAGTAAAAACTCTAGTACTGGAGGACGATCAAGCTCAACGAAGAACCGAACACACGAGATTAAAGCTCCCGCACGCCGTTACGTCGTAACTTTTAAACGACGAACTTATTTATATTATGTTGAAAACTTTTAAGTTGTAAAAGTTTTAAATTACTCGTATTTTTCTAAGGATCCTTAATCGTAATTACATGTTTATTTTCGTTATATATACGAAAACCTTTAAAATAATAACAAGGGTGTTACAATATCCTTAGTCCTTCTAAGGCATTTCAATATACTTTTAACAGTCATCCAATGACCGTTTCTTAGATTTCATTGGTATCTTATTGTCATGCTTAAAACGCATGACATGTCCGGTCTAGTGCATATCATTACATAGATAATGGATCCTATAGCAGACGTATATGTGATTCCTTTCATTCTCTCTTGCCCGTCCTTTGAGCTTGGACATTGAGAGACACTCAATATTGTCCCCTCTTGAATAGGTACCAAACCATTCTTAGAGTTCTCTATCTTGAACCTTTTCAAGACTTTGTCAATGTATGCACTTTAGTTTAAACCTATCAAGCGCCTTGATCTATCCCTATAGATCTTTATTCCCAAAATATAGGCGACTTCACCAAGATCCTTAATGGAAAAACAACTTCCAAGCTAGGTTTTTGCACCTTCCAGGGTTGGAATGTCATTTCCAAATAGTAGAATGTTATCGACATACAATACTAAGAAAGTGATGGTGCTCCCACTAGCTTTCTTATACACACAAGCTCCATCGACGTTCTTGATGAATCCATATTCCCTAATCTCTTCATCAAAACGGTGATTCCAGCTTCTAGATGCTTGTTTCAATCCATAGATTGATTTCTTTAAATTGCGTACTTTGTTAGGATATTTTGGATCGACAAAACCTTTAGGCTGAACCATATAGATATCTTCTGTAAGATATGCATTAAGGAAAGCGGTTTTTGACATCCATTTGCCAAATATCATAATCATATTATGTAGGTGTGGCAAATAATATCCTTATTGACTTTAGCATCGCCACAGACGAAAAGGTCTCATCATAATCAACTCCTTGAGTTTGAGTGAAACCTTTTGTTACAAGTCTCGCTTTATAAGTATCCAAGTTACCATGCATATCAGTTTTCTTCCTAAAACCCTCTTTCTTCCAACTACTTTGGAGTTAAGAGGTAGTACAACCAATTCCCATACTTGGTTGTCATACATGGATTGCATCTCTACGTTCATAGCTTCAAGCCATTTGTCACAATCGGATTTTGACATTGCATCATGGTATGTGGTAGGTTCTCCCAAATCTACCACGTAGCATCCATCCATGAAAAATCCATATCTTTCAGGTGGACTACTTATTCTACCAGATCTGCGAACGTTTTGTGTGCTTTGATCAACCACTTGATCATTTTCAACAACCTAGTTTTAACAAAATGTGTATCAGCTTGTGGTTCTCAATCCTTATCAAGTTCCACTGTTCTACTCATTCCTTCCACAAGGAACTTAGCTTCCAAGAACTCAGCCTTTCGAGCAACAAATACCTTTTGCTCTATTGGATCGTAGAATTAATATCCTATACCTTCTTTAGGATATTCTACGTAGATACACTTAGTGGATTGTACTTCTAATTTGTTTGGGGTGTATTGCTTCACATAAAATTCACAACCCATACCTTTAAATATGATAATGATGGAGCCCTTCCATGCCATATTTCAAAAGGTGTCTTATCTACTTTCTTGGTTGGGGCGCGTTGAATGTACGGGCCACGGAGAGCAAAGCATTACCCCAAAATGGTAGAGATAATGGGCTCCTAGCCATCACAGATCGAATCATATCCAATAGAGTTCGATTCTTCCTCTATCGGAACGAAGAACTTTGATTGAGTTGATTTTCTTCTTTACTTTTGAAGATTTTGAACATTTCAAAACTTCAACTTTGTGCCTTAGCAAGTACAAATAACCATAACTACTATAATCGTCGGTAAAAGTAATGGAGTATGTCTCACCATCCCTAGTGATTGGCTTAAAAGGACTACATACATCCAAATGTATGATTCCTAATAAATCCTTTGCCCTTTGGTTGGTACCAATAAAGGGTTTCTTGGTCATTTTACCTTTGTAAATAAGATTCACATGTATCAAATGAACCAACTTCATTTGTTTCCAAAAGACCATTCTTTTGAAGTGCTTGCATGCGACTTCGGTTTATATGAACAAGACGACAATGCCAAAGATAGGTCTCACTCAAATCCATTTTGAGTTTCTTGGTGATTGCTTGGTACATTGAACTATCAAATGACGTATTGTTATGAACCAATTCATAAATACCATTTGAAAGCATAACTTTAAAGTAAAACATGTCATTCATCGAAACATAAATGTCATTGTTTACAAACTTTAAAACAAAACCATATTGTCTGACAAGGGAAACTTGAATAATGTTCCTAGTCAAACTAGGAGCATTCAAAACATTTTTAAAACAATTTCCAAACCATTTGGAAGTTTCAAAACATAGTCTCCTCGGGCATCAACTTGAACTTTCGCTCCATTGCCCATGAAGAGACTAATGTCTCCCTTCTTTTAATGCTTATTTCTTTTGAACCCTTTTCAATAAATTGCAAACATGAGTTCCACATCCGGTATCTAATACCCATGTGTTTAGAGAAATAACATTAAGGTCAATATGTTTCATAAAGATTGTACCTGAGGTTTGCCATGCATCCCTCTTGGTTTTCAACTCCTTGAGATAGGTTGGACAATTCCTTTTCATCTTCCCTATCTCACCATACTCAAAGCATGGATTGTTCGTGGCAACCTTTTCCTTCTTTTCTTTTGGTTCCGATGTTTCCGCTTTATTCTTTCTTTGTTCCTTCCCTTTGATGTGCCCGTTTCCATTTGCAACATTTTCTTTGGTGTCGGGGTGATGCCCTTTCTTGTTACTACCCTCATTGATCGTTAGAATGGATAAAGCCTTTTTACCCATATTGAGCCTTTCGAGGTGATCAATGTAGGTTTTCATCTTAAAGACATAAGATGAGACCGATTGGGTTTCCTCCATTCGACATGCATGAAGCGCCCGAAGCATTCTACCCTTGCATATTGTAGGAACATTTCCTTCAATTTGGGTAATCATGTCGTATGCTCGTGATGTTCAAAATCCTTTTGAATCTCGGGAATCATAATTCCTAACATGAGGTAAGAGGCTTGCATAGTATCCTCGATATACTTAATCCAATCGTCATAGGCATCCTTATCTTCCATAAGATGTTCATCGGGATTAGGATCGTTCAACACATAGGATATTTTCTCTTACTTGAGAACGATTCTTAAGTTTCGATATTAATCCATGAAGTGTTATGATTCAGACGATCCTTTTCAAGGATTGTTTTTAGTGATAGGTTACGGACGGTTTGGGTAATATTGTTAGCGGCCATCTACAAAATTTAACAAGGTTCAATTTTAGTATTTTCGATATTATTATATTTTAATCATTAATACCCTTTTATGTCTCATAGACAATTAATAATTAAAATCTAGAATCCAACGTTATATTTAAATATTGGTTAGATGACCTTTATCCCATTATTTAAATTAACAAGGTAGTCAACGTTTGACGATTGCAACCCTTTACAACTTTTAGCCATATGGGATTGGTAAAACATCTTTATGTTTAATTGGCATGTTTAATCCCATCAACACCTTTTGTTCGCTATGCTTCGGTGATCCTAATTTCATGGTTTCCAAATCAAGTCGTCCAACTTACACACACGTGTGAGTTTATATACATAAGTGGTTAGGTGACCTTTATCCCACAAATATGGTAAACCCACCTCGAATATACAAGTTCCCTCAAATGTGGTTAGGTGACCTTAATCCCACAATAAGAGTTCCCAAGTGATTCGAGTGTTGTATAAAAGGATGGTGTTTGACTTGTTTTATAAAAGGGTTTTTAATATTTCAAAATTCCAGTTTAGAAAATATTATGTACCATATATTTGCATGCATTCAAATCAATGGTACTTTATTGAAAACAAAATTCAAGGTTCTTTTTAATAAAAAAAAAATTAATTTTTAATAACCTTTTATTAACCAATTTTAATGATTTTTTAAAGAACCAATTTTAAGCTTGTTGTTGATTATTAATTGTTAAGCATGCATATCCAAATATCATCTAAACAACCATAAATAAAACAACCACACAAGCACAACACACATATCAATAGGTGCATAACCATAGCCAACTATTTTGACTACACTTGTTAGCCGAAACAAGTGTGTCAAAAGATCCTTCCTAATGGTTAATATTGACACAAATAATGTGTCATTGAACTTCCACTTGATCCCGCATCCAAATGCTTCAAGTCTTCTTCTTGTGTTGTGATTTCTTCACTTTCTTTAAGCTTCCAAATGTCTTTTATATTCAGCTCCAAACTCCTTTGTACTTTAGAAATGTGTTTTGATTGTCGGGCTAAAATCCTGTTAAGCACTATGAAGTCCTTTAGGCCCAAAATTAGCCAAAACCAAAAACGCATTTTTGTGTGCATCGTCTTTTACAAAATTATCCTAATACATTTTTCTAGTAAAATTAAAATGCACCTAATCTATTTATTTACATACCAAATGAAAATAAATAAATTACGTATTTCACAAATGGAAGAACAAAGATAATAATTATTACAACCCTTTGAAATAATTAAATATAAATCACAAACACAAACATTCAACATATTCACATAAGGTCGTGGCTAGGTTATGAACACCAAAATATATATCCACATATATATAAAATTCAAGAAGCAAAATGGTTTCCTTTTTATAACCTACTTTTCGGCCAAGAATGAAAAAACCGAAAATGGGTTTTTGTCCAAACAAACAAATCATCCAAATGACATAATTTTTCAAGATACTTTTATGCATGTAAAATTAATATCTTGAAAATCAAAAGGAGAACCAAGTTCAAAACTTTCGGCTATAGGGTTTCTCCAAACCCAAAAACCCGAAAATTTTAAATCCTATGAAGCATGCACTCATATAAGCGGCTCTAGATGCCATTTTTGGGTTTGTCACATGTTTATCAAAGTTATTTTATGCTTATAAAATAAAAACGCAGCGGAAATAATATTTAAATCATGTTACTTTCAAGATATAAAACCTATTTTACATTTAAAACTAACTACCCGGATCCATATACGAACATGCATGCTATCAAAAATAAAACACAACCATAGAGTGTTTCAAGAATACTACCTTCCAAGGAGTAAAAGACATGAAGAAGATGATGCTTCTTGAATGGTAGTCTTCAAGTGTAGAATATCTCAAGCTTGTATACCCCAAGCCTTCCGACAAACACTTTGATTTTAGCTAGGATTTACACTTATGAACTCACTAAAAAACCCCTTTTGACAACCACCTGAGCCGAAAATATTAGGGCTCCTTTTAGAGTTCTTGCACTTGATTTTCAAACTTGAAAATCCCTCTTGAATAACCATGTCATGGCCAAAATTTTGAGAGTATTTTTACAAGTCTTGCATTTGAAAATGATCTCTTTCATTCATCATTCTTGGCCGAAAATTTAGAGGATATTTCAAGTTCTTCATATCAATTTTGTCATACAAAATTCCTATTAAAAGTTATGTGAGAAATTTGCCACCCACATCACCCAATGAGAAAGTCTCTAACCATGCAAAGTGCATGGATTATCATTGGACCAAAATGGTCTTGGAAAGAGCATGGGGGCCCACATGGTTTTTATAAAAAAAATTCAAAATTTCTTTTATAAACAATTTAAGTCTTGGCTAATTTTATAACTTTTATAAAATATAACATCTTATGTTTACAAGACTTATGCAACCTTTTAAAATTTTATTTAGCCCATTAAATAACAAAATAAAATTTTCTATCAAAATAAATTATCCATATAATTTATTAGTTTGTCGAGTGCAATTATTTAGAAAACTAATTTCTAAATATTGTAAGTGTTAATATTTATTTGTTTGATCATATCATAAATAAATATTATAATTGTTTGTCTAGCTTGTATTTGAGTATGACTAGACTTGGATCATAACGTACTAGTTACATCAATTTAATATGTGTATTGGGCATACAGAATCCAACAGTTTACAGCCATATAGGTAATAACCCCTAAGGGTTATACCTTATGATCATATCATTTTTCGGGATTTTATGCAAAGTCCTTGTATTATGCCTAAATAATGTCTAAAACGCATTTTTTGCGCATAAATGATTTTAAAACATGACGAACTTGTAAAGGCATGTGTATGTGATGGCACCCGTTACTAATTGGACACTGTTTGAAAAGGCATGTGTATATGATGGCACCCTAGGTTAGTAATTGTATAAGAGTATAATTATATATATGTATTACAACACACACATTAGTAAAATTATACAATTTCATTGAAATTCCATATTTGAAAACTATTTACATTTGACATGGTCAAAGCGCCATAAGGTTTTCATGCCGAGAACGTACTATTAAAACATGAAAAGTTAAATTGTTAGTGTACAATAAATCGTTGTATGTTTATTTTGCTTGTGCAGCAGTAGTGAACAACCTTGATGCCATATGTGAAACCAAGTTTATTGCAACATTTAACAATTTTACCCTATGTTTCATCATGCATGCTATTATGAGTTTATAAATCATAGCATTATATATAAAAAGGCATCGTTAACACTAATTCACTTATACTCATGATTAGGAATGCCTTTTTTACATAGTCAAATATACGGTGAACCTATCAATTACTTTTTCACAGAATAACAGGTATTCCTTGGAAGATAGTCATTATTTAAAAATATTTTTTTCTAACAAAAACATATTCTTGTGTGTGATAAAAACATATTTTAGCTTTAGGAGCTTTGCTATTCAATTAATTTTATGTCATCTTTTTTTGATAAAGGGCGAAATTTTTCATTGAAAAAACTCAAGCCAGTGGCTCAAGGGCATAACAGTACAAAATAACAAAAGAAGAGAACAAGAACAAGCAAAGTTACAGAGTTACAGTGGAAAATCTGAGAATTTAAATCCCCTCCATTTCTCCCAGCTAATATCCGAGTGCCCAGCTCGAGCTTTAATCCACAGAAAAGAGCATGCCTTTATGTCGCCAATCGATCTCGACACCTGAGGGGGTTTACGGTTGAAGATGAAATCATTTCTTGATCTCCACATACTCCAACACGTTGCAGCTACAATCACATGTATTGCTCTTTTTAATGCCTTATGAATTCTGTATGATGATATGAACTCGAGCATCTGTATGAGACTTATCATGAAGCGAGGCAGCGGAATGTTGATCCATTGAAAAATGCTGGTCCAAATTTGCTGAGCAAAATCACAAGTGATAAAAAGGTGGTCTACCGTTTCCAAATTGTCAATGCAGAGGACACATTCAGGTGAGGGAAGTGGAATCCTTCGTGCAAGTAACGCCTCTCTGGTAGGGATACGGTCTAACACGATTCTCCACAGAAATCAATTGACTTTTTTTGGAATCCAATGTAACCAGGCGAGTGCTTTCGTTTCCGGAATGGAGTTCATGTGGTCCAGTTCAGCCCTTAGCGATTTTACCGTGTAAACCTCGCTAGATGTTCCCGCTTTCCATAACCAGAGATCCAGACCAGGTCCAAGTGTAGCAGAGTGCAATAGAGTGACACAGGCAGCCCATTCTTCACACTGAGTTGAAAGGTTCAGCCCATTAGCGCTGCCCCAAATCCATTCCGTTCCATCATTTGTGATTTTGTACCTTTGTTGGACCATACATCTTTTTTCCGATTCTAATGCGTAGAGACTGGGGAACGCTTCACGTAGAGATCCATTGCCAACCCAAGTGTCCAGCCAAAACAGAGTTTTATCGCCCCTTCCCTTATTCGGTATCATTCTTCCTTTGACGTCTACAACTGGGTTTTGTGAAGCTTTTCCCATATTGATGATAGATTTCCATACCCCACTAATAGAGCTTTTTAGCGGGATATCGGAACGGCATCTATCCCCCCCGTGTAGAGCCGTGATTGTTTTTGCCCATAAAACCGAAATTTCATTTTTGTATCTCACTCTCCATTTGACCATTAGAGCTTTGTTTGCGGAAGATAGACTACCAATGCCTAAACCGCCATCCTCCTTAGGAGCCACCACCTTAAACCAAGGAACCCAACTTATTTTATTTTTTTCCAAACATCCACCCCACAAAAATTTCCTACGTAACCGTTCCAAGTATTTGATAACTTGTGACGGTGCGTTGAATAGTGAGAGGTAATAAGTGGGTAGATTGCCTAGAACTGCTTCAATGAGAGTTACCCTTCCACCAAAAGAGAGCGTACGTGCCTTCCATAGGATGAGTTTGTTTTCAAACCTTTCTATTACCGGTTTCCAATTTTTTACCAAACCCATGTTTGCACCAACCGGGAGTCCAAGGTAGTTGAATGGAAACGACCCCGTTGTACATCGTAGAATGGATGCAATGTTGGCAATATCATCATTAGAGACGCCCACCCCATAGAGATGACTCTTGTTGAAATTGACTTTAAGGCCGGAGGACAGATGGAAGCATCTAAGTAGTCTTGCAAGATTTTTGAAATTTTTTTCCGACCAATCACCCACAAATAAGACGTCGTCAGCATAGAGAAGATGTGAGATTATCGGTCCATCATTTGGCGTTTTGACCCCATCAAAGATACCAAGTGAGTTTGCATTGACCGACGCTACATGCAGAGCTTCCATAGCTAGGATGAATAGTAGCGGAGATAGCGGGTCACCTTGACGAACACCCCCTTTGAACGTTGAATTCCAGTAATAGAAAGTATCATTTGTTTGTGTACATATATGTGGTGTGCTATATGTCCATATTATACTTTTTCACCATCAAGTGTTAATTGGTAGCTCATTAAGAATATTTTAGTATTTAATACCTTTTTGTTTCTTGTGAGTAATAATTATATGTCTTTATTTGTTTCTATTTTACTATTTATATAGATATTGCTTTGTAGCGGTCCTATTTTTCTTTTGGAGGTATGTACTTATTTAATCAAAGTTATAATTTTTTTATTTAGAAATAAAAATAATTAAGTACTCATAGGAGAGCTAATTAAAACTACGTTTACTTTCTATTATTGTTGAAAAAAAAATAGTTAAAATTTTTAGAAAAGAAATATTTATTGAAGATTACATAAATAAAAATGAGTCAGGGTATTGATTCCAATTCGCGAAATGAAAATCAACTAAAATGAAGAAATCACATGCCTTGTGAAATGGTCTATTCTATTTTATTATATATATATATATATATATATATATATATATATATATATATATATTAATTTGCAACAATTCTTGGCATTGTTATTTGTAACATGATGCTTAGTGGCTTGTACCACTAAAGACAAATTGTTATTTCATTTAAAGACTATAAATAATCTTGCGAGTTAACACGGCGCAACGTGCGTGTGTGGCTAAATGTTTCTACGTCGTCTATTTTCTTCCGTTTCACAGGTTCATCATAACGCTCGAGTACTAGATCGACGTGGTTATTTTTTTTATGTTTTACGTTTCGATTTAATTTTTTCGCATTAACACGCTGCAACTTCAGTGTTGGTTGTCGCTGATAGTAGTGTGACGTTGGTGTTCGCCCCCACCGCAACGCGAGGGTGCTTAATACTAGTTATATTAACGAACAAAGTAAACAATTTGTTTTCCAGGCAACACGCTAACCTAGCTAAGAACGGTTAGATTATTAATCAAAAGTCTATACTACTTTATAATAACTAGCAATAAGACCTACGCGCGTTGCGGCGCGTATACATCGCAAACATCGAATGGATTAGTTCAAATGTTATAGGATGCGTTAATCATATGAAAACGCGTGTTTCGACGTATCTGATTGAAGTCAATGTAACCAATGTAAGCAACGTGACTGGATCAAAATATAAAGTAAATCGAATTTATATTGTACAATCATAACATATCATATGTGACCCGACTCATACACAGAAAACGTGATGGGTATAACGGAAAAGTTGCCACGTTTAATCAAAAGGGACTAATTGGAGCTTTTGAAAAATGGAAAAAAAGAAACCACAATTTGACTCCAGTCGATTCGAAACAAACTTTATGAAACATTCATAAAATAAACACGAAAACATATTATATTTGACCTGACTCGTTTCGCAAAAAAGTTTTTGTCGAAACGTACACCAACTCAAATTTATAGCAAAATGTACATAAAAATATGCACGTAAAAATGTTTTTTAAAAACAGACGTATTATATTTGTGTTGGTGCACTTGTGTCTGTACTTTGTCTGTATTTTGTCATGATACAAAACGATGTCTTGTGTTAGTCTGAGTTACGTCTTAGGTTTGTTAATATGTGTGTTCGATGTAAGTTTGACCGAGTCAACCATCCTCCTGGTTTGACTTGACCAAACAGTTAACACATTGTTTGTAACATGTTTGTGTCGAAGGATGAGTCATCGAAGGATTGTTTAGATCCTTCGATGAGCTCGAAGGATAAACCTTCGATGGATATAGATGGACCTCGAAGGATATCATCCTTCGAGGTATATGTGGATCCTTCGAGCTGTTTCAGATCGATAGATGATCTTTCGATCAGTCTATCTGATCCATTGACCAGACGTGCTGTGATGGATATATATATCCATGTAATGTGTTCACTTCAAAAAAAAAGGGAGTGAGACAAGTGTGTGAGAAGTGAGTCTTGTAGAGAGCATTTTCAGTGGTCAAGGGATGTAACCGTGTCCACGGAAATACAAGAGAAAACTTTGATATCTCGTGTGTCTACCCTTCTCTTTGTAGCTTGTGTTCTCATATAAACTATCGGTTTGCATTCTAGCTTGGATTCCGCACTTGCTAGTGTGTTAGACATAACAAGGATAAGGTTTGACCTCATCCTCCGAGGGACCTACAAGTGGTATCAGAGTCGTGGCTCTTTTCCTTGTTAAAAACCGAGTTTATACAAGACTTTGGAGTGTTTTGGACAAAAACTCACATGGTTTAGCACCCGTTTTTAGTGTTTTTCTTGCATTTCTTGACGTAAAAACGTGTTCTAAACTAACCGGGTGTGTTAAAAGACGGGTTGGGTAACTTAAAAACTTGTTTTTAAGAAGTTTGGTCTTCTCCGGCCAAATTCCGGCTTACTCCGGTGACCGGTTTCTGGGTTGATCCTTCGATTTTTAGTATATTTTATTGATTCAAAATCTCGGTTTGCTAAAAGTATGGTCTGACCATACCTTTCTGCCGAAAGATTTCTACCAACCCATCACCTTTTCACCAACCTGTCACTTCTTTTGTCAACTGTGTCAGTGCAGATCGAAGGATATCCTTCGAAGTCGAAAGATCATCTTTCGATCAAAGGAGGTTCGATAGATAATCATCCTTCGAACATCCTTCGAAGTCTGTGACTTATCCTTCGATCCAAGGAATCTTTTCGAAGCATAAATCTTTCGGTCTACAGTTCTTTTTCGAAAGATAAGGATCCTTCGTTTGGAGAATCTTTCGAAATCATTGTTCGAAATTCAACAGTGATCTTTCGAACACTGTTGATCCTTCGAACAAGTCTTGATCCTTCGACCTTAGTCTGTTTATGTTTAACAAGTTTGTGATTTTCAGGTATTCTTATTCTTGATCAAAAATGAATCCAAGATGGGGTACTCCGGTAAATACAGAGATGTATTTTGGTACTCCGTCTCCGGATAGTGGAAAGTATAGAAACACTAGTTTGTCTCCTTCGTGGGCCGAATCTCCCGCACCGGTATCTTCTCAAGCTAATGCAATTTCTACCGGTCAATGGGCATTCGTATCAAATCAAACTCCAAGTATTCAAAGCATTCTCTTAAGTGAGAGCGAAACCGGAAGTTTGAATCGGCCTCCAAAGTTGATGCACTTATACGAATATCCAGGATGGATTGACAGATTTCATACATACGTCCTTGGACAAAATACAGAATTGTGGTTGCGGTTCATCACAGATTTCGATCAAACAATAGAGGTTGCCGCATCATCTGCTGCTACGTTTGCAGATCTTACGGAAGATCAGAAGAAGGTCTATGATTTGGAAAAGAAGGCATATGCCATTCTTACTCAGGCGTTAAGTAAAGATATTTATCATCAATTTGTCAGTTACAAGACAACGAAGAGGTTGTGGGACGCATTGAAGACAAGGGGCGTAGGAAATGAAGCGACACGTCAATTGAGACGTGACTTGCTAAAGAAAGAGTTTGATGGTTTTACTTGTATGGAGAATGAGTCTTTAGGAGATTTGACAAGTCGATTTAATCATTTGCTGACTGAATTGGCAAATTTTGAGGTTGTTACAACTTCAGCAGAGATTGTGAAAAATTTTGCAGATGCGTTGCCACCTCAATGGAATACTTTCTTGGAAATCATGAAGTACAATGGCACTTTAGCTACAACAAACTTCAATGACTTTGTTCAACTCCTGGAAAACAAGAATCAGGAAGAAACTCTCAAGGCAAAAAGAGTTCTCGTGCCACAAAATCCTGAAATGTATTATGGAACTTCTAGCACTTCTACAAAACCTTCTTCACACGCTCCAATTCAAACAGCGTTTGTGTCTAGCACTGACATGTATGGCAATACTATCCAAGTTCCGGTCAAGCCTCCTCCAACAGACATGTATGGAAATCCGCTTGAACCAGTTCCTCAACCAGTACCACAACAGCAAAGCCAACGACCTATCAGAGCAACTGATATGTTCGAAAATCCATTACCTGTTCGATCTACCGGACCAACAGACATGTATGGGAATCCACTTCCTCCTCAACAGCAAGCGTGTTATGGAAGCACATCATCTGCTGGTCAACAATCAAAGTCAAATACAGTACGGCTCGACACCTCAAGCTTTTCTAAAGTCAGTGTGGAAGTAGCAAAGGAACACATGGAGCTGCTAAACACTTTGGTGAGCGCATACTGTGGATTAGTGGAAGGTCAGATTGGTAACATTAATCTGACACAAGAAGACTATCAGCAGATCGATAAAGAGGAGATGGAGATGATGGACATCAAGTGGGCCTTTGCCAGTGCTGTTAGGCGAACAAAGGATTTCATGGAAAGAACTGGCAGAACCAGCTTGGAAAGCAAGAAAGACACCAAGTATGGGTTTGATAAGCAGGCTGTTAAATGCTTCAATTGTGGTGAACGTGGTCATTTCAAACGTGAATGTACGAGGCCATCTCAACATGGAAACCAAAATCCTTTCAGAGGTCAAGGCAACAGGGCAAATCAGAACCAAGTAAGGAACAATGAGCGAACATTGGTGCCTGTCAACAACCAGAGTCAAGCAGGACCATCTAATGCCAACCAGGCACTTGTGGTTCAAGTAGATGAAGGTTGTGATTGGTCAATCCAGTTGGGAAATGATGCTCCAGATGGAACAGCTTGCTTTGCTGAAGTTGTCAAGGATCTTAAACACGCCAGTGGTGGAGAATCTTCCACCAATGGTGATGAATCTTCTGAAGATGAAGACAACTCCGGTTACAGTGGAAGTTCAGATGAAGAGTCCTCGAGTTCAGGGAATGATCAGGAAGATGACACATCAAGTGCGTCAGTTAATGCAAATATTGATGAGCTATTGGAAGAAGCTGCAGCAGGAATTCAAAGAAGATCTATTTTGGTGGATCAAGCTGCTTATTCTTCGTCTTCTCTCCATTCAGCCTTTATGGCTAATGTCGACAGTTCATCAAGTCAGGTATGTGTCGATGAACCCACTTCTGTTAGTTGTGATAACTGTGATAGTTTGCGTGTTAAATGTGCTGATTTAGAGGCAAACATGTCTGAGTTGCAAGGCAAACATGATGCTTTACAAGCTAGTTTGTTTGACTTGCAAGACAAACATGTTTCATTGAATGATAAGTGGTGTAAATTGCAAAGCGAACACGAGGCTTTGCAAGAGAAATATGATGTGACATTCATCCACAATCAGAAATTGACCGTTGATCTTTCGAAGTGCACTGAAGCCAACATGTTTTATGAAAACCATGAAAAGGAGTTTAAATCGGTAATTGAAAAATTAAAGAAAGATAAAACCGAGTTAACTAAGATGGTTTCCAGAAAACAAACTGACATTAATTTGTATATAACTCGCCTTGAGGTAATGCAAAAGGAAATGGCTTGTGTCAAAACTGAAAGTGAGGCGATCCAACTTAAGCTAGACAGTTATTTGAGCTCTAGCTATGTGTTGGATCACATCATTGATGTACAGAAAGAGAAACGGGATGTCACATGCATTGGATACAAGAAATGTCCACCACCTGTGAGACACAATTATGATGCCATGCCTGACGAGGAGGATAGAACTTTCTTTGAACCATCTGTTCCTCTAGATGTTAATGAATTTGCAACAGGACTCGGATACAAGAAAGAAGAATCATCAGATTCGGATGTGTCAGCAGATACATGTGTGTCTTCTGCTGAACAGAATCAGGATCCTCCAGTTGTTGTTGAGGATGTTGATTCTTCTGATGATGAATCTGATGATACTGATTCAGCAAAGTCTGATGCGGTGATAAAAGAAGAGGACATACCTCTTGAGAATCATATTCTATGTGATCCTCCTGCAAAACCCGCTAAGACTGTTGCAATCGAGTCCTTGTCTGCACAAGAGTCGGAGAGTGTGGATTTGCTGTATACTCTTGTTGGTGATAATAAAATTTATTCTGACAAAGATTTTCCGATTAAGAATGTAAATCAATCCTTAATCAGTAAAGTTTTTGAAAATTCGACAAGTAAATTTCTGGGTAAGAAAGGATCACACGTTGTGGTAACACAGTGCCCTCCTATCCCAAAGGCTGAAGTTAGAAAACAATTTGGCAACCAGAAATTACCAACAGAGAAAAGGCAGCAAAATCATAACAAACAAAAAGGAAAATTGCCGGCTCAAAGTCAAAAGAAGCCAAATCAAAAGAAGAACAAGAATGTGAACTTTGTGAAATCTAAGGGAACGGACAAAATTGACACGTTTGAAAACCAATCTAACTTAGATTTTGTCAAGAAAGCAACTGTGTTGAAAAGAAATGAACCAAGTAGTTCAAAACCTAGTACCTCGGAATCACAAAGTTCATCATCGGCAAGACGACCACATGATACTTCGGGGTTTGTTGAACGAAGATCATGTTTTGAATGTGGTCAAATTGGACATATAATTCGAAACTGTCCGTATCTTCATAATTTGAAAGCAAAGGATGATGATCCCCGTGAACGCAATCACCAAAAGCGATATGTTTCTGTAAAACAAGATCCCCGACTTGTAAGAGAAAGGGAAAAGAAACAGAAACGCCAACAAGTCAAGGTGATTGAAAAGGCACTTAAAACTGATGTGGTTCAAAAACAATCTGTTTCAGTTAAGCCAGAAAACTCAAAATTTTCAAAAACTTCAAACAATCACGAAGTTAAATTGTCAAACAATCAAACTGGTAAAACTCAACAGACATGGAAACCTAAATTGACCACAAGTTCAGAGGGACCATCACAATTTATGAATCATCAAAGAATAGAAGTTATTGTTGTTGATGAAAATGGAAGACCCAAGACCACAATGGCTTGGGTCCCCATCTCCAACTAATCAAGTGAGTTCATGTGCAGGGTGTTCCAGGAGGAACTATCAGTAGTCATTGGATTGTTGATAGTGGGGCATCCAGGCACATGACAGGCGACATGAAGCTTCTCTACGACGTCAAATCTATTAGAGGAGGTTATGTTGCTTTTGCTAGAGATAAAGGCGGATATATTACGGGTGAAGGAATGATTTCCAACGGGGTTGTTAGCTTTGATAAGATCAACTTCGTACAACAACTTGATCACAATCTTCTTAGTGTTTCTTAAATTTGTGATAAGCAGTTCTCAGTACACTTTGATGCAAATGGATGTTATGTGCTGAAACCCGGCTTCAAAATTCCAAAAGAATGGATTCTCTTGTCGGCTCCAATGATAAATGATCTGTATGTCCTTGATATGAGCCAAGCTATCACAACGTCTGCACAAGCAACCTGTTTCGTTTCCAAAGCCACAGAAAAAGACTCAATCTCTTGGCATAGACGAATGGGTCACATTCACTTACGCAAAATGAATCATTTGGTATCAAATGAATTGGTGAATGGTGTTCCTCTTAAAAACTTCCATCTTCAAGATGTTTGTGTCTCGTGCCAGAAAGGAAAACAAACGAAGAAGCGACACCCTACAAAGAAAATCAACACGGTGGCTGTTCCTCTTGAACGTTTGCACATGGATTTGTTCGGTCCTGTCAAGCACAAAAGTATTAGGAATGATCAGTATTGCCTCGTGATAACTGATGATTATTCAAGATTTTCTTGGGTGGCGTTCATGGCACACAAGAGTGAAACCTTCGGTATTATCAAAAACTTGATCATTCAGATTGAGAATCTATATAAGTTGAAGGTTAGGCGGATACGTAGCGACAATGGTACTGAATTCAAAAATCATGCCATGGCGGAGTTTTGCACTTCAAAAGGTATTCTTCACGAATTTAGTGCAGCTTATACTCCTCAACAGAATGGCGTCGCTGAACGTAAGAACCGCACATTGATCGAGACTGCTAGGACTATGTTGGTAGAATCGCAGTTGCCCATTCCATTCTGGACTGAAGCTGTGTCCTCTGCATGTTACACGTTGAACCGAGTCCTTACAGTCAAAAGGCACAACAAGACCTGCTTTGAGCTTCTTAACAAACGGAAACCAGATTTGTCATATCTTGAACCGTTTGGAGCTCCGTGCACACTAATCGATCCTAATGGAAAGTTTGGGGCAAGAGCCATTGAAGGATACTTTCTTGGGTATTCCACCCCGAACTTAAGAGTCTGGAATCTAGAGACTAAAAGGGTCGAGGAATGGTCTGAAGTCAGGGTACAAAGGCACACTTTGCCAGTTAGAAATCCTGGTCAGCCTTGGATGTTTGAGTACGATGACTTTTTCAATTCGATCAATGTTGAAGCCGTTGAAGAAAATGCTGCGGCAAGGATGTTTTTCGAGAGTGACAATGCTACAGGTTCACCGTTGGTTCGTCCCATTATTGTCAATCAAGAACCTTCTTCAGTGAACAATAATGCTCTCGATAATGAGGATTTTCACGATGCTACCGAATTGAACGAATCTTCAGAGGATGATGAATTTCTAGATGCAGATCAAGAAGCTCCAACAACAGCAGTTCATGGTACTTCAGAGGGTACTCCTCCAGTGGACGTCCCGAGAACAGCTGAAGCTACTGCATCATCCTCTTCGTGAATTCCGGGCATTGAATTGGTTGTTGATCTCAATCTCAACAATCTGGGTACAAACATTCCAGTTCAAGATAATCCAGAAACAAGGATTCACAATACCCATCCTCAACAAAACATCATCGGAAATGTACAAAGTGGCGTTCAAACAAGAAACATGTTGCAAAACAACAACAATGCAGGCTTGTATGCGGCGATTAGAGAATCTGGTCAACAAAACGATTGGTCTTTCGCGTGTTATGTCTCACAGGAAGAGCCAAGAACTTGGAAAGAAGCTTTGAAAGATAACTCATGGGTTGAAGCGATGCAGGAAGAGCTGCAACAATTCTAGAAGCTTGGTGTCTGGAAACTCGTAGAGAAACCTGCTGGTTACAAGAAGATTGGTACCCGTTGGGTGTTTAAATGCAAAAAGGATGACCGTGGAGTCGTTATTCGAAACAAAGCAAGGCTAGTCGTTCAAGGTTTTCGTCAGATAGAAGGGATCGACTACAATGAAGTGTATGCACCTGTTGCACGTCTAGAAGCAATTCGGATCTTTCTGGCTTATGCCTCATTCAAAGGTTTCAAGGTATACCAGATGGATGTGAAAAGTGCATTCTTACATGGTGTGGTGGAAGAAGAGGTGTACGTCGAACAGCCTCCAGGTTTTGAAGATCCTATCCATCCCGATCGGGTTTGGTTGCTCAACAAAGCTCTATATGGTCTACATCAAGCACCGCGAGCTTGGTACGCAACCTTATCTAGTTATCTTCTGGAGAATGGATTTCGCAGAGGTCTTATCGATTGTACTCTTTTCATCAAAGAACAAGATGGAGATCTTCTACTGGTACAGGTATACGTTGATGATATTATATTTGGTTCTACTAATGATGTTTTGTGTAGGAATTTCGAGCGCATCATGCAGGATAAATTCAAGATGAGTGCTATGGGGGAAATGACTTTCTTTTTGGGCCTACAAGTACAACAAACCGAGTCTGGGATATTCATCCATCAGACTAAATATGTTGGTGACATCTTGAGCCGGTTCCAGATGTCTGATGCAACGCCCATTGGTACCCCATTGCCGCAAAATCACGGAATTAATCCAGACTTGAAGGGTGAAGCTGTTAGCCCCTCATACTACCGCGCGATGATCGGATCTCTTATGTACCTCACAGCATCAAGACCAGATATAATGTACCCAACGTGCCTGCTTGCCAGATATCAAGTCAACCCGAAGGCCTCACATCTTGCAGCTGTAAAAAGGATTTTCCGTTATTTGAAGGGTTACCCTGACACCGGTCTATGGTACCCTAGGGATAATAACTTTGACTTGATAGCTTTCAGTGATTCTGATTTTGGCGGATGCAAAATCGACGGCAAATCCACAACGGCTGGATGTTAGTTTTTGGGAAATCGCCTAGTCACATGGCAGTGCAAGAAGCAGACGTGTGTCGCTACATCAACATGCGAAGCTGAATACATTGCTGCCTCAAGTTGTTGCTCCCAAGTCCTGTGGATCCAACAACAAATGCGCGACTACGGTTTTGAATTCCTAACTACTCCTATTTACGTTGATAATTCTGCTGCCTTACAGATCACTAGAAATCTTGTGCAGCATTCAAAGACTAAGCACATCGAAATTAAGTATCACTTCATACGTGATTGCTTTGAGAAAAGGCTAATCGATGTTGCTTACGTCCACACCGATGACCAACGTGCCGACCTTTTTACCAAAGCATTTGACAAATCAAGATTTGACTTTTTATTATTGGTAAACGGCATTAAGGTCAAGCAAGAGTAAAACCAACATCGGAAAATCATTTTTGTAAATACCTTTGTGTTTTAAATTTGTCTTAGTTTATTGATTTTAGGGGGAGTAAATCCAAAATTTGAAAATCCAAAAACATCGAAAAATTTCAAAAACACAAAAACAATAGAAAAGCAAAAATGAGTTTCCTGGCGAGCAAAAGAGAAAATGATAGTACATCAGTGGTCTGTCCAAACCTCTTTAAACCTAAACTGATAAACGATAAGCAGCTCTATATAAGATGTATCGGTAGGCTCACAATCATTTTAAAGTGTGCAGGGTGATATAAACTTAATCGACTGAAGACCAGGTGGGAACCATTCATTGGCATATGGTCTTAGTACCGAAATTTTGTTTGATAGATTGCCGAGGTTCTGAGATATTCGGTCTTTATGCTGCTTATCATCTGGGTATCATGGTTGTATCTTTTTCCGAAAAATAACGGGGACGCAAGTCTAGATCTTCCATGATACCATACATACGTGTACATATTGCATACGACCTCAATAAGTGATCAACAATCACATGTCCAAACAAAATAAGTGATAATATATCACATTTATCCGGGAGTCAAGTTCGTCTCTCTGCTGTACGAAAGTACTGACCTGTTCACGGACTTGCTCCTGTGCCCTCATGCATATGAAAATCAAGTTCCTCATCAATAAGTGATTCTATCACATAGGGCTTGTTTTCAATCAAAATAAGTGAGTTTCTCACATCATATTCGGTCAAACAGATGATAATCGGTATACTCACCGGTAAGATGAACCCTCGTGCATACCTTGATACGGGAATGTGTCGTGATGTGGATGAACACCGGTCGGTAAGTATAAATCATACCTTAACGTATCCCCTCGCCATGATTACATCTGATAAGTTGAGCTTATGTGGACAACAATACCGATAATTGTTATAGGATGCTTATCTTAATGCTAACTAATTGAACAACAAGAGCGTTTTGGCATGACCGTACACTGATATGATTCTCTTACCCTCGAAACTCACAAAAAGGATGTCTGTATACATTTATTTAATGCTTTCAGTTTCTTCACCTTTGTATATATTTATTTATTTACTGCTTTCAGTCTTTACATTTGAAATATTCAAAAATACCAAAAAGATTTTAGGTGTGTTTTAATATAAACTTTATAAAAGCCAAAAAGATTTTATTTCTATTTTATTTTCGATTGTACGATGTTGGATCTCGAGTCTTCGTTACCTGAAACCTGATTGAAAACCGAAACGACTGATTCTTCATAAACGGTCGAAATTTGCAAGTTTTGAAAGTTAAAAACCTAAAATTGATAAATTTGTTAAACTTTCAAACTGTCGGACGGTAGTTGATTGAACAATGGTCACATGTGTGTCGTTTGCTTATGATATTCCAGGCAGTTGTTCTCATTACGCGTTTAGATTTCTTGCATGTGCAGATTCTAAAGGCAAGGAGAACATGGTCGATGACAAGCTTCGGAATGAAGACAGGACGTGTAGGCACTCAAGTGATGAAGATGATCGAGTTGCCGCTGACCATCATCAACACCACAAGGATCTCAAGGTGTAAAGATCAAGACTTTCACGAGCATAACTCAAGGGGGAGCTTATGTTAAGGGGGAGTTTGTCAACACACTTCCTACATGAAACGAGGAGTTATTTGGTACACTTTCTGCTTTCAAGACGTGAAGACTTAAAAGATCCTCCGACATTAAAGACTTGAAAAGACGTCAAAGACTTGAAGACACGAAGATCGAGACAAAGCTACAGCCAAGGGGGAGTTTGTTGGTGCACTTGTGTCTGTACTTTGTCTGTATTTTGTCATGATACAAAACGATGTCTTGTGTTAGTCTGAGTTACGTCTTAGGTTTGTTAATATGTGTGTTCGATGTAAGTTTGACCAAGTCAACCATCCTCCTAGTTTGACTTGACCAAACAGTTAACACATTGTTTGTAACATGTTTGTGTCGAAGGATGAGTCATCGAAGGATTGTTTAGATCCTTCGATGAGCTCGAAGGATAAACCTTCGATGGATATAGATGGACCTCGAAGGATATCATCCTTCGAGGTATATGTGGATCCTTCGAGCTGTTTCAGATCGATAGATGATCTTTCGATCAGTCTATCTGATCCTTCGACCAGACGTGCTGTGATGGATATATATATCCATGTAATGTGTTCACTTCAAAAAAAGGGAGTGAGACAAGTGTGTGAGAAGTGAGTCTTGTAGAGAGCATTTTCAGTGGTCAAGGGATGTAACCGTGTCCACGGAAATACAAGAGAAAACTTTGATATCTCGTGTGTCTACCCTTCTCTTTGTAGCTTGTGTTCTCATATAAACTATCGGTTTGCATTCTAGCTTGGATTCCGCACTTGCTAGTGTGTTAGACATAACAAGGATAAGGTTTGACCTCATCCTCCGAGGGACCTACAATTTGACATGACTCGTTTCCTAGAAAAAGTTTACGTCGAAACGTAGAGCAAATCAGATCCATACCGACACATGCATATAAATATGTACGTAAAATTAGATTTTAAGTAAAGGAGGTACAAGGGTAAAATCGAAACAAATTATTAGTAAAAAACTTAATATGTTAAAAACGTTCGTAAAATAGTGTCATGTAGCACTAATGCCACACCACTACCAGTGACCACAAACATCGTAAAGGCTCGTAAAAATAAAATAAATAAAAAAGGAAAACGTAACACCAAACGAAAAGCATACGCAAAATCGCTGAGCCACGCACACCCGTTATAGTGTGTTAATATGAAAAAATTAAACCGAAACGTAAAACGTAGAATATAATAACTAAGTCGATCTAGGACCCGCGCGTTGCGACGAAGCAGTCAAATGGAGAAAAATAGACGCGTTGCGACAGACCTGTCAAATGGGAATAATAATAAGACGAGAAAACATCGAACCCCACATGTACGTTGCGAAAGATTAAACGCACGGAGAACCAAAATTGAAAAAAAAAAAGTTGTGATTAAATTGTAAAAGTTGAAAAACTTTGTTTTAAAAATAAAAAATTCAAAAGGGTTAAAATTGAAAAATCAACTTTTTTTTTTCTCTAAGCCTATGGTACAACTACATATAGCAACAAAATGTTGCTAATTTATATTATGGAAATGAGAGATTAATGAAAACGAACAAAATAATAAAATATACATTATATTATCTAGATAGTTGTAACTTGGATACTAATTCTCAGTTTTTATTTTTTTGTTAGAATATATAATAGTCAACTTTATATTTGTAATTCCTTGTTAAGAAAATGTAAAGGTTATTAATAAATTTTAACTAAAAGTCTTAATAACTTGTCCACCAATCTCAAAAAAATAAATATTGTCTCTCTTTATGAATCAACCAACGCGTTTGTCAATTTCGTATTAAGCCCCAATATCGATCAAAGCCAAGAAGCTGTCAAAGTCAAAAAAATTGTTGACTTATGGACAAGAACATAACATTTGTTGGCCAACTTGGCAGCGGTCTCAAGCAACTACCAATATTAATATTGTACGGTTGCCATACGTAGGTTGGTGAGAATAGACGGATGGATGCATCTTTCGTGCTTGTATCGGTGTATGTATATATGTATAAACTCATGCATGTACGTACGTATATATATTATTGTTATTAACTTTTGTCTCTGTTAACAACTACAGTTTTAAAACATTTGTTTCATATCATGATTCTTTTGTAAAATCGCTTACCATGATTTGATTTGTCATGTCTGTTGGTGTATTTAAAACTTCCACTTTCTGCTTACCTTAATTAATTTATTTACGTATACTTTGGTTAAAATATTGCATATGGTATAATTTAGTTGATGTTTAACAGAGTGCTAATTTAGATGATGTTAAGGTTAAAGAAAATAGAACTTACATCCTTTTTTAAAGGCAAATTTTTATTAGAAAAAGAAGGAATATACAGAGCATAAAATTACATAGAAGATCTAAAAAACATCTAGAAATCAAAAGATAACCAATGGGGCCAATCTGTATGTCTATCCTCGACCTATTTTCACCCAGAAAAACCCATATATCAAGATTTCGTCCACCATGTTAGATGACGAAAATATCACTTCGTTTCTCAGTTTCTAAACGGCCCAGCACGATATTAGAATTAAGGCATAAAGTGCATGGTTCTTGAGTACCGACCCAGATACGAATTCACGTATCTTGAGAAGATCTGAGAAGTTGAACCCATAAATAGGTAGGATAGAACACCAACTTGAGATATGTTGCCAGACAAGCGTGACATAGCGGGCGGACCCACCACCCACGTTAAGCGGAATCCGCCCACGTTAAGCGGAACGGGGTCCCCGGACCCCAGACCCCAATATTTTTTTAAAAAGTAGTAGAAGCGGTATATAAAATTTTCTATGGACCCCATAACAATGAGAGTGAGCCTGGTGCACTGGTAAAACCCTTTGTTTACACACAAAAGGTTCTGGGTTTGATGCCTATTTATTTCATTTTTTTGTGTTTTTTTAAACCTGATTTTAAATTAATCACTCTATTTTTTTACTATTTCAATTTTTTCTCACATATATTTAGCTGAATGTGTAGTAAATAAAACTTGTAATTTAGTTATGATATTCTTTTCTATTATATTTCTTGACCCGACTTGACCCGAACAATGACCGATCCAAAAAATTTGAACACCAGAAAAATTGGACCCCATTATTCAAAAATCTTGAGTCTACCATTCCATAGCACCCAAAGAATAGATGTTCAGCGGCAACTTAAATTATTTCATGTCAAATCTTTATGCGTACACAATAAGTCATTTTGTTTATTCTTGTTATTACATTAACATATAAAAAAAAAAAAAAAACTTTCGTGATGTTGACTATCTATATGTTTTATTATTTTCAGAGCTGATTCACCTATTGGTATTTAAAATATCAAGTGGTAACACGTTTGATGTATTTTAATAACACCCATGTCGCTAGAAAACCTTAATCAAATCCAGAACACACAATCTTTACAAAACATGTGATAGGAACATTTAGAATTCAAATCCAAAATCAAACACGGGATTTGTGTTTTGATTTTAATTTTTTTATCTTAATCACTCTTTCTATTTATTATAAATTTAACACAAGTAGAATGACTCCTAACATATCAATTCATACTAAAATAAACCATGCTAATCCTGCTAAAATAGTACTTTTCTTAATTAATAATTTAGTACTAACTTACATAATTATCTCTGTATATTAAATCAAACTATTTGGATATAAACATTTAAGTAATTAATTCGACATACCAATGTGGGGCTAGCCATGAATCACAATGGAATCCATCTTTGTTCACTGGTACATTTCAAGTATAGAAGATGTCAACCCGATGGCAACTATTGTTGTCGTGAGTAACTATGGGTATAGGCAACTATGGTTTTCGGTTGGTTGCTCGTTTTTTCTTATGTACTTTATTTGTCGAAACATGCCTTATATAGGATAAATTTTGGGTTTTTTTTGTGGGGGAAAAACGCAATGGGTTTTCGGAAAAGGGCATAAACAATACGTCACGTATAGGGCATAAACAATACGTCACGTATAGGGCATAGTGTAAATGATGTTATGTGTGGCGTATAGCTCTGGGTGGCATATGGTTTGTGTGGTGTAAGACATATACTCCACCCATCCCTGGGTTATACCACATATAAGTCTTTGTGTGTCATATAGTCTCAGGGATGGGTAGAATATAGGTCATACGTGACCCATCCCCTTTACTAGCCTATACGCCACATACAATGTTATATGTGGCGTATATGTTTTTTTTTAAATATTAGTTTGCACGTTTAGCGATGTTTGCACATTTATCCATGTTCGCACGTATATCAATGTTGGTTTTTGTAGGTATGTCGTCTGGTTTGGAAGACGAAGAAGGAAAGCACGATGTCGAGCACCACGGGGAGATGGACGATCTTGCTGATTATGAGTAATTGCGGCTCACACCGGACACCAATTGATGCCGGAAGTTTTACAGGATGTTGATTGGCATCTATACGGCCTTTGACTTTGGTCTTCTACAGGTGTTAGGCCAGGAGGAGAGAGGTCGACATTTCATTACACATAATATGTGACACCCCCAAAAATACCACAAGCGGAAAACCCCGCGAGGCGTGTGACGTACCAGGATCTAGCCACTAATCACATTGAACCATAAAGAAAATAGAACTTTCCCATTAAATAAAATAGTATAAGTCAAACACCAGTTTAGAAAATCAAACATGTTCAGCAGAAGCATAATAATTTGTTCAATAAGTTTAAATGAAAATGTTCAAAACAATGCAACAACGAGAAGCGTTTCCAAATGTCATGACTTATGACCGCTCCAGCTTCCCAAACAGCAAGTTCCATGACAGTGTACCTAAGGACCTGCAAGCATGCAGAAAAGTGTATCAGACAACCCTGGTGAGTTCACAGTTTGTTTAACTATTTGTTACCAAGTATTGACTTATGTTATGTTGATAATAACTCGATACCGCAGACGGCTCCTTTTTGCCCTCCTCCAATGCTCTATCAAACATTGGTCATGATTTTAAAGTTATTAGTTCACTCCCGTCCTATCCAGGTACGTCGTGAGGGTGTCAAACCTAATAGCGCTATCAACTAATAACCCTGTTGCCCTACAAGCAACTAACCCGGTAGTATGATGGGACTTAAGTGATAGAAAGTGAGTGCATTATCCAACATCAACATTTACTGAAAACTGCCTCATATCCCCTGCAAGGATATGGGTTTGTGAAAACTGCCTCACATCCCCTACAAGGATGTGGGTTTATGCAAATCCATTTATTTGTTTGTCTGTTTGATTGTCCCCACCGGACGCATGCTTGTTTTGGGAGAAGTGAACTCACCTTAGTTTTGCTCGGTATGTTAAGTTACCCTTTCCAAGATGGTCAACCAAACTCTACCATGGTTAATAATGAAAGTCAGTTTCGTAATCAACTAAATCACGTATTTTCACAGATTGCATTACCGCAAAGATCACCGTTTAACACATTGCAAGTACTCAAATCACATAACAACACTTAGCAGATGAGTTTGCTACTCACACGAGCCAACTCAGGTTTCTCATTCTTAATTAATGTTATACAACTTTATAAACACAAACATTCATCAACATCCTCATCATAAACCTTCTGTTCATGTGATGTTTCTCGGCGAAGGTTACTCTCGACGAAAAGCTAAGCTTCGCCAAAAAGATGGTGGCGAAGAATCCCAGTACTTCGTCGAAGGCCTGTCAGCGAAGAATCATTTTGGCGAAGAATCCCT
Source organism: Helianthus tuberosus (assembly GCA_030545235.1). Classification (NCBI taxonomy): domain Eukaryota; kingdom Viridiplantae; phylum Streptophyta; class Magnoliopsida; order Asterales; family Asteraceae; genus Helianthus; species Helianthus tuberosus. The sequence continues at coordinate 166,663,177 of CM060355.1, forward strand.
CTTGACGAAGAATCAGACTTCATGGGGGGGGGGGAATCTTCGTCACTGAACAGTTTCAAGATTTCCTTTTTAACTCTTCTCCATACTTTCAGCAAACACCTTCTATATTCCCAAAAACGGATCAATCAACATGATTTAATCAATTATCATTCATGTTCATACAAACCCTAATCATAATCTAACTGTTTCATATCTTCATAGCCCACTGTTCGAATCTAATTAGTTTGTTATTGCAAGACATTCATCAAAACCTTGGTATCATGCAACCCTAAATATTAACATCATTCCTATCATCAACAAAATCCTCTACAACCACCCTAGATTATACATACTCATGATCATCATTGCAAATCAGACGACAAGTTGCACATAGCATGGAACAACCAACAAAGATTAAAAACAAGTGCACTCATACTAACCGAAGAATCGTAGAGTAATGAAGGTGCTTGAATCGATGAGAGGGGAGAGCTTCGAATGAGGGTAAGGTTGCCGTCGATTCAATTGGGAGAGGAGCTTAGGGTTTGCTGGAATCCTTTAAATAATGCGAACAGGGCCGGGTTTCATTTGGGCCGAAGGCCCTCTTGGCGAACAATACACTCGACGAAGAACCATACTTCGTCAAGTATGTTAATGACGAAGAACTATCTTCGTCGAGGAAGGCTTTGTGACGAAGAACCATACTTCGTCAAGTATGGTTGTTGACGAAGGACTATCTTCGTCGAGGAGGATTTATGATGAAGGACCATACTTCGTCAAGTATGTGGAGTTGGCGAAGGACCCTAGTTATGAAGTTATGAAACATGAACTTGTTACGTCTAAACATTAAACAATTCTTAAGTTTCCATTAAACAACCAAACATAACAATACTTTACACATTCCAACACAATGCACAAGATACAACATAAAACAAATTATGAAACAGAATTGTGAACAAGTGATGCATAGAGGAAAGACCTTGAAATCTCGAGTTGTCACATCATCCCCAACTTGAAATAAATTTTGTCCCGAAATTTGATAAGTAATCCAAAAGCGGTGAGGTGTTAGATCAGGATGACTGTGGATTTTTCTCGGCTGCCACATCATCCCCAACCTGAAAGGGAATTTTGTCCCGAAATTCAGCAGTTGCATCAGGATTAGATTGGTCAGTTGGGAAAAGGTGAGGATACTTGAGCTTCATCTGATCCTCGCGTTCCCATGTGAACTCCGGTCCATGTCTTGAGTTCTAACGGACTCTCACGATCGGAATTCGGCTATGCTTACGGACCTTTACTTCCCGAACCATAATTCCGATAGGTTCGTCGACAAACTTCAACTTGTCATCGATTTTTAGTTCTTGCAATGGTACCACTAGTGTTTCATCGGAGAAACATTTCATTAATTGTGAAACATGGAATACATCATGAACGTTACCCAACTCAGCCGGTAACTCAAGCTTGTAGGCCACTTTACCAATTCGTTCCAGAATTTTGAATGGCCCAACATAACGCGGATTAAGCTTGCCGCGTTTTCCAAAACGTACCACACCCTTCCAGGGCGAGACTTTCAACATAACACGATCGCCTACAGCGAACTCCAAAGGTTTCCTACGCTTATCAGCGTAGCTTTTCTGACGATCACGCGCTGCCGCCATACGATTTCTGATCCGGACAATCTTCTCTGAGGTTTCGAGCACAAGTTCTGGACATGTGATTTGGCTGTCACCCACTTCACAACAGAGGGGTGATCGACATTTCCGCCCGTATAAAACCTCGAACGGAGCTGCCTGGATACTAGTATGGTAACTGTTATTGTAGGAAAACTCCACCAAGGGTAAGTGTCTCTCCCAACCTTTACCAAAATCGATAACACATGCCCGCAGCATGTCTTCTAATGTCTGGATGGTTCGCTAACTCTGACCATCCGTTTGAGGGTGATAGGCAGTGCTCATGTCAAGACGTGAGCCAAATGATTTGTGCATCGCTTGCCACAAATCGGATATGAAACGCGGATCACGATCATAGATAATGGAGGTTGGCACCCCGTGCCTAGAAACTACTTCCTTTAGATAGATACCAGCCAGCTGCGAGAACTTGTCAGTTTCTTTGATTGCGAGGAAGTGCGCAGATTTTGTGAGACGCTCAACGATCACCTAGATGGTATCATTTCCATTTTGAGTTCTTGGCAATCCAGTGTCGAAATCCATATCAATTTGCTCCAATTCCCACATAGGTATCTACGGTTGCTGAAGCAGACAAGATGGCTTTTGATATTCTACCTTGACTTTTGCGCAAGTCAAACACTTACTCACATAAGTCGCAATGTAGACCTCTATCTTCGGCCACCAGTACAAGACTTTAAGGTCCTGTTACATCTTATCCGAACCCGGATGAACAGAATATCGAGACTTGTGCGCTTCGTCCATCACAAGCTCTCTAATATTTCCAAACAAAGGAATCCATATTCGTTCCATGAAATAGTAAATGTCGTCAGATCTCTCTACGAGTCGTTTCTCCATGCCCCACAAATACTCAGCTTCAATGTTTTCCCCTTTCAACGCTTCAGTTTGAGCAGAACGGATCTGGTCAGGTAAATTAGAATGGATGGTGAGCTGCAAGGCGTGGACATGTTTGGGTTTCGTTTCCTTACTACTAAGGACATCAACTACAACGTTAGCCTTACCTGGATGATACTTGATTGCACAGTCGTAGTCATTTAAGAGTTCTACCCAGCGACGTTGTCACATATTTAATTCCTTTTGGTTAAAGATATGCTGAAGGCTCTTGTGGTCGGTATAAATAGTGCATTTAGTACCGTACAAGTAATGCCTCCAGATTTTGAGCGCAAACACCACGACCCCTAACTCTAAGTCGTGAGTCATGTAATTCTTTTCATGGACCTTCAACTGTCGAGAGGCGTAAGCTATCACTTTCTCACGTTGCATCAGCACGCAACCGAGAGCTTGAATAGAGGCGTCACACTACACCATAAAATCTTCGGTACCCTCAGGTAAGGACCAAATTGGTGCACTGCAGAGTTTTTGCTTCAGAAGCTGGAAGGCGTCTTCCTGTTTCGTCCCCCAGGAATACACTACACCTTTCTGTGTCAGAGCAGTGAGAGGTTGAGCGATCTTTGAAAACCCCTCAATGAATCTACGATAGTACCCAGCAAGACCCAGGAATTATCACACCTCCGAAGGATTCTTTAGCGCTGCCCAATTCCTGATAGAGTCGATTTTAGCGGGATCCACATGTATTCCCAGCTCGTTGACTATGTGACCAAGGAAGTGTACTTCTCGAATCCAGAAGTCACAGTTAGAAAATTTCGCATAAAGCTGCTCCTTCCTCGGGAGCTCTAAGATAAGACGCAAGTGTCGTTCGTGGTCCTCCTTGTTCTTAGAATATATCAAAATGTCATCGATAAACACGATGACAAAATCATCAAGGTATGGTTTACATACGCGGTTCATGAGATCCATGAATACCGCTGGTGCGTTGGTTAACCTGAATGGCATGACCAGAAACTCGTAATGACCATACCGCGTTCTGAAGGCTATCTTGGGAACATCCTCTTCTCAGACTCTCATCTGATGATAGCCCGACCTTAAATCAATCTTTGAGTAGAAGCTCGACCATTGCAACTGGTCGAACAGGTCATCAATTTGGGGTAAAGGATAACGATTCTTGATTGTTACCTTGTTGAGTTCACGGTAGTCAATACACATGCGAAAGAATCCGTCCTTCTTCTTTACAAACAAAACCGGGCTCCCCAAGGCGAAGAACTGGGTCGGATAAAGCCTCTATCCAACAGTTCTTGGAGTTAATTAGACAATTCTTGCAACTCTCCAAGTGCAAGATGATAAGGTGCCCGAGCAATCGGAGCTGCTCCTGGTGTAAGATCAATTTCGAATTCTACCTGACGGTTTGGAGGTAGACCTGGAAGTTCCTCGGGAAAAACGTCAGGAAACTCTCGAACAACAGGTAGGTCCTCAATTCTTTTCTCTTCAGGCCGAGTATCAGTAACAAGCGCAAGAATACATGGATAGCCCTTCCGCAAACACTTCTGGGCTTTCATGGAGGAAATGAGACTGACGGTTGCCCCACTTTGATGACCCTGGACAGACAACGATTCCCCACTAGGGAGAGGTATACGCACGATTTTCTCCTTGCAAAGTATATCAGCTCGGTGTTTTGACAACCAATCCATACCAACAACTATATCAAAGCTGCCAAGAGTGATGGGGAGAAGGTACACTTGACCCAGAAGATCGAGTTTACACCCTAAAAGCACATGCGAGGCTTCTACCGACTTACCATCCGCCAGTTCCACTACGTGTTTGATTTCGAGAGGTGTTGGAGTTAACCCTAACTGACGACTGAACCCCAAAGACACATAACTCCAGTCGGCACCAGAGTCGAATAATACAGTAGCGAAAATACCGTTGATAGAGAACGTACCAGTCATGACATTGCCATCGTTCCTTGCATCACCTGCTCCAATCATAAACGATCTCCTGCGAGCACCATTACCACCATTATTCCCATTGTTGTTGTTTCCCGCGTTGTTGTTGTTGTTCTGGCGATTGCCCCCATTGTTATTGTTGTTAGCGTTCTGATTCAGATGTGGGCAATCCTTCTTGAAATGCCCTTCACTGCCACACTAATAACATCCCCTCTGATTACCCTGATTCTGCTGTGGTTGATGCCTTTGTTGCTGTTGTTGGGGTTGCTTGGGGTGTGGAGCTCTACAATCTTTCGCCATGTGACCCACCTTGTCACACCTTTGACACGCTCGGTTACACGAGCCGTAGTGGTGAAAACCACACTTGTTTCACTTCGGCTGTTTCCCTGCATATGAGCTCGAAGTTTGACTGTTGTTCTGATTCTGGTTGACAGAGGATGACTGGCTGAAGCTACGGGTTTTGTTGTTGTCAGGTTTCTTTTGCGACTGATTTAAGTTAGTCGCCTTGTCTGAATCATTCCACTTACGCTTGTTGTCAGTGGTGGGGGTAGCAGTAGCAGCAACACGCGGTGGCAGCGAACCACGCTCCACTTCCTGATCAGTGATCTTATGAGCCAGTCAGATGATCCGTGGTAGGTTTTCGAGATTTGCTGCAGTGACTAATCCCTTAGCTTGAGGTGCCAATCCCTTAATGTAGAGTTCGATCCTGCGGGGTGGTGTTCGAGAGAGGTTAGGACACATGTTTGCCAGCTCGTGAGACCATTTCGTATAAGCCTCGATCTCAGATCCCTCCATCTTCAAGTTATAGTACTCGTTTTCCAACTTATGTATTTCATCCCGAGGGCAGTACTCTTCCTGAATCAGCTCGTTGAAATCATCCCAAGTAGTCGCGTTTGCCATTTCAATGCCCAGCATCTGCACCTGAGCATTCCACCAAGTCAAAGCACCATCCTCCAAGGTTCCAGAAGCAAACTTCACCTTGTCCCCCGCTAGACAATTACACATAGCAAAGACGGATTCGGCTTTCTCAAACCAGCGGAGCAGTCCCACCGGAGCCTCGGCTCCGCTGAAAGTTTGAGGCTTGCAATCCATGAACGTTTTGAACGTACACACAGGTGGATAGTTCTGGTTTTTGTTCACAGGTTGACCTAAAACAAAAAGAAACACACACAAATAAGAATCGAGTAAAACAACCAAAGATTATGCTTTGTCTGGTATATATTGTACCAGCTTGCTGAGCTACCAAAGCCTCAGCCACGCGTGTGTTAATCAGGTCAGTCAACTCTGCTTGGGTCATAACGATGTTGCCACGTCCACCGTCGCGGCCGCCTCCACGTCCACCGTTACGTCCACCACGTCCGCTCATGATTCTATACAAGAAGAGTGGAAAAGATAAGGATCGCAATTGAGTTTGAAGTCAATCATCACCATGTCTTCCATGGATTTGAGAAACTATAACATTATACGGATAGTGGAACAGAACCCTTTTTACACTTATTAAGCCTCACTGGGATTTACTTGCACCTCACATCATTATTATGTGTGCACCCATAATAATAAGGCAATTTGAATGCTTATCTCAGTGACTCTTAACTCGCACAAAAAGGTTCCCCACGCTCAAAAACAAAACGAATGATAATACGAGACTAGGAATCACAAAAGTCGAAGGGTAGTGTCACACTATCAAGCATCACTAAAACATGCAGTACAGGTAATCACATCGTGGTATCTAGTATGTAGTTTCATGCAAGTCGTGTGTGTGTGGCTACTAGGTAAGTAATGCATAAAGTAAACAGAGGACGAACATTGCGATCTGGAGCTGAGTGTCATGGTCGCTTTCGATACTGTTTGGTTATAGTCTGGTTTTATGAAAACATTTTAAAACCTAGTTCACTATAACCAGTGGCTCTGATACCAAACTGTCACACCCCCAAAAATACCACAAGCGGAAACCCCCGCGAGGCTTGTGACGTACCAGGATCTAGCCACTAATCACATTGAACCATAAAGAAAATATAACTTTCCCATTAAATAAAATAGTATAAGTCAAACACTAGTTTAGAAAACAAAACATGTTCAGCAGAAGCATAATAATTTGTTCAATAAGTTTAAATGAAAATGTTCAAAACAATGCAACAGCGAGAAGCGTTTCCAAATGTCACAACCCATGACCACTCCAGCTTGCAAGACAGCAAGTTCCATGAAAGTGTACCTAAGGACCTGCAAGCATGCAGAAAAGTGTATCAGACAACGCTGGTGAGTTCACAGTTTGTTTAACTGTTTGTTACCAAGTATTGACTTATGTTATGTTGATAATAACTCGATACCACAGACGGCTCCTTTTTGCCCTTCTCCAATGCTCTATCAAACATTGGTCATGATTTTAAAGTTATTAGTTCACGCCCATCCTATTCAGGTACGTCGTGAGGGTGCCAAACCAAATAGCGCTATCAACTAATAACCCCGTTGCCCTACAAGCAACTAACCCGGTAGTATGATGGGACTTAAGTGATACAAAGTTAGTGTATTATCCAACATCAACATTTACTGAAAACTGCCTCATATCCCCTTCAAGGATATGGGTTTGTGAAAACTGCCTCACATCCCCTACAAGGATGTGGGTTTATGAAAATCCGTTTATTTGTTTGTCTGTTTGATTGTCCCCACCGGGCGCATGCTTGTTTTGAGAGAAGTGAACTCACCTTAGTTTTGCTCGGTATGTTAAGTTACCCTTTCCAAGATGGTCAACCAAACCCTACCGTGGTTACTAATGAAAGTCAGTTTCGTAATCAACTAAATCACGTATTTTCACAGATTGCATTTACCGAAAAGATCACCGTTTAACATATAGCAAGTACTCAAATCAAATAACAACACTTAGTAGATGAGTTTGCTACTCACACGAGCCAACTTAGGTTTCTCATTCTTAATTAATGTTATACAACTTTATAAACACAAACATTCATCAACATCCTCATCATAAACCTACTGTTCATGTGATGTTTCTCGGCGAAGGTTACTCTCGACGAAAAGCTAAGCTTCCCAAAAAGATGGTGGCGAAGAATCCCAGTACTTCGTCAAAGGCCTGTCAGCGAAGAATCATATTGGCGAAGAATCCCTCTTGACGAAGAATCAGACTTCGTCAAGAGTGATTGTGACAAAGCACTTTAAATGTTCGTCATAGGCTTGTAGACGAAGAATCGGTTCTTCGTCGACATGGATACTTCGTGGGGGGGGGGGGAATCTTCGTCAATGAACAGTTTCAAGATTTCCTTTTTAACTGTTCTCTATAATTTCAGCAAACTCCTTCTATATTCCCAAAAACGGATCAATCAACATGATTTAATCAATTATCATTCATGTTCATACAAACCCTAATCATAATCTAACTGTTTCATATCTTCATAGCCCACTGTTCGAATCTAATCAGTTTGTTATTGCAAGACATTCATCAAAACCTTGTTATCATGCAACCCTAAATATTAACATCATTCCTATCATCAACAAAATCCTCTACAACCACCCTAGATTATACAAACTCATGATCATCATTGCAAATCAAATGACAAGTTGCACATAGCCTGGAACAACCAACAAAGATTAAAAACAAGTGCACTCATACTAACCGAAGAATCGTAGAGTAATGAAGGTGCTTGAATCAGTGAGAGGGGAGAGCTTCGAATGAAGGTAAGGTTGTTGTCCATTCAATTGGGAGAGGAGTTTAGGGTTTGATGGAATCCTTTAAATAATGCGAACAGGGCTAGGTTTCATTTGGGCCGAAGGCCCTCTTGGCGAACAATACACTCGACGAAGAACCATACTTCGTCAAGTAGATTAATGACGAAGAACTATCTTCGTCGAGGAAGGCTATGTGACGAAGAACTATACTTCATCAAGTATGGTTGATGACGAAGGACTATCTTCGTTGAGGAGGATTTGTGACGAAGGACCATACTTCGTCCAGTATGTGGAGTTGGCGAAGGACCCTAGTTATGAAGTTATGAAACATGAACGTGTTACGTTTAAACATTAAACAACCAATCATAATAATACTTTACACATCCCAACACAATGCAGAAGATACAACATAAAAGAAATTATGAAATAGAATTGTGAACAAGTGATGCATAGTGGAAAGACCTTGAAATCTCGAGTTGTCACATAATACACCCTATGGCAACTTGCTCAATATCACATTCTAGTCGGCATATCTGGAGCTAGTTGTGGAGTTTCTCTAGATGTTTACGATTCTCCCTCACCCAGCCAGAGAACTAGTAGAGATGGACGACCCGATATGTATGGGCAGCGAGACAATACGTCGCTAGCTAGGTGGTGATGGTTACCGGCTTGTATACAGAGCCGGAGACGATCACCCCGCATTAGACGGAGTGGATTATTGTCGTGAATATTGATAAGCTCGACACATTTTGGTCACTGATCGTAGATGGTCTCTGAGTGTCACAACCCTGACCAGACCCTGGACGGGAGCCGTGAACAGTGAAGTGGTAGTGGTGAATATTTTGAAAATATTACAGCGGAATTTCCATCAGGACCATGACTTAGGAAAAATATTAGAGTTTAGAAACACCGGATTTTACAGCAGTGAATATGGATAAGCAACTATTTGTTTGAAACTTTAGAAAAACATTTAAGTTGAAAAGTTTGCGGTTTGACGGAGGCGGTGTGAAATGTGTTAAACAACGGAAATCACATCTAGTCCAGCCTGTTTGGTCGGACGGGAATCACCTTGTTTGATCAGAACCGACTGTTCTTAACGGAGTTTCATATTCAACCCGTGGATCGGTCGTCTCTCTGATAGAAATCTATTCTCAGATCGGTTCTTTACTAGAGAATGAGTAGAAAATCCGAACGAATCAAGATTCTAACGGTTTTGAGTAAAAAGTGAAAGATTGTTGAAGAAAAGTTTGAAACATAAGAACTCCATGATGACGTCACCTTAGAACAGCTCAAATCCGATGATTTCATGGTGAAAAGTTGTGATTTGATGGAGAAGATGATGACAAAGTGTGTACTGATTGTGAAAGTACAAGATTTAAGATGAAAACTTACAAGAATCGCGAGGAATCGAGAGAAAAGAGCTTGGGTGTGCGTGGGTCGGAGGGAGCTGTCACATCAATGAACAGTGATGTGACAGGAGGAGTATTTATAGGTGAAGGGTGAGAAGGGCGGTGCAGAGTAGACTGGTCAGACAGCCGTTCGATCGTATGGCCATCCGATCGGATGGTTATTCGGTCGGATGTCCATTCAACCGAATGGTCGTTTGATCGGAGGGCCTTCATGTGTTTTTGCGATGAGATTGCGTTACGATAGAGTTGCGTTGAGATTGTGTTTTTGCAATAGTTACAATTGTACGCAGATTTACTTACTTTATGTTTTTGCGATGAGATTGCGTTGCGATAGAGTTGCGATTGCGTTTACGAATAACATCTCAAACAAGTATAAACATGCACAAGTAACACATAATAACACACACACATATAGAACATTCAATTTACTGCGATTCGAGTTGCGATGCGATAGCGATGAGATAGCGTTTAATTGCATTTATCGCATTGTTACTTCACATATTACAAATAGTAAATTAAAATAGCGTTAACCAAAGTATCGGTTATCGGGTTTTAGAGTACAAGCAATAATTAAGTCAGAAATGACAGATCTGAATAGCAATCTTTTCTTCCTTTGACTTTGACTTGTACTTTGACTTTTAAAAGTCGGGTTGTTACAGCCTCGCCTACTTTAGGGAATTTCGTCCCGAAATTAAGGCGCAGGCGTAACGAATAGTTGTGGATATTTCGCATTCATATCACTCTCGAGTTCCCAGGTGAACTCGGCGCTGCGTTTGCCTTCCCAGCGAACCTTCACTTTGGGAATTCGTGAGCGTCGAAGTTTCTTGGTTTCTCGGTAAGTGTAATGCTTCGTCCACTTGTAGATCCTCAAGGGGAACATGTAAATTTTGCTCGGCTAGACACTTTTTGAGGTTCGAAACATTGAAAGTCGGATGGAGGTTGCTGAGTTCCTTCGGTAATTCGAGTCTGTAAGCTACCTTGCCAATTCTTTCAAGAATCTTAAAGGGTCCAACATATCGAGGCGCGAGCTTTCCTTTCTTGCCGAATCGGGTCACCCCCTTCCAAGGTGAAACCTTTTGGAGTACGTGATCTCCAACGTCAAATTCAAGGGGCTTGCGGCGTTTATCGGCGTAACTGTTTTGACAACTCCGAGCTTTCAATAGATTGTCTCGTATCTGGAGGATCTTGTCAGTCGTTTCTTGCAATAACTCAGGACCGTTAATTTGCGCATCTCCGATCTCGTGCCATACAATAGGCTACTGACATTTAATTCCATATAATGCCTCAAATGGTGCCATTTAAATGCTAGAATGATAATTGTTATTGTACGAGAATTCGACTAAAGGTAAATGCGAATCCTAATTACCACCAAAATCTATCACACACGAGCGAAGCATGTCTTCAAGGGTGCGAATCGTGCGTTCAGTTTGGGGATGGGAAGCGGTACTTAGATTAAGAGTAGTACCAAGAGCGGATTGAAACGTTTCCCAAAGACGCGAGGTAAACCGACCATCACGGTCAGAGATGATATCACGAGGTGTCCTATGTCAACAAATGACTTCGTCAGTGTAGATCTGTGCTAATCGTTCTACCTTAAAGTCTTCTCGTATCGGAAGAAAATGAGCATATTTCGTAAGACGATCGACGATAACCTAAATGCTATCGTAACCTGATGGCGTACGTGGGAGTTTCGTTATGAAGTCCATAACTATACTCTCCCATTTCCAAATAGGGATCTCGGCTTGCACGAGTAAGCCAGATGGTCTTTGTTGCTCAGCCTTGACTTTCGAACAAGTCAGGCACTTCGAAACATAGATAGCGATAGCGATATCCTTATTCATTCCAGGCCACCAATACCGAAGACGGAGGTCATGGTACATCTCGTCAGCACCGGAAAGAACGAAATATCGGGATTTGTGGGCTTCAGTCAACAATATCTCCCGAAGGTTATTGCGACTAGGGATCCAGATGAGATCGAGATAGTAATAGATATCGCAGTAGGCAACAAAGTCGTCGTTTCCATCAGGTAACGCGAGGATAGGAGCGTTGCATAGCATATGCTTTAGAGTCTGAAATGCTTGCTCTTGTTCAGTTCCCCAAACAAAAGGCTTGTCTTTATGCGTCAGAGAAGTAAGCGGAACAAAGATTTTTGAGAAATCAGCGATGAATCGACTGTAATAGCCCGCCAATCCGAGGAACGAACGAACTTCGGACGAGGATTTTTGTCACACCCCAACAGATGGCGGAAACATCGGGATGAGACGAAAAAATCGCTCAAAAGCATCATAACACTATTGTGACAATATAATTTAAATCAAATTTCATAATAATACTAAAAGTCATACATTGTTCAACGTAATCAAACATAGAACAATTTCCAAACATACTTTATTTTCTAGGTAAGTTTCTAGTCCACCCTAACTTGCTTCTCTAACATCTTGTCTATCAACCTGCAACATGTATTAAAATAAAATCAACAAAAAGTTGGCGAGTATACAAGTTTGATACATAGCATAAAGTAGAATAAAAAAAAAGTTTAAGTACTCATATCCAACATGAACAACATGATCCAAGTTACTACTTTGCCTTTCCCAATAGACTAGTGGGAGGTTAACTCGTTCAACATCGTTCAATATCGTTCAATATCGTTCAACTTAACAATACCCCAAGACTCAAGGGCATTGAGATTAACACGTTCAACTTGCATAGCATATGAGATTAACAAGCATCAAATTGTTTCATGTTTAAATGTGGACAGAGTGTGATAAAAACAAGACTCAAGCGTTGCGTGGTTTTGTATAGAATACATGTTGCACCCAAAAGTGTTAAAATAAAAATGGGATCGAGTATACTCACATTGGTTGCGTATGAGAATTCCTTGAATTATCGCACGAGTAAAGATTGGGAAAATCCAAAAGAACGCAAGTAAGCGATTATCCTAAATATTTAGAATATCACATAATGAATGCGTTATTATTTATTGGTTAAAATAACTAATCCTAATAATTATGATTTGCGTAATAGTTAATTACGTATTATAATTTAACTCGTTATTAGTTTTATTGTTATAAAACGAAATAAAATAAATAAAGAATAAAGATGTTAAAATAAATTACTAGTTATTTGAGTGATTAATGTTGATGGATTTTTATTAAAAGCATAGAGAGTTAAAAGGATTATAATGGGTTGTTAATTATTTATTTGAAGTTTATTATAAAAAAAGAATATTGTCATGAAATAAGAAAAATGAGAAGTGTATATTCTTTCATTTATCAATCACACATATATATATACAATTTTGTAGTCAAATGTAACTGAAACCATGATAACTTAGGAGGAGAATTAGGAGGGATTATATCTGTATTTATAACACTCCCCCTCAGATATATATTATTATTTATTATACACAGTTAATAACATACTTCAGGATGATATTAAATAGATACTTCAGGACCTATATAATAAACTGATACTACTGGATCAGTTGTACTGCCTCATTAAAAACCTTACTTAGAAAACCCATTAGGACAAAACTTAGTTAAGGGAAAAAGAGTACAGTGTGTATAATTCTCCCCCCGAATTCAACAAACATCTTTCAATCTACGGAGACCGATCTTGTGTGATAGTTGCTCGAAACTGTTTCTTGGTAAAGATTTTGTGAATAGGTCAGCTAAATTTTCACTTGACTTGATTTGGCAAACATCAATTTCCCCTTCTTTCTGCAAGTCATATGTTGAGAAGAATTTTGGTGAAATGTGCTTTGTTCGATCACCCTTGATGTAACCTTCTTTGATCTGAGCTATGCAAGCAGCATTGTCTTCATAAATAATCGTTGGCTCCTTCTTGATCTGTTCTAATCCACATGCTTCTTGTATGTGAGTAATCATTGATCTCAACCACACGCATTCTTGACCAGCTTCATATAGTGCAATTAGTTCGGCATGATTTGATGACGTTGCTGTAAGTGTTTGCTTAGTTGACTTCCAAGAAATTGCTGTGCCACCATATGTGAATACATAACCTGTTTGATATTTTGCTTTATGTGGATCTGATAGATATCCAGCATCAGCATACCCAACAACTTGGGACTTTTGATCTTTCTGGTAGAAGAGACCTAAGTCTTGTGTCCCGCAAATATACCTGAATATGTGTTTTATTCCATTCCAGTGTCTACGTGTTGGGTTGGAACTATATCTTGCTAGTACATGTACCGAGAATGCAATATCGGGTCTCGTGTTATTTGCAAGATACATAAGGGCACCGATCGCACTTAAGTACAGTACTTCTGGACCAAGTACTTCTTCGCCTTCTTCTTGAGGGCGGTAAGGGTCCTTTTGAGGATCTAGCGGTCGGACAACCATGGGTATGCTAAACGGATGAGCTTTGTCCATATTAAAACGTACTAACATCTTCTGGATGTAGTTTGACTGATGGACGAATGTACCGTTTCGTAAATGCTCAAACTGCAGGCCGAGACATAATTTTGTTGTGCCAAGGTCTTTTATCTCAAATTCTCTCTTTAATATATTAGCAGTTTTTTCTATCTCTTCAGGAGCTCCGATGATGTTTATATCATCAACGTAGACTGCTACAATAGTGAATTTTGAGAGTGATCTTTTTATAAAAACACATGGACTGATTACATCAGACTTGTATCCTTCTTTTTCAAGATATTCACTGAGCCGATTGTACCACATGCGGCCAGATTGTTTAAGACCATATAAAGATCTTTTTAGCTTTATAGCACACATGTCTCGAGGTATTGATTTTAATGCTTCGGGCATTTTTAACCCTTTAGGTATTTTCATGTAGATGTCATTTTCAAGTGTCCCGTACAAGTATGCGGTGACGACATCCATAAGTCTCATTTGAAGTCCTTCTGAGATTGCAAGGCCAATTAGAAATCTAAGGGTTATCGCATCCACTACAAGGGAATACGTTTCCTCATAATCAACTCCTGGGATTTGGGAAAACCCATGTGCTACAAGACATGCCTTGTATCGTACAATCTCATTATTTTCATTTCTTTTTATAGCAAACACCCATTTATAACCTACTGGTTTGACGTCTATGGGTGTTCGGACTACAGGTCCAAAAACATTTCGCTTTTCAAGCGAATCTAACTCAGCCTTTACGGCCTCTTGCCATTTTGGCCAATCAATTCTGTGCATGCACTCTTCTAGAGTTTTAGGTATGTAATCATTTTCATTGATTACATCTGTTGCTATAGCATATGCAAATATATCATTAACACGTGTTTCATTTCGGTTCCATATTGTACTATTTTGTACATAATTGATAGAGATCTCGTTTTCGTTTGGTACCAGTGCGTCTTCTGGATTTTCATTTTCCTCTGGAATTATATTTGTCTCTTCTGGGACATTTACCTCTTCTAGGGTTTCATTTACTAAGTTTTCACCAACTGATTTATTCTGCTCTTTTGGTTTACATGGGTTCTTATCTTTGGAACCTATTGGTCTCCCACGCTTTCTTTGTATGGTAATCGCTTCTGGGATTGCTTCAATTCGAGCAGGTGCATTTGATGCTGGTATATGTGACTTTGTCACCCTATTTGTGTCTGTGAATGCATCTGGTAATTCATTTGCGATTTTTTGCAAATGTATAATCTTTTGGACTTCAGATTCACATTGACCACTTCGGGGGTCGAGATTTGATAATGATGATGCATTCCATGTTAACTCTTGTGTTACTAGTCTTTCTTTAGTCTTATCTCCCCCTAAGACTGGGAATACTGTCTCATTAAACTGAAAGTCAGCAAAGCGTGCTGTAAACATGTCACCCGTTAATGGTTCTAAATATTTAATAATAGACGGGGAGTTAAAACTGATGTAAATGCCCAGTCTTCTTTGTGGTCCCATAATGGTACGTTGTGGTGGCGATATTGGTACATATACCGCACAACCAAATATTTTGAGGTGGGACAGATTTGGTTCTCTTCCGGAGACCAGTTGTAATGGGGAGTATTCATGATCGAAAGTTGGTCTTAAACGGATTAGTGCAGCAGCGTGTAAAATAGCATGTCCCCATGCAGAAGATGGCAATTTGCATCTCATCAGGAGAGGTCTAGCGATTATTTGTAATCGTTTAATTAATGATTCAGCTAGACCATTTTGTGTATGAACATGAGCTACTGGATGTTCAACCTTTATCCCAATCGACATACAATAATCGTTAAAAGATTGGGATGTGAATTCTCCTGCATTATCCACTCGTATGGTTTTAATTTGATTTTCAGGGAAATGAGCTCTCAACTGTATGATTTGCGCTAATAGTCGGGCAAACGCTACATTTCGGGTAGCTAAAAGACTCACGTGTGACCATCACGAAGAGCCATCAATTAAGACTAAGAAATAGCCAAATGGACCACAAGGAGGATGTATAGGCTCACAGATGTCCCCTTAGATTCTTTCCAAAAATGAGGGGTTTTCTTGTGTCAATTTAGTTGGTGAGGGCCGAGTAATGAGTTTGCCTAGAGAGCATGCCGCACATAATAAATCTTTTGATTGTAAGACTTTTAAATTTTTAAGAGGGTGCCCATTTGCGTTCTTAATTATTCGCCTCATCATTATGTTACTTACCTGGGTGACCTAGTCGGTCATGCCATATTGTGAATGTGTCTTTATCTAGTAACATATGGTTACTCACCACCATGTATGCTTCAATAGGAGTAATATTTGTATAGTATAATCCAGAGGATAAAGCTTTTAGCTTTTCTACAATGGTATCTTTGCCATTTTCATTTGAAGTAATTTGTAAGTATTCAATATTATTTTCGGATGTTGTTTTGAGGTGGTAACCATTTTGTCGAATACTTTTAAAACTGAGTAAATTTCGTCTTGATTTACTAAAGTATAATGCATCATTTATAATTAGTTTAGTACCCGATGGTAATATGATGCTTGCTCTTCCAGAGCCTTCTATAAGATCACACACACAGGAAATAGTACCCACAAGTGTCTCAGCAGGAGACAACTCAGTGAAAAATTTCTTATGTTTGAGAATAGTGTTGGTGGTACCACTATCTATGAGACATTCATCACCAATGATAGCTTTATTGGAGCTTGTAAACATATTTCCTCTGATTAATAATAAAATAAATTAATATAACGAACTACTTGCTTGAGTATGATAAATAAAAAAAATTAACATCACAAAGATTTTAAATGAAACCATAACAATAGTTCAAACATAAAATACCATAAGAGTTTAAACAAGATCCAAACAAAGAAAAGAAACCATAGTCTTGAAAAAAAACATCACACAAAGTTCAACCATAGGATGTCACTAATTTTCAATGAAGCCAGATGCGTCTAGATGAGTGTCTAATAGTGGTGTAGGAGATGGCAGATTAGGTGCATTCCCAATTAGATTTGTCTCAACATTTTTTCCTGTTTCTTTCATCATCTGTTGATACGCTTCAACGAGATGTTTAGGGGTACGACATGTGCGGGACCAATGATTTGACATTCCACATTTATAACATATATTGTTTTGGCTCTCGCCAGTTCTCCCTCTAGGAGGTCGTCCCGTGTTTTGTCGGCTCGATTCGCCACCACTAGATTTAGAATTTTGAGATTCTCGTCGCCATGTATTGCTCCGTCCACGGCCACGGCCGCGACCGCGACCGCCACCTCTCCCACGTCCGCTTTGATAATTTGCCGCATTTGCTTCTTGCAATGGGCTTGCACCGACGGGTCGCGCTTGATGATTTTGTAGTAGGAGCTTGTTGTTTTGCTCCGCGACCAACAAACATGATATTAATTCAGAATATTTTGTAAATTTACGTTCCCTGTATTGCTGCGACAGGAGCATGTTTGATGCATGGAACGTTGAGAAAGTTTTCTCAAGCATGTCTTCGTCGGTTATTTTTTCACCACATAATTTAAGTTCAGAGGTGATGCGGAAAAGGGCAGAGTTGTACTCGCTAACACTTTTATAATCTTGTAGCCTTAAATGAAGCCATTCATAGCGAGCTTTAGGGAGCAAGACCAGCTTCTGGTGGTCAAATCTTTCTTTGATATTTTTCCACAACTCGAGAGGGTCCTCAACAGTAAGATACTCCCTCTTCAAGCCTTATCTTGAGCGGAGGTTTAATTCTCATCATTAATTGTCGCCCCTATATTATTTGCTGTCAGATGAATTTTTGCATCAAGAGTCCATGGAAGGTAGTTATTTCCCGAGATGTCAAGTGCGACGAATTCGAGTTTTGATAAGTTCGACATTCTATATACAAATAAATAATACGTGTGAAAATTTTGTAAAATAAAGGATTAGCAGGTGTAGAGTTGGATTAATTTAATTTTATTTTGAGATAAAATTTGTTTTAAGCCATATATAAATGACATATTTAATCGAAACTAAGTGTAAAAGTAAATATTTGATTAAAAAAAATATAGTACTTATATAAAAACTATATAAGGATGCTAACAAAGAAAGAAAAGTGGTGTACAGATACATTAATATAAAAACCATACTAATCTATTACTATTTATTCTTGGTTAGCAAATTATTAGGTAACTGATAAATTTCAATTATACTAATCTATTACTATTTATTCTTGGTTAGCAAATTATTAGGTAACTGATAAATTTCAATTTAAAAAAAAATATAGAAAAGAAAGTATAATTACGTGTCATCTTTGGATCATATGTAGAGAAATAAGATCTGAGTCATTGAAAATAATATAATATAAAATATGATGATATGGATATAAAATAGGATGATATGGATATAAATCCTCCAACAAAATAAAGCACAACCCCAAAACAAGAAAATATGTCTCATGTGTAAAACATGTCCCCGAAAAAAAAAACTCTAATCGTTTCATCTTCTAGTTCCGATATGGACGATTGTAGACCGTAACTGCCGCAAAAAAAAAACTCGCTAATGGTTGTTGTGCGGCCGAAAAAAAAACGGTGGTTACTACTAGATGCATCTGGTAATTCATTTCGACAAGAAGTATTGACACCGGCGGTGGTGGTTGATTTACCTTGAAATACGATGGTGGGTGTTCAGATCTGGTACTTACCGAGGTCTTATACTTGAGATCTGAGACGAAGACGACAACAACGGTGTGTTGAAGGCGGAGACGGTGATGGGTGTTCAGGAACGGCGATGGTGGGTGTTCGGGGAAGATGTTTGTTTGGAGGGTTTTTTTTTTCAGTCAAGATGTTTTGGAAAAATGCTGATTTTGGTTGTTTGGAAGTTGAAGATGGCAAGCCTCTGAAAAGAGTTGGTGATGATGAATACTGATTGTTCGATAGAGATGAGTTGTGTTTGTCTGTTCTACATGTTGATATAAATTAACCGACACTGAGGGGTCTCCGGTAAGGGTTTCAACGACTAAAAAGTGGAGTCTATATACATATCTAAACACCTTATTAGAAATGGCTTTAAATTATCTATACATTTAACAAATACTGAAAAAGATCGAGATTAGAAGCCGATAAATATCAGATCTAAAAAGTGATTGTTTCTTTTATGTTGTCTATGCCCTATTGCAATACGTATTCAATCCTAGCCTAAAACGATTCGGGTGTGCAAAAGAGCATATATCATCCAAAATATTAAAAAAAAAAACACAGGATATTAAGGGCTGTTAGTTGTTACATACCTGAATGGGTGAATCTGAAAAAAAAAACCGAACGTATGTTGGAAAAAGTGGCGTCAAGGACAGCAACCAGCCAACCACCAAGTTAGAGAATGAGGGATCTTCAACAATCAAATATAGAGCAGAGGTGCTGATAACGTGTCATGAAATAAGAAAAATGAGAAGTGTATATTCTTTCATTTATCAATCACACATATATATACAATTATGTAGTCAAATGTAACTGAAACAATGATAACTTAGGAGGAGAATTAGGAGGGATTATATCTGTATTTATAACAAATATATATTTCATAAATTTATGGATTTATAACGGTTTTTAAAAGGTTTGAGAATAATAAGAAAAAGGAAAAGGTTATTGAAGTTGTAATTATTATGGATTTTATTAACAAAATAGATAAAAGATTTTGAAATAAGATAAAAAGAAAACACAAAAGCTTTGCAAAAAAAAAAAAAAACATGTAGTTTTATTTTAAAGTTTACAATATCAAAATCATAAAGCTTTAACAGTGGAGTTATGAGGATAAAAGATAGAGAGTATTATATATCGGAACAACATTAGCTTTTCTTGTTTATAAAATACAACCGAACAGAAAATGTTTGTATATATTTACTCTTTGTTTCAGTTAAGTTTTGAAATGTAAAGAAGATCATCAATATATAAAAGTAATAAGAGGATAAATTGAATCGGAGAAACAACATATACCGAAACGATGGAATGGTTTCCGTTGCGAGCTTCGGGTGTCTCCGGTCGTGAGTTTCGGTTACTCCGGCGCTTAAAATCAAAAGTTAATATACTTTAAGACCATGTGTAGTGGTTAAACAAAATAATGCCTCCACCATGGGGCATTATTCGACACGTCACAGTCCAGTCAGCACTGGACATTATTCCAAAAGTGGCGTAGTGGGACATTATTCCAATAACGCCCCTTCCAATTATTAAGCAATTATTTTTTATTAACAGGACGTTAAAAAAAAGGAAACTACAAGTGCACCCCTCCCATTGGCTAGTCAACATGGTCATGTGCATGTTGAGCGTTGTTTTAAAAACGCTGCAACAATTTTTTTTCAAAAATAATGCCCCAAAACGCCTAGTGTAATGGTGTGGGTGGGGGGCGTTTTTTTCAATTTTTTTTTTAAATACCACCCCACTACGGGTGGTCTAACAGTGGATTAAATCAAGGGAATAAAGAAAGTATACCGAGCAAAAGGAATGAGCGGAGGTTGTTCCGGCGAGGTTGGTCACTCCTGCGGGGCTCCGGTGACGACTATCTTTCTCCTACAAGGTTCAAAGGGTTTTGAAAAGTATTGTGATGGTGTGGTTATGAAATTCTTTTCGAAACGCGTTTTGGTTTCTTGTCTCTTGGAGGTCTTTATAACATTCACACATCTCGTAAAGTATGGAAATGTGATGATGATTGATTCGTATGTGTATGAATAAGAGTCTAGGTTCATGATTACCATAATAACGGAAACGCGGAATCATGTTTAATTCCGAAAAATCAGCGAAGGTCAAAGTTGTCGATGATTATGGAAATGATTAGACGATGATGTATGCGGCCGTGATCAATGGTTAGGCGAGGTATACTTTAACTCTTTTTAACACCATCTAGGTGCCACATAACTTACTTTCCCCATTTCACTTTACCTTATATCAAGGAAATGGTTTAATCCCCTTAACTTTATTCTTTTAATGGTTTGAGTGTAAAAACTATTAATGGTTGGGTGTAAAAAAAGGAAAACAAATTAAGACAATCTCTTAACATCATGTTAACATATAATCTCTTTAACACCCCTTAACACAAGAAGGGAGTGGTTTGCAATGCCATTTAACATACCATGTTATTGTTAACACTATAGATGTTAAGGTACACCCGATGACCTTAGGTTCGTGATTGTTTTGTAAAAAGGAAACCACGTATTACGTTCAATCAATAGTGAAAAAAAAAAAAGAAATACAAGAATGGAAACTTGGTTGTGATGTTTTACTGAAGCTGTTCGATAACAAGTGTTTGCTCAGTTGTTAAGTTGTTTAATTTGGGTACCCGAGTTCGATTCTGGGCATTGCCCATTTTTGTTGTTTTTATTTCTTTTGAGGTTTCATTATTTACACAATGACCCTCCTCACTTTTGGAAAGTTTAATTAACAAATCTAATTAACTTGGTTAAGTTAAATAATTTAGTTAACTTATACTAACAAACCAAAACAAACTAGATTATTTTTCTAAGAATAAAAAGAATACAACCTTTAAATTGTAAAATTAATTAATTTAATTAATTTAAATAAATAAATAAAAATTAAATTGATAATTGGATTAGGATAAATCCTTCAACGTTTGTTTATTTGGCGAAAAAAATTTATGAGGTTCAAAAGTTAGGATCTGAATTTCAAAACGGGTCGGATTTTGGGAGTTCATTTTGACGGATGTTACAATTTTGGTGTAATCCAACTCTTAAGAGCTTCAATCTTCGCGGGATCGATGTGTATACCTTGACTATTGACGATGTGACCGAGTAATTGAACCTCCTCAATCCAAAATTCACACTTGGAGAACTTGGCATAGAGTCAATTCCCTTGGAGTAATTCGAGAACCAAACGTAGATGTTGCGCATGTTCGGCTTTCTGTCACACCCCCAAAATCCACGTGCGGAATACCACCGCTTGGAGGCGTGACTGACCAGGATCCAGCCACCAATTATACTGAGTATTGGTCAATAGTAAAGATGTTCACCAACCACAATAGTTAGTAGACATTATAGTTCGAAGTTTTAAAGGTTTAAGTTCAAATAACATTTTAAGTAAACAACGAAAGCATAAACCAAACAGTTTCAAAACAAAGTTCATAGTTCATGATTATTTAGAACCCAACACATGGGCTAGACGACCACAACACATTCCCAAGCTGCAAGCTCCTGAGTCACTGGGTACCTGCAAAGCATGCAGTAGGGTATCAACAAAAATGTTGGCGAGTCCACGAGTTGTCCAGTTTTAATTACCAAAAAAACTTGTTTCACCAGTTAATTAATCCGTTTATACATGCGATGGGGAGCTACCCCATAGGTAAACGACTAAACTGTTTTTCCAATACCGAATACTTACTTAACCGTACGTTTCCGTAGTGCCCCGTTTGTCAATGTTCTATCATCATTGACGGTTTGCCAGAGTTCATTAGTTCACTCCCGTTCCCAGTAACAAGGGTCGGTGTGAGGCTGGTTACACCTAAATTGCGCTATTAACTAATAACCCGTTCGCCAGGCCCCGGCGACTAATCGGTATTAAATGGTAGGGACTTAAGTGATAGAGTTTCGTTTAGTATTGCTTGTTGCATTCCGTATAAACAATAATTAACCAAGAGTTCCCAGTAACAAGGGAAGTAAGTAAGTTTGTTCCCAGTAACAAGGGAAGAAAAGTAAGTTTGTATCCCTTACGCGGGGATAGCGTTGATTAAGTTTCCGTTTCCCAAAACCACCGGGAACGCATGCTTTAATAGTTGTGAACTCACCTTGGGTTGCTCGGCAGATTGGTTACTTGGTCAAGTACGTTGGTCACCACGTCCTAACATGGTTACCAGTATAGGTCAGGTTTGGGTACAAGGAAGTCACATATATTCTACACGTAGCTAACACATTGCATGCACAACATATAATTATCCAACAAGTCATTGGGCCCGTCTAAATTCTTTAACAGCAACAGTTAACAGTTAACACGTAGCCCACTTAAACGGTAACAAGCATGTACATTTAATACACTTGGGCCCAATAACGAAAACTAACAGCTCAGTTGAGACCAGGTGGTCTCGAGTCGAGACCTCTCGGTCTCGAGTCGCAACCAAATGGTCTCGGGTTGTAGTGGGGTGGTCTCGAGTAGTGCTGGTATGAGTCGCAATCTCAGATGTCTCGAGTCCCATCTCGAGTCGAGATCACGGGGTCTCGAGTCGTGACCTTGATGGCCTTGAGTCCCTGAAGTCTGTCTCGAGTTGTCACCATGTGGTCTCGAGTCGCAATCACCGCGATCTCGAGTTGTAATACGATGGTCTCGAGTCGAGACCAGGAGTCTCGACTTGCACACCTGATGACCGAGATTTTCTAGAACCTGCCCAGTTGTACTATCCAATAGAATTTTGTTTTCATGATAATATGTACTATCCAACCAAAATGCATAAACATGTTTTATGGTCTAATCCTATTTCAACATGGATCAAACACAACATATTCAAATATTTATAACACATTCAACTTGTTCATCATTAGGGTTTTCATCCTTCACTATCATGTTCATCCTACATAATCATGCATCCTATGGACAAGAATTCATAACACATAACTAGACATTATCATACAACATTAAGCAAAACATTAGTTCTACAACTTCTTAACATAAATCGGATGACCCTAAACAATCCTAACCATCATGCCTTTATCATTCAAGCTTATCTTAGCAAGTCATTATCACACAAAAAAAATCATATTTTTCACTAAGAGAGAACGTTGTTCATCTTATGGATTTGGAACCAAGTATGTATCATTAACAAACAAGAACTCATTAAATCAATCAAATACTTTCCTCATACTAAATAACGACAACAATGCACATTATAACATAGACAACACTTATATCATGTATAAACATGTGTTTGCAACGAAACACTAACCGGCCAAGGATTTCGGGTGCAAGAGATGTGAAAGATTGGTGAAAACGCTCCCGAGTGTTGGTCCTAAACAGATCCGAGAACTCTTTGATCGCTGGTTTGATCCGGGAGGAGGAGGAGGAGTGGGTGATGCTTGATAGTTAGGGTTTAAGGTTTTCTAGAGAGAGGGAGAGTGAGGGTGAAATGAGAGAGAGTGTAAAGGGGAGTGTGTGTGAGGGTTTTAGGTTCTTATAAGACGTGGTGCACCCTAAGTGGGTTCCGGATGGATTAAATGAGGGGAGTGGCCCAACCGGCCCATCTGTTTACTCGAGACCGAGTGGTCTCGAGTCGGGTTCGCGGTCTTGGCCCACTACAAACATATATATATATATATATATATATATAAACTACATATACACACTCACATAGAACAAGAAGATAACACGACTTTCATTTAATAACATATATACACCTAATGCAATTACAAGATATTTGCTCGGGAAAACCTAGAGTGTCACATTATCCCCAAGTTTTAAGAACTTTCGTCCCGAAAGTTAAGGCAGCCACTGATAAGCTAGTGTAAGTGAGAACGTTTCAACGGGGTGTCACATCATCCCCCCGTTAGTTTGGAATTTCGTCCCGAAATTCGGTTGTAGCTTCAGTGCTGGGAGTTTCATTTAGGAACAACTGGGGATACTTGCGCTTCGTCTGGTCTTCCCGTTCCCAGGTAAACTCTGGGCCACGGCGTGAGTTCCAACGAACTCGCACGAGAGGTATCTGGCTACGTTTGAGGGTTTTGATTTCACGATCCGTGATCTCAATCGGTTCCTCAGTAAAGTGTAGCTGTTCGTCAATAGTGAGTTCCTTGAAAGGAATGATGAGTGTTTCATCTGACAGACACTTTTTCAGATTAGACACGTGGAAGACGTTGTGTACATCACTCAGTTCTTCAGGCAGATTCAACCTGTAAGCGACCTTACCGATCTTTTCGGTAATTTCAAAGGGTCCGACATATCTCGGATTAAGCTTGCCCCGTTTTCCAAAACGAACCACACCCTTCCAGGGTGAGACTTTAAGTAGAGCCCGGTCACCAACCTGGAACTCTAGCGGTTTCCTATCCTTATCAGCGTAGCTCTTCTGACGGTCACGAGCTGCCGCCATGCGTTGCCTAATCTGGGCAATCTTCTCTGTAGTGTCTACCACAAGTTCTGGACCTGTGATCTGGCTGTCACCAACCTCCGCCCAGCAGAGCGGCGAACGGCATTTACGACCATACAACGCCTCAAAGGGTGCTGCCTGAATGCTGGTGTGGTAGCTGTTGTTGTAGGAGAATTCTACCAACGGTAGGTGCCTTTCCCAACCCTTTCCAAAATCGATCACACATGCCCTAAGCATGTCTTCAAGGGTTTGGATGGTGCGTTCAGACTGCCCATCCGTTTGGGGATGATAAGCGGTGCTCATGTCTAAACGTGAGCCAAAGGATTTGTGCATAGCTTGCCATAACTCAGAAGTAAAACGCGCGTCTCGATCGGAAATAATAGAGGTTGGCACTCCGTGCTTTGAAACCACTTCCTTTAAGTATACCTCAGCCAAGGTAGAGAACTTGTCTGTTTCTTTAATAGCCAAAAAGTGTGCAGACTTAGTTAATCGGTCCACTATCACCCAGATGGTGTCATTTCCGCGTTGAGACCTAGGCAAGCCAGTAACGAAATCCATGGAAATTTGCTCCCATTTCCATTTCGGGATTTCTGGTTGTTGGAGTAGGCCCGCGGGTTTTTGATACTCAGCCTTGACTCTTGCACAAGTCAAACATTTTCTGACATAGGTTGCTATGTGGGCTTTCATGCCAGGCCACCAATATGTAGTCCTTAAGTCGTGGTACATCTTATCCAAACCAGGATGTACCGAGTAACGGGACTTATGGGCTTCATCCATTACAAGCTCGCGTAATTCTCCATAAAGTGGGACCCATATACGCCCATTTACGTAGTAAGCACCATCTTCTTTTTGTTCTAGCCATTTCCTTGATCCTCGCAGGGACTCAGCTCTGACGTTCTCGGCTTTCAATGCTTCTGCCTGAGCGCTTCGGATTTGCTTAGGGAGGTTCGAGTGGATGGTGAGCTGTAAGGCACGAACACGCTTAGGTTTGGTCTCCTTTTTGCTGAGGGCATCGGCTACCACATTAGCCTTGCCTGGATGATATCTAATCGCACACTCGCAGTCGTTTAGGAGTTCGACCCATCGGCGTTGCCGCATATTCAACTCCTTTTGTTCCATTATGTGTTGGAGACTCTTGTGATCAGTGTAAATCGTGCACTTGGTACCGTATAGATAATGTCTCCAAATCTTGAGCGCAAAAACCACGGCTCCGAACTCTAAGTCGTGTGTCGTGTAGTTCCTTTAGTGGATCTTGAGTTGTCGCGAAGCGTAAGCGATAACCTTCTCGCGTTGCATCAACACGCAACCAAGCCCTTGAATAGAAGCGTCGCAGTAAACAACAAAGTCGTCGGTACCCTCAGGTAAGGAAATAATAGGAGCACTACAGAGGTTCTCCTTTAGTTCCTGAAAGGCAGATTCCTGAGCCTCACTCCATTTGTAAGCAACACCCTTCTGAGTGAGGGTCGTAAGTGGTTGAGCGATCTTGGAAAATCCCTTGATAAATCTTCGATAGTATCCTGCCAATCCCAAGAATTCGCGAACTTCGGTCGGAGTCTTAGGTATAGGCCAATTCTTAATGGATTCGACCTTAGCGGGGTCGACATGAATCCCATCCTGATTGACTATGTGCCCAAGGAAATGGACTTCCCTAAGCCAGAAGTCACATTTGGAGAATTTGACGTATAATTGCTCATTGCGAAGGAGTTCGAGAATAAGACGCAGGTGTTGTTCATGCTCCTCTTGACTCTTCGAGTAGATTAAGATGTCGTCGATAAACACAATTACGAACTTGTCGAGGTAGGGTTTGCACACTCGGTTCATGAGATCCATGAAGATCGCCGGTGCGTTGGTCATTCCGAAAGGCATAACAAGGAATTCGTAGTGACCATAGCGGGTTCTGAAAGCAGTCTTAGAGATGTCCTCATTGCGGACTCTCAGCTGGTGATAACCCGATCGCAGATCGATCTTAGAATAATAGCTCGACCCTTGCAGCTGGTCGAACAGGTCGTCGATACAAGGAAGTGGATAACGATTCTTGATGGTAACCTTGTTCAGTTCGCGGTAATCAATGCACATTCGAAATGTGCCATCCTTCTTTTTGACAAAGAGCACTGGGGCTCCCCAGGGTGATGAGCTAGGACGGATAAAACCCTTGTCCAAAAGTTCTTGTAGTTGAGTAGAAAGTTCCTTGAGTTCTGCGGGGGCTAGTCGATAAGGTGCACGAGCTATAGGTGCTGCTCCGGGAGCTAGCTCGATTTGAAATTCGACCTGACGGTGAGGAGGGAGTCCAGGTAGTTCTTCAGGGAATACCTCGGGATAGTCGCGTACAACTGGAAAATCTTCAATCCTATTTTCCTTTTTCTGCGTGTCGGCAACAAGTGCTAAGATAGCGGTGTGCCCCTTTCGTAAACACTTATGGGCTTTTAAGAATGAAATGATGCCTTTGACTTCTCCGCTTTTGTCGCCTTGAACAATAAGGGGTTTGCCAGGAGGACGGGGAATACGAATAGCTTTTTCTTGGCAGAGGATTTCTGCTCGGTGCTTGGATAACCAATCCATACCAATGACGACGTCGAAGCTTCCGAGAATGATGGGGAAAAGATCGATACGGAAGGCCTGACCAGGCAACTCTAATTTGCAGTTACGAATTTCGTATGAGGCCTCGAGGTTTCTACCGTTAGCTATTTCAACGACGTGCTTAGAGCTTAACGGCGTAAGAGTGGACTTAAGCTTCTTACTAATACGTAGGGATACATAACTAGCATCTGCTCCGGAATCAAACAATATGGAAACATAACGAGCATTAAGTAGGAACTTACCCGCCACCACGTTGGGGTCGTTCCTTGCTTCAGCAGCCCCAATCACGAATGCCCTTGCATTGTTTCCAGCTCCCTGGTTGTTGTTGTTGTTGTTTCCAGCACCTTGATTATTGTTGTTGCGATTCTGGTTCAACTGGGGGCAATCCTTTCGCATGTGCCCTATTGCCCCACACTTGTAGCATTCACGGTTGTTTCCTTGCTGCTGCTGTTGCTGTGGTTGATGCTGATTCTGCCTAGCTGGGAACTGGCTCCTGCAGTCTTTGGCTTCATGCCCCATCTTGTTGCATCGCTGACATTGACCTTTGCCACATGGCCCACTGTGGTGTCGGTTACATTTGTTACACTTGGGGTGGTTCCCTCGATAGCCACCCTGTTGCTGAGGGCCCTTGTTGCTTTCAGTCTTCCTTTGTTGAGCTGGGGCCTGAGTGGGGTTAGCATCCTTTCCCTGACTTCCATCCCACTTTCGTTTGTTATCGCTAGAAGTTCCAGCAGTAGCACTGATCCTCTTGGGCAACTTGCCCTCCTCCACAGCCTGATTGGTGAGTTTGTGAGCAAGACGAACCACGGGCTGTATGGTATTGAGGTTGGCTGAGGTCACATGGCTCCGGATTTCTGGGACCAAGCCTTTGATGTACAATTCGATCCTTCGATACATAGGTCGGGACATGTTTGGGCAAAGTGCAGCATAGTCGTTGGACTGCTTGGTGTAGGTCTCAATCTCTGACCCAACCATCTTGAGCTCATAGTACTCGTTCTCGAGTTTGTGGATGTCATCCCTGTGATAGTACTCCTATTTGATCATGTCCTTGAAATCTTCCCACGCAGTAGCATTAGCAGTTTCCAGACCAAGCATCTGAATCTGTGCTTTCCACCATGAAAGCGCGTTTCCTTCAAGCGTACCAGTTGCGAACTTAACCCAGTTAGCAGGGGGACACTCGCAGACAGCAAAGACAGCTTCGGCCTTTTCGATCCAGTGCAGAAGGCCTATGGCACCCTCAGTGCCGTTGAAAGGGAGAGGCTTGCCATCCATGAAGGTTTTGAAAGTACAAACATGTGGCTGCGCAGGCGCAGGCTGACCTGTCATGAGAAGTGAAGCGAATAGGCTTAGAGGTGAAAAGACGATGTGGGGGTAGGATCTAAACATCCTAAAGTAACGAGTTTACCTCCAGGGTGAGCTGCGAAAGCTGCAGCCACCGTGTTGAGAAAGTTGGTGAACTGAGCCTGAGTCATGTTAACGTTTCCTCTTCCGCGTCCACTCATTGTCTTCATAACCAGAAAACACAGTATGAGTGTGATGTCATAATGTAGCGAGAATGAGATAGGAGAAGGATGCGTATCTATCTAATTAGGCACACTAGTATGTATAGTAGAGCAGTCAACATAAGATACACAAGCAAGTAAACACAAGTCCGAGCTATGAGGTCTAATATGTTGAGTCTTGCCCTTGGAGTGTAGTGTCGTCACGAGTCACGGGTTATAGTCTGGTTTTTCTCAAAAAGACTTTCCTTTTTAAAACCAAGTTCACTATAACCAATGGCTCTGATACCAATCTGTCACACCCCCAAAATCCACGTGCGGAATACCACCGCTTGGAGGCGTGACTGACCAAGATCCAGCCACCAATTATACTGAGTATTGGTCAATAGTAAAGATGTTCACCAACCACAATAGTTAGTAGACATTATAGTTCGAAGTTTTAAAGGTTTAAGTTCAAATAACATTTTAAGTAAACAGCGGAAGCATAAACCAAACAGTTTCAAAACAAAGTTCATAGTTCATGATTATTTAGAACCCAACACATGGGCTAGACGACCACTACACATTCCCAAGCTGCAAGCTCCTGAGTCACTGGGTACCTGCAAAGCATGCAGTAGGGTATCAACAAAAATGTTGGCGAGTCCACGAGTTGTCCAGTTTTAATTACCAAAAAAACTTGTTTCACCAGTTAATTAATCCGTTTATACATGCGATGGGGAGCTACCCCATAGGTAAACGACTAAACTGTTTTTCCAATACCGAATACTTACTTAACCGTACGTTTCCGTAGTGCCCCGTTTGTCAATGTTCTATCATCATTGACGGTTTGCCAGAGTTCATTAGTTCACTCCCGTTCCCAGTAACAAGGGTCGGTGTGAGGCTGGTTACACCTAAATAACGCTATTAACTAATAACCCGTTCGCCAGGCCCCGGCGACTAATCGGTATTAAATGGTAGGGACTTAAGTGATAGAGTTTCATTTAGTGTTGCTTGTTGCATTCCGTATAAACAATAATTAACCAAGAGTTCCCAGTAACAAGGGAGGTAAGTAAGTTTGTTCCCCGTAACAAGGGAAGAAAAGTAAGTTTGTATCCCTTACGCGGGGATAGCGTTGATTAAGTTTCCGTTTCCCAAAACCACCGGGAACGCATGCTTTAATAGTTGTGAACTCACCTTGGGTTGCTCGGCAGATTGGTTACTTGGTCAAGTACGTTGGTCACCACGTCCTAACATGGTTACCAGTATAGGTCAGGTTTGGGTACAAGGAAGTCACGTATATTCTACACGTAGCTAACACATTGCATGCACAACATATAATTATCCAACAAGTCATTGGGCCCGTCTAAATTCTTTAACAGCAACAGTTAACAGTTAACACGTAGCCCACTTAAACGGTAACAAGAATGTACAGTTAATACACTTGGGCCCAATAACGAAAACTAACAGCTCAGTCGAGACCAGGTGGTCTCGAGTCGCAACCAAATGGTCTCGGGTTGTAGTGGGGTGGTCTCGAGTAGTGCTGGTATGAGTCGCAATCTCAGATGTCTCGAGTCCCATCTCGAGTCGAGATCACGGGGTCTCGAGTCGAGACCTTGATGGCCTTGAGTCCCTGAAGTCTGTCTCGAGTTGTCACCATGTGGTCTCGAGTCGCAATCACCGCGATTTCCAGTTGTAATACGTTGGTCTCGAGTCGAGACCAGGAGTCTCGACTTGCACACCTGATGACCGAGATTTTCTAGAACCTGCCCAGTTGTACTATCCAATAGAATTTTGTTTTCATGATAATATGTACTATCCAACCAAAATGCATAAACATGTTTTATGGTCTAATCCTATTTCAACATGGATCAAACACAGCATATTCAAATATTCATAACACATTCAACTTGTTCATCATTAGGGTTTTAATGCTTCACTATCATGTTCATCCTACATAATCATGCATCCTATGGACAAGAATTCATAACACATAACTAGACATTATCATACAACATTAAGCAAAACATTAGTTCTACAACTTCTTAACATAAATCGGATGACCCTAAACAATCCTAACCATCATGCCTTTATCATTCAAGCTTATCTTAGCAAGTCATTATCACACAAAAAAAATCATATTTTTCACTAAGAGAGAACGTTGTTCATCTTATGCATTTGGAACCAAGTATGTATCATTAACAAACAAAAACTCATTAAATCAATCAAATACTTTCCTCATACTAAATAACGACAACAATGCACATTATAACATAGACAACACTTATATCATGTATAAACATGTGTTTGCAACGAAACACTAACCGGCCAAGGATTTCGGGTGCAAGAGATGTGAAAGATTGGTGAAAACGCTCCCGAGTGTTGGTCTTAAACAGATCCGAGAACTCTTTGATCGCTGGTTTGATCCGGGAGGAGGAGGAGGAGTGGGTGATGCTTGATGGTTAGGGTTTAAGGTTTTCTAGAGAGAGGGAGAGTGAGGGTGAAATGAGAGAGAGTGTAAAGGGGAGTGTGTGTGAGGGTTTTAGGTTCTTATAAGAGGTGGTGCACCCTAAGTGGGTTCCGGATGGATTAAAGGAGGGGAGCGGCCCAACCGGCCCATCTGTTTACTCGAGACCGAGTGGTCTCGAGTCGGGTTCGCGGTCTTGGCCCACTACAAACATATATATATATATATACACTACATATACACACTCACATAGAACAAGAAGATAACACGACTTTCATTTAATAACATATATACACCTAATGCAATTACAAGATATTTGCTCGGGAAAACCTAGAGTGTCACACTTTCGACTTCGAATAAATATGGAT
Source organism: Helianthus tuberosus (assembly GCA_030545235.1). Lineage (NCBI taxonomy): Eukaryota > Viridiplantae > Streptophyta > Magnoliopsida > Asterales > Asteraceae > Helianthus > Helianthus tuberosus. The sequence goes on from CM060355.1 coordinate 166,695,006, forward strand.
ATCATCGATAAACACGATGACGAAGCGGTCGAGAAAGGGTTTACACACGCGATTCCTTAAATCCATGAAAACCGCGGGTGCGTTGGTTAAACCAAAGGGCATAACGACGAATTCATAATGGCCGTATTGGGTTCGGAAAGCAGTTTTAGGGATATCGTCCTCCTGAATTCGCAACTGGTGATAACCTGAGCGTAAATCAATCTTCGAGAAACACGTAGCGCCTTGTAATTGATCAATAAAATCATCGATTCAGGGCAGGGGATAGCGATTCTTGATAGTCAGCTTATTGAGTTCCATATAGTCAATGCACATCTGGAACGATCCATCCTTCTTTTTGACGAAAAGGACAGGTGCGCCCCAAGGAGAGGTCCTAGGGCGAATGAAGCCTTTATCAAGCAATTCCTGGAGTTGACTCGAAAGTTCACGCATTTCAGACGGAGCGAGGCGATATGGAGCTTTAGCAACAGGGTTAACTCCAGGAATGAGGTCGATACGGAAATCAATATCACGACTCGGGGGTAAACCAGGTAAATCATCAGGAAAGACAGTAGGAAAGTCACGAACCACAGGCACCTTTTCCATTGACTTCTTTTCCTTTTCCTCTGCTACTACGATGTGTGCCAAGAAAGCTTTGTATTCCTTTCGGAGATACTTGCTCTCTTGGATACACGGCATGAGCTTAAGGTCCCTAGATGATATTTCGCTATACACGCAGAGTTGATCACCATTTGCGAGAGAGAAACGAATCATCTTATCAAAGCAAACGACTTCAGCACGATTTTCGTGAAGAAAATCCATGCCTACTATGATATAAAAACTACCAAGCTGCATCGGAATAAGATCGATCGGGAAGACGTGATTGTTAAGCTCAAGAGTACAATCACGTAGAACAAAACTAACAATAACAGTTCTTCCAGTGGCAATTTCTACATCGAACGTCGTTGGGAGGTTAGCGCATTTACGTTTTAGGAGCTTTTCGAATTCAAATGATACAAAATAGTTATCGGCTCCAGTATCAAATAAATACGAAGCATATATAACGTTGACAAGAAACGTATCATTAACAACATTGTTGTTAGTTTGCGCCTGGCGGACGTTGATGTTGAATGCTCAGCCGCGGGCTGCTTGTTGAGCTAGCTGCTGCTGCTGTTGTTGCTGTGCTAGTTGCTGTTGTGGCTCTTGCTTCACCACTCGGTTCGGGCAGACATTTGCAAAGTGGTTAGGATCACCACATGCGAAGCAGGCTCGTGCGTGAGTAGCGGGTGCAGGAGCTGCTTGTTGACCTTGAGGAGCGGGAAGAGGAGCTGGTAGTGCAGGAGGAGCTTGAACTTGAACTTGAGCTTGACGGGGACCAGTACGGCAGTTAGCGGTAAAGTGCCCGTAAAGGTTGCAGTGGAAACATAAGTGACATGCGATCCCAACTGGATGATGGTAAGTACAAGTAGGGCACGGAGGCTGTCACACCCCGACCACGTAAAGCAACAAGACGTGGCGGAAACGTCGGGGAGTGTTGTAACAGAATCATTGTTTCGTAACCAGGGAATAAATAATTTCGTTTTATTGAATAAATGAACTCATTGTTTTAATACAATCAAATAAGTACAACTATTATCTTTCAAGTTTTAAAGTCGTTAAGGCACGAGTCCATCCTAAGTGTAGCGTGTATCAACAATCATCACAAGACAGCACCTGAAACATATGTAAAAATAGGTACGTCAGCATAAAAATGCCTGTGAGATACATAGGTTTTATGAAAGTAGGATTCATGACTTATAAGTTTAAAGGAAAAAGAATGTTTTAAGAAAAGTAGTCATGATCCTTGTAAATTGTTTTGTTTTGTAAATCATTTGAAAAGAGATAAGATCAGATGATATGTATAAATAGGAGAATAATGTATGGTTAAGTGAATAACCATGTAAAATGAGTTTGTATTGAATGTATTGTTCGAAAAACAATATTTTGATAAAAAGGCTTATAGTATATGTGAAAATATACTTTGGATTTTAAGAGAATCGAATGAGTAATATATTAAAATATATTTCAGTTCCAATATCGTTAACCCAAGTGTACTAAATAACGCCACGGTATGTAATGCAATGAAAACACTTATATATAAGAAGTACCAGTGGCGTATCTACCATGTTTTCATCACATTACACCCGTCCCGTTATCTAAACACTAACAAAAACCCAATCGTTAGATGGATAGCATATTAAATATACTTTAGTTGTTTAAAATAATAGTTTTCAGTAGTATATTACAAGTATACTTCGGATTTATAAATAACATATTAAACTATGTTTTGGTTTCATAAATAACATATCAAAATATGATTTGGATGTGATAAATAACATATTACACTATGTTTTGGTTTTGTAAATAACATATCAAAATATGCTTTGGATGTTTCACAAAATATATGTTGGTTTTGTACAATATCGCATATGGGAGCATATCAAACTATACTTTTGGGAGTATAACTAAATATACAAAAATAATGTGATTTAAGAATTCATTCAGACCTAGTGCATCAAAATACACCTTTGAGACTATAGGGATACCACAAAGGCAATCCCTATTTGGATGGAGAAACAAATTGGTTTCAGACATTCCATGACAACAGGAATGGGGTGTCTAATCCTATAGCGTTATATCATACTACCAACCGGTCCGGTGAACAAAATAAGTACTATTCCAACAATTTTGTAGTATTTGAAAAATCAGTGTTTAAACCATAGATAGTCATTTAGTTTATCAGAAGATAAGTACTATCATGTATAATCAATTATACTTTTGGAAAACATGAAAATAACAGATAGGTACACATGCTTCACCCCAAAACAGTTTGAAAACAGTAAAAGAGGGGACTATGTACTCACTTGAGATTGCTTAGTAGTCCTTGAGTAACAACCAAACAATGCTAGAGATCACGGATATCAAACGACACAAAGGGTCCCCGCAAGCTAATCTTGATCCAAGTAGCTCAGGTATGAAGCAATGGCTTCAACTTAGAGCATTCTTAGATCAGATTTGTGGGTTTTGTAAGTAAATGGGTTGGGTATTTATAGTAAATGGACAACCGTTAGGATTGTTCTTCATAAACCGTGATTTAATCACATCCCTACACTTGTTGGAACACCCATGTGCATTATATTGGCCCCCCCATAAGCAGGAAACAACACTTGGAATTGAGGTGGGAGTGCTTAACAGCTGTTAACAGGTGTTAGATTCAGTTAATCTGGTCTGGGAGGCTGACGCGGGCCGCGTAAGGAGACACCAAGGTCTCACGCGGGCCGCCTGGCCCTTCTGATCAGAAACAAGTTTGCCATAATCACAGTTTCAGTCCCTGTTGGTGTTTAAGCTCATTTCCGGCACTTCTAAGGCCCGTCAAGCCAACTTTAAGGCCCTAAAATGATGCCTAAACATTGTGGACATGAAACATGCTCAAAAATGTGCCGGATGTTGGTTCGTTTGGTCGTATGATCGCGATGTTCGCTTAATTACGACGGAATGCGCATAAGCGCGAAAAACGATCCAAATTGCGCGACGAATGGATTTTTCTCATGCCAAACACTAAAATAAAATATTTTAGTGCTTACATAAATTTTTGGATGTCCGGATGTATTCAGAATGTAAGTTATGCGCGAAAGTGCAAACTTGTGCACTTTTTGATGCTTTTAGTCCCTGAATGACCCAAAAGTTTATTTTAGCACACCGAACCCCTCAAAGCCTATTTCTAAGCTATGTAAAGGATATTTATGGTATTTTTAACTTATGGTCATGTTCCGGAATGTTCGTTATAGTTCAAATTGGCATACTTTCGCAGTTTGTCAACTTTAGTCCCTATAAGCGATTTAACTTGGTTTTGTCATACCAAAGCCTTCGAAACTTATTTCTAAGTTATCTAAAGGTTATTTAAGGTATGTTAAACCTGTTTCACTATTCCGGAGTGTTCGTTGCATTAAACTGGTTATATTTACGCATCGGTGCTCGTATAATCTTCCAGAAAGCGATTTAGAGCCCGAAATTGAACAAGAATTGATATGTGCAAATGATACACATATTTATACAAATCCCAAGCATAAAATATAACATTTTATTGGTTTGGTCTTTGTTTTATGGTTGAAGTGACACAGGTGTCACAGTCTCCCCTACTTTAGGAAATTTCGTCCCGAAATTTAATTCTAGAGGAAACTTGTGAAGACAGCTGTGACGGTTTCGCCTTCAAATAGATCCATTGAACCCTTAAGTAAAACTCTGGGCCATGTTAGGATTCTTAGCAAATTTGTTAACCCTCAAAGTGAATTCCTTGTAGTAGCAACACATGGAATTTTGAACTATGGACAGAAGAACGTTTCTTATGAAGACTTATCATAGGAAACTTGTGTGTGCTTGAAATCAGAATTGGGGTGTGTAAAATAAAATGACATCGGTCAAGGTCCAAGACTTTTCCTGTATCATTATTCTTGTCACTATAGGTTTTAACACATGATAAAACTTCTTGTGGTTTCTGTGCACTGAATTTCCATAATTATGTAGGCCTCCATAATTACGTAATCCCTTGCACAGTCTGCACAGTTCATTTCATAATGTGTAGAGGAAAAATCAATTGAATAAACATGAAGCGACTTGACTAGACCACCAAAGGATATTTTCAACTAGATCAACGAACGATCTTTTTAACTAGATCAACACATGATCTTCTTAACTAGACCGTCGTACGATCTCCTTAAATAGACCACTTAAGGGATCTTTTTAACTATATCATCACATGATATTTCTAATCAGATTTTCAAATCAATCTGTTTATCTAGACCACTCAAGGGGTTTAATTTTAGAATAGTACTTTAAAACCCAAGGGACTTGACTACAACGTAGAAGTCCATTAAGGATTTAAGATAGTAACTTTGGATATCCTACTATGAATTCTTCATATGAGATATGAAAGATTCTACGAGGATTTGGATGGATCACATACAACCACAAAACATGTAAGAAAACACATAAGCACAAAATTAGTTAACTTGATTATTTAATTTGTTATCTTTAGGTATGGACATTTAAAGCACACTAGGAATCCAATCCATGGATTTCATTTGGCACTTTAATGATTTTCAAGGATCTATCTATAAAGATAGAAGGATTCTCAATAAGATTTTGGCTTTGTTTCTTAAAAGAATCGAGCGTTTAAGGTTCTTGGGGAGATCACAAGTGATCATAAAAATGACAGAACCACACGAGTAGTTTGTCTTTGGGTTGACATCATAAGGTTGCATCAAACATTCACACAATCGCATAAATTTTACAAAAATAAAAACAACAAATCTTTATTTATGTAACAACCGAATTGTCTTGAAGTGTCAAAAGATAACAACCAAGGAAATATAAAACACTAATTGTTTACTACTGCATCATTGTTCATGTTTGCCTCATTGATGTTAAACACTCGTCCACCCGCTGGAGGTATGTTAACAAGTCTTGGGTAATTGTTCCTGTAGTGGGTAAGGTCACCATAGTTATAACATGACCCCGGAGGGAACCGTGCTTGAACAGCAGCAGGGTTTGCAGCAGCTTGATTTGCATAACGATAAACATTGATCAAATGTCCCAACCGCCCACAGTGGGTACATTTGTGACACTGCTCTTGCTCCAGATGATGACGGTTGCACTTGTTGCACAAAGGTGCGGTACCAACATAGTTTTGTCTTTTGCGAGGTTGTGCTGGCTGGTTTGGTGCAACCTATTTATCTTGAGCAGTTATGGCGCAGTTTTGAGAGGCTTTGCGCTTCTTCTTCTTGGATACCTCATCCTGTTTTTCCTTTGGCTCTGCTTGAGCAGTCTTGTCAGATGGTCTTGGGTCGCCCTTCCGAAACAGCTTACCCTTCCTGATATGGGATTCAGTCAGAGTGGCAGATAATTCAATGGCTTGTCTGACAGTAGTAGGGTTGCTGCCAGTAACGATATCCTGAACTACGTCAGGAAGACCATCAATGTATTTCTCAATCGCCTTATCCAAAGGCGTAACCATAGTAGGGCACAACAGGCTCAATTTCTCATAGCGGTCAGTATAGGCTCGATGTTCTCCACTGTCTTGCTTCAGGTCATCGAATTCCCTTTCTAAAGCTCTCAATTCATGACGAGGACAAAACTCCTTCATCATAAGAGCCCTAAGTTCAGCCCAAGTCTGTGCTAATGCAACCTCAGCACCGCGGTCTCTCATAACCCCGTTCCACCATGTAAGAGCCCTTTTCTGAAACACAGTGGAAGCAAACTCGACCTTGCGATTATCTGGACACTGAACGTGACGGAACGTACTCTCAGTGCTCTCGAACTATTGTAGGAGCCCAGTTGCTCCTTCAGAACCACTAAACTTAAGTGGCTTTGCCGAATTGAAACTCTTGAAATTGCATGGAGCATTATGGTTGTTGAGGGCTTGATTCATTTGAGTAAAAAGATTTGGGAAGGCAGTAGCCATTTGCTGCGCGATGATTTCCGCCAGTTCGGCATTCGCCATCTGATTGTCGCGTCGAGGAGGCATTCTAAAAGAGGAACATGAAAGGAAACGAGTGAGAGAATTAGACGAAAAGAATGAGATGAAACAAATCTGATGAAAGCAAGGATGGTGGTCATTTGTTTGTTACTACAAAGCAACAAACGACCCTGGTGATTAATCAAAGTAAATAGGTCAAAAAATAATATATCGCGAAGACATGCTCGCCTATAAGTGGACACTCAACCCAAGAGTTCCCAGGTAAGAGTGACTGGTCCGATATTGCGGATTTGTACGAACACTCTAGCCTTAGACAGAAAGCTCAGGGTACAGGCACCCACCCTTCCAGTTTGCACGTGTTCACATTATTTAGACCAACTTTGACGGGATTTTGAAAACTTAAAGGGTTCAAAACCATATAATAAATCATCCTAGAACAGATGATTAGTTTTCAAAGCGGGATAGAAATTTGTGTTCTTATTGTGGTTGTCACCTAAGAATAAGTGAGGGTATTGTTTTAAAACTAAACACAAGAAAATTTGTGTTAGGGTCCTAGGAAGGTTATAGTCTAGGTCAAAGCATTACTAATAACCTAATTCCCTATAACCATTGGTTCTGATACCAACTTTTCTGTCACACCCCGACCACGTAAAGCAACAAGACGTGGCGGAAACGTCGGGGAGTGTTGTAACAGAATCATTGTTTCGTAACCATGGAATAAATAATTTCGTTTTATTGAATAAATGAACTCATTGTTTTAATACAATCAAATAAGTACAACTATTATCTTTCAAGTTTTAAAGTCGTTAAGGCACGAGTCCATCCTAAGTGTAGCGTGTATCAACAATCATCACAAGACAGCACCTGAAACATATGTAAAAATAGGTACGTCAGCATAAAAATGCCTGTGAGATACATAGGTTTTATGAAAGTAGGATTCATGACTTATAAGTTTAAAGGAAAAAGAATGTTTTAAGAAAAGTAGTCATGATCCTTGTAAATTGTTTTGTTTTGTAAATCATTTGAAAAGCGATAAGATCAGATGATATGTATAAATAAGAGAATAATGTATGGTTAAGTGAATAACCATGTAAAATGAGTTTGTATTGAATGTATTGTTCGAAAAACAATATTTTGATAAAAAGGCTTATAGTATATGTGAAAATATACTTTGGATTTTAAGAGAATCGAAGGAGTAATATATTAAAATATATTTCAGTTCCAATATCGTTAACCCAAGTGTACTAAATAACGCCACGGTATGTAATGCAATGAAAACACTTATATATAAGAAGTACAAGCGGCGTATCTACCATGTTTTCATCACATTACACCCGTCCCGTTATCTAAACACTAACCAAAACCCAATCGTTAGATGGATAGCATATTAAATATACTTTAGTTGTTTAAAATAATAGTTTTCAGTAGTATATTACAAGTATACTTCGGATTTATAAATAACATATTAAACTATGTTTTGGTTTCATAAATAACATATCAAAATATGCTTTGGATGTGATAAATAACATATTACACTATGTTTTGGTTTTGTAAATAACATATCAAAAAATGCTTTGGATGTTTCACAAAATATATGTTGGTTTTGTACAATATCGCATATGGGAGCATATCAAACTATACTTTTGGGAGTATAACTAAATATACAAAAATAATGTGATTTAAGAATTCATTCAGACCTAGTGCATCAAAATACACCTTTGAGACTATAGGGATACCACAAAGGCAATCCCTATTTGGATGGAGAAACAAATTGGTTTCAGACATTCCATGACAACAGGAATGGGGTGTCTAATCCTATAGCGCTATATCATACTACCAACCGGTCCGGTGAACAAAATAAGTACTATTCCAACAATTTTGTAGTCTTTGAAAAATCAGTGTTTAAACCATAGATAGTCATTTAGTTTGTCAGAAGATAAGTACTATCATGTATAATCAATTATACTTTTGGAAAACATGAAAATAACAGATAGGTACACATGCTTCACCCCAAAACAGTTTGAAAACAGTAAAAGAGGGGACTATGTACTCACTTGAGATTGCTTAGTAGTCCTTGAGTAACAACCAAACAATGCTAGAGATCACGGATATCAAACGACACAAAGGGTCCCCGCAGGCTAAGCTTGATCCAAGTAGCTCAGGTATGAAGCAATGGCTTCAACTTTGAGCATTCTTAGATCAGATTCGTGGGTTTTGTAAGTAAATGGGTTGGGTATTTATAGTAAATGGACAACCGTTAGGATTGTTCTTCATAAACCGTGATTTAATCACATCCCTACACTTGTTGGAACACCCATGTGCATCATATTGGCCCCCCATAAGCAGGAAACAACACTTGGAATTGAGGTGGGGGTGCTTAACAGCTGTTACATTCAGTTAATCTGGTCGGGGAGGCTGACACGGGCCGCGTAAGGAGACACCAAGGTCTCATGCGGGCCGCCTGGCCCTTCTGATCAGAAACAAGTTTGCCATAATGACACTTTCAGTCTAAGGCCCGTCAAGCCAACTAACATGTTGGTGTTTAAGCTCATTTCCGGCACTTCTAAGGCCCGTCAAGCCAACTTTAAGGCCCTAAAATGATGCCTAAACATTGTGGACATGAAACATGTTCAAAAATGTGCCGGATGTTGGTTCGTTTGGTCGTATGATCGCGATGTTCGCTTAATTATGACGGAATGCGCATAAGCGCGAAAAACGATCCAAATTGCGCGACGAATGGATTGTTCTCATGCCAAACACTAAAATAAAATATTTTAGTGCTTACATAAATTTTTGGATGTCCGGATGTATTCAGAACGTAAGTTATGCGCGAAAGTGCAAACTTGTGCACTTTATGATGCTTTTAGTCCCTGAATGACCCAAAAGTTTATTTTAGCACACCGAACCCCTCAAAGCCTATTTCTAAGCTATGTAAAGGATATTTATGGTATGTTTAACTTATGGTCATGTTCCTGAATGTTCGTTACAGTTCCAATTGGCATACTTTCGCAGTTTGTCAACTTTAGTCCCTGTAAGCGATTTAACTTGGTTTTGTCATACCAAAGCCTTCGAAACTTATTTCTAAGTTATGTAAAGGTTATTTAAGGTATGTTAAACCTATTTCACTATTCCAGAGTGTTCGTTGCATTAAACTGGTTATATTTACGCATCGGTGCGCATATAACCTTCCAGAAAGCGATTTAGAGCCCGAAATTGAACAAGAATTGATATGTGCAAATGATACACATATTTATACAAATCCCAAGTATAAAATATAATATTTTATTGGTTTGGTCTTTGTTTGATGGTTGAAGTGACACAGGTGTCACAGAGGGTGCGGACCGGTATACGCACGCTTTGCAGGCGGTGCGTTGGTTGCGGGTGCAGCTACTTGGCTGTTCTGGTTCTGGGGTTGTTCTTGCGCTTGCGGAGTGAAGATTTCGACCCTTGCGGCCTAGTGGTTTCAGGATTAGGAGTAGCGATGACTTGGTGGAGACTTTTGGTGGTGTTCTTGAAGTAACCAGCCATAACTCGCTTGTTATAGATTTCTGCAGCGAGCTGATAAGTCTCTTCGATGGTAGTAGTCTTGGCGGGTTGCATGAAATCAGCAACATAATCAGGTAAAGCGCATATATATTTCTTGATTGTGATGTCGGGAGTTGAGACTTGGCCGGGACAAATGATGCTGAGCTGCTTAAAGCGAGCAGTAAGACCAACGTTGTCGGCACCTTCTTGCTTAATGTTCTAAAACTCGTCATCCAACTTTCATCATGATTTCCTTCAATTCCTCCTAAGAAAGCGCATAGGCTGCGTCGTTACCTCGCCTGTTTCTTTCGGCAGTCCACCAGTCAAGAGCCCTAGACTGGAACATGCCAGTTGTGTTGACAGTGCGGAGGTTGTCTGGACATCCGCTTTGGTGAAGAGTGACTTCAATCTAGTTGAACCATTGAAACATGGCGATGGGCCGTCTTCACTAGTGAAGTCTTTGGGGCCGCAGGCCTTAAACTGCTTGAAGCTAAAAGTAGCGCTGGGCGAGTCAGTCCTAGATTCCTCAGAGGACTTGGTACCGATTTCATTGATTTCGCTGACAATTTGCGGAATGAACTTAGCCATTTCCTTGGCAACTAGGGAGGCGATGCATTTGTCAGCGTGGTTGTGGCGGGTAGCGTGAGAAGTATGAGATCCAAATGACGACATTGTCTGCAACAGATATCGTCATAGGATTCAGACGCGATATAATCGAATCTCTCCCCACAACATACTTACTATTACTAGATAAAGAATCAGGAACATGTCTACACATAGGTATATAATCACGTAGGCAAACAATCCACATAAACACGTAAGCATGTAAGCACATATGCATGTAGAGCACAGAAGCACATATTCAACTATATTTTGCACGTATTCACCTACATATATTTCACGTATTCACCTATCATTCAAGGCTTCAAAACATGATCGAGAGTAGCGAGTAACATAAGCGAGTAACATAGCATGCGAGGGTTCATAGATTGACTGCGATTTGTTAACTTATTGAGATATGTGTACAGTGCGAGTTGTGCGTGTTTATCAAAGCGAAAAACGGGAAAGCGAGTAAACCTCCAAAATCGAACATATAAACACATAAAACCACATAAAACACATAAAATCACACGTAAAAGCGATAATTCACAGAGTCAGTGGCTGCGAACTCAGAATCGAAATAGAGCGTTTGGGTGCGAGACATCGACTACCCAAAGTGATTCGACTATTCTCAAGGACTTCGAGTACATGCTTGGCCTAATAGACTGTGCTCTTTCACCGACATATGGTGAATGGCACGCATCCTTTCGGCTAATACGTGAATCGAGTCGTTGGAATCCGTCGAGACTTTAGTGAGAGTTTTGTAAAACCAAAATAGAGAGCGGAACAAGTCATCAAGATTCGAGTTTCACCCCTAACTTAATGACTAAATTCCTGTTTGTGTGATAGAATCACGAGAGAGATAGGGAGAATTTTGTCGAGATATGGATTTCACTCCTGACTCAGCGTAAATTCTCGTGTTTATAGTAAAAGTGTGCATCGAGCGAGCGATCTAGTCGAGAGTTTGCGATTTTAACACCTAATCTCGGCATTATCATTTGTCTGTGGTGTCTTGGCATTATTTTACTGTCTATATAAAATAAAAGATTTACACCATTCATATCTCTACGGTCTATATAGAGATATGTTGGCTACCTGGTCGGGGGTTAAGGGAATGGTTTGGTAAGGTTCTTGCCTTGTTCAGTATATAGATCCTGCAAGGACCTGGGTCAAGCTTAGTAGGACCTCCTTCAATACCCACTGGTATTGGATGGCGGGGGTTCAAATTTCTTGATCCCCTCATATGTAAACTACTATTAAAACATTAACCCGGCTACTTAGGATTGTATCCCTGCTGACTCAAACTACTTAGCCGAGGGTAACGTCACCTTCAAAAGAGGGGCCTACCACATTACGCATTAATAACTTAATTAATTATCTTTCAATAATCCAACCATTTAGGATTGTATCCTTGCTAACTCAAACTACTGGGTTGAGGGTAACGTCACCTTCAAAAGAGGGGCCTACTACTATAACTAAGATAATCACTTAGAAAGTGCAAAAGTGCGGAAATAATCAAAGGTTACACACTAAAGGCGAGTCGGATCCAAGTGATTCATCTTGTCTATCTGTTTTTATTTTTATTTTTATTTTCAGCATTTTTTGTTTTTATTTTCATGTTTAAACCTTTTTCTAAAATTTTGATTTGATTAGACGTTGAGGATAAACCGGTACTAAAAGCTCTTGTGTCCTTGGACGACCTCGGTATCTTACCAACGCTATACGACGCTCACGATGGGTGCACTTGCCCATATGTGTGTTTAGTGCTAGTAAAATATCGTGTTTTATAAATTTAAAACTTGACTAAAGTGTTAAAAAGGGGTAAAAATATACATAAAAATATACAACGCTACACACACATCAAGTTTTTGGCGCCGCTACCGGGGACACAACGATTTTAAGAAAGTTTGGAATCAACGGACTAATGGTTTTTCTTATTTTTATGTTTTTTTTATTTTTCTTAAATTTTCAGTTTCTACAGAGCTCAGCACGGGCCGTGCCTGGTCGGACACGGGTCGTGCCCAGCGTTGTTACTGGAAGTTTTTATTTTCAAAGTTAGAGAGAGTTGAGCACAGGGCCGTGTTGGTGCAGCACGGGGCCGTGTTGAGCTCCCCAGTAACAGGGATCTGGAAAACAATTACTGTATCTCCGACCACAGGCCGTGTTCATCTGAGCACGGGGCGGTGGTGAAACTTCTGACCAACGTTCTTTTCTGTTTTTATTGCAGGACTTGGAACACAGGCGCGACATCTGAACTTTCTACACAGTGTATGAGCTCCAGTTCTAGTAGAGACATAAAAGAACCTATAGACGAACCCGAACGCTTTCTAAGAAAAACACTCAAAGCTAAAAACCAAGAGAAAGTTTCGGGGGACCCACTTCCAATGGCGGATCAACGTACCCACATGGATTACCTACGGCCCACCGTGGGTAATCTCGGCGCCGCTATCAATGCACCGAATGTCGAGGCCAACAACTTCGAACTTCGGCCGCATTTGATACAAATGCTCCAAAACTCCGCAACCTTCCATGGGCTTGCGGACGAAGATCCCCATTTACATATTACCAACTTCTTGGAAATATGTGATACTTTTCGGATCAATGCAGCATCAAATGACGCCATCCACCTTCGAATGTTTCCATTTTCACTAAAAGACCGAGCTAAGGCTTGGCTTAATACCCTCCCAGTTGGCTCGGTAAACACCTGGGATGAACTAGCCCAAAAGTTTTTATATAAGTATTTCCCTCCTATTAAAAGGGCTAAATTAATGACTGAAATTAACACATATTCACAAGAGGATGGGGAATCCTTATATGAAACTTGGGAAAGGTTCAAGGAGCTACTAAGAAAGTGTCCTCATCATGGTCTTGCGGTGTGGCAACAAGTATCCACTTTCTATAATGGGTTGCTGCCACACACAAGACAAGCACTTGACTCTAGCTCCGGGGGACTTTTAGGTAATCGGCGCCCAAATGAAATTTATAATCAAATTGAGGAAATTGCTCAAACCAATTTTCAGTGGCCCACTCCCCGAGGCACAAAATCTATTGCCCCAGGTGCCCATAAGGTTGACGAAAGCACTTCTTTGCAAGCCCAAATCGAGGCCCTCTCTTAAAAAACCAAGAAGTTAGAAATGGCAAAAATGGCCTCGGTTATGGCTGGTGAAGGGTGTTATGGGCCACATGAAAATTGGAGTTGTATGAAAGAAATGGATAACCAAACAGAAACGGTAAACTACATTGATAATAGAACTAGGCCGTCGGGTCCTCCAACGGGTACCTACCACCAAGGATGGCGTAACCACCCTACCCTTGGTTGGAGAGAACCCGACAATAGTAATAATCAACAAAACCTAAACCAACGAACAAACTTTCAACAACCAAGAAATGAGTCACAAAATTTCTCTCAACAACAACAAGGGGGACGAGAGAGGCTTGAAGATACCGTATCTCGCCTCATCTCCGACACCGAAAAGAAAAACTTGGATCGATTTCAACAGCTGGAATCAAACTTTAGAAATCTACAAGCTAGTATTCAAAACATTGAAAAACAAATAAATTAACTAGCTCAAGATTTCTCCGAGAGAACACAAGGGGCGTTACCAAGAAATACCGAAACCAACCCAAAGGCGCAAGTGCATCTCATCACATTGAGAAACCGTACCGTAGGTCCCGAGGAGGCTCCGACACCCCCAACTGAAAAGAGCCGATCTAGCCAAACCACAACTCCACCAACACCCCAACAAGAGATGGCTCCTCCACCAAATCAAATTCAATTTGTTGAAGTCCTAACCCAAATGCCTAAATATTCAAAATTTATGAGGGACTTCCTCACTCACAAAAGGAAAATCAAATCATTGCAATTAGTTAATTTAAGCGAAGAATGCTCCGCCTTGCTACTCAACAAGCTCCCGCAAAAGAAAATCGATCCCGGAAGCTTCACTATTCCTTGTTCGATTGGGGAATCACCCATCCGCAATGCACTAGCCGATCTTGGTGCTAGCATCAACCTCATGCACGCATCAATTTTCGACCGACTCGGCCTAGGGAAAACAAGCCCTACAAAAATGAGCATACAACTCGCCGATAGGTCCGTTAAATACCCACAAGGTGTCGCTGAAAATCTATTGGTTAAAGTCGGAGAACTTGTCGTCGCAGCGGACTTTGTCATACTGGATATGGAGGAAGATACCTAACGTGAGGTCGTGGTCTCACGCAAATTTAATCTAGTTACAACTAATTAGCTAGTGGTAAGTGGGTATCGAACACAGGGAGATTGTGGAATATGTGCTATCTTGATGTATGGCTAAATTAACTAAAGCAAACTAAATTGCAAGAAATGTAAATTCAGAATTTTGGCGATTAGTTTTAATTACTAGATTAAACTAAATTAAATTACAAATCAAGGTTAAGTTTTGTAACAGGATAAGAGGATAGTGATCATCCCGAGTTTCAGGTTTTAAGTGACAATTAACGTCAATGTTCAACTCGAAAGAACCACATAGACATGGCTCATGTAAGATCAATTGTTTGTGATGAAAGGGAACTAAGTACTCGGATTCCTAGAACGCGAGGTTGTTACTCGATGACCAATCAACATATATCCAACCCTAATCCCTCCCATGATATCTCGATTGCCAACGGCAAAAAGAACGTATGATTTAGAACTATGATCAAACATACATCAACAGTTTACAAACAACCAATCAAACACCATACTAAACACACAACGCATGCACAGTCTAATATTCCAGAAATTAAAGAACAAAACATAAGTGTCATGAGTAAACCTTACATTCGGGATGATCACCAACGAGATTAGCCGCGCATAGTGTGGTGAATCATCTTTACATCAATTATATTGTTCATAGGAATTAAAACAACAAACCCAATGTTAGAATCTTCCAAAATCCACATAAGAACACCTATTTTCACCTCCAAGGACTGCTCAAAACGGTTGGGAATGATGGATTTGAGAAGACACAATAAAACATCATAAAATAGGGCAGTTACACATTTCTCGCTGGCAACCACCGTAAGCTACGGTGGCCACTGTAGCTTACGGTGGCTTGGAATGGCTTACGGTGGGTCTCTACTGCCTTACGGTGGAAGAAAAATGCTGGGGGCTACCGTAATTTACAATAGCTACCGTAAGCTACGGTAGCCTTCAGCATGTAATTTTGTTTTCTTCATAACTTTTTCGTTTCAACTCCGTTTTCTTCACCGTTTTCGCCTACGTTTTCGTAATTTCGTCCTCTATCATGTTATCTTCTTAATTCTTCCATAAAAATAATTTATTTTTTTCATTTATTCTTCGTCTTTCAATCTCCAATCCAGTCGCGCCTATTCGAAGCTTCATTTCCACAATTTTAAGCCCCAAATGTAACTGAAACACAAGCAACCATTGTTATCTAATTCTAGACAATTACCCGATTAAATGTGGGATTTTACTATCATTTATACCACTTAAGGGTTGTCCTACAGACTACCCGTCACATCCCACACTTAACCGTTGCTTGCTCCCCAAGCAACTCATTTAAACAAACGACAATTTACTCAAGAGATCAAACACAAACCAAGAAACCAAATGTCCTCATTTACTAACTTTTTCTTAAAGCCGCGCATAACACACCCCTCACAATAACTCTCCCCTCGCTGACAAGTAATAACTAGCAAGGATGAGCTAGAACACACTTAAGGCGAACGGGTAGTTGCACGACAATAAGCTTGTAATTAAATTGGTCATTCACCTAAAAGATTTTCTAAACATGCAAGTGAATCAAAGGAACTTAGAGGTTGTAACGTGGCAAGGCAAATGGGTAGGAAATGGAAATACATATGCGAAGTAGCTAACAATTCAACCCAGTCTTTTATTTCTAACTAAAACAAAACATAAACAAGTATATACAAACTATCTCATTCATTTTTTTTTCATTTTTCGTTGCTTTTCCTCTTTTTTTTTTTCTTTTTTTTTCTTTCGATTTAACAAACGTAACAAACAAGCATACTAGAACAGGATGATTATACTAATAAACCGGGTCAAATAAGGGTTAATTTTTTAGAGAAAGTAGGCACGGGTTAACAAAAGATCGGCTCAAAGCTCAAATGGGCTACTAAAGTCCAAACCCCCGCCCCTCTCGCTACCATGCTCATATATATAATTTATGAGGTTCAACCCCCTAAATCCCACACTCGCACACACCATGGCTAGGCTACCTAAATGCCTTTATCCTTTTCACATGCATATCAAGCTAAGACCTTATACCGCATTAAAGCACAAGTTCTAATGCACCCCCACCCATTGCCACTCTCATAAAAAAATGTATTTTAATAAATTCAAGTAGTGGCTCAACTCTCACCAAGAAAGAACAAGGGGATATGGGTTGCCGGTGTGTCATGCAATTTAATACTCAATTGTTCAATTTGGACCATTTTTCGCTTGATTTTTTAAAAATTTCACAATTTTTTCAAAATATCCCCTCATCCCCAAATTTCTTTTTGTTTTTTACTTTTTATATTCTTATTACTAAAAACACCACCAACTTTTACAACCCATCACTAAACATATTAAAACACCACCCATCCACCCAACCATGAACGTAAATATGAATATATATAAAGGTGCACAAAATGAGAACAAGAAACGACCTGATCAGTAAATCAACAGTGACGATAGTGATGCAGATGTGGTAATCGGAGAGGACATAAACATCTCTTTGATTTGCTGATATCTCCACGGGGATGTTGCCAAACATCCCCACACTTGAATCATTGCATCCGCGAGGATTGAAACGTAGTAACTTGCCAAAACACAAACACAACACGAAAACAAAACAAAACAAAAAAACACGAATACAATACTCTACATCCTCGGGCTGCCTCCCGAGAGCGTTAAGTTTAAAAGTCTTCAGCCAGACCCTACCTGATATGCGTTACGGTGGTCTCAATGCACACTTACCCAAAACATTTCCAACAAATGCTCGGAAATTTACATGCCCTCTCCATAGGTTTGTTAGTATAATTGTCATGTTCAGACTGCACCTTCGGGTTTCGCTAATCCACTTCATGATGTATACCCTGATGTCTTGTAGTTTCACCTTTCTCATCTTCTTTCTCGAACCCTCTTACCCACACTTGTTATTTTGAATGATTGATATGGGAAGAGGTTCGGTACACATATTCATCTCCTCAGACTGTTCTGCCTCATCATCTACACACACCATTTGATCCACCAGTGACTCTTCATCAGATAAAGGACTCACTGGTGTGGTATTATCCTCCAAAACCTCCTCCTTCATGTGAGAATAATCTCTAATATCATCAGGTAATGGTGAAAGGCGTTGTTCTATTTCAATCTTCATTTTTAAATTATGACACTTAGAAACTAAACAGCTGATTCGATCTTCATCGGAAAGGTTAGGTGCTGATAAATACTGCTCGAGCTTGGACAAAGTTACTTCCAATATAGCAAGCTCTTTCTCCTCCTCGGTCTAACAAGTATAAACACCCTCGGGCTCAGAATATTCTCCAGGATGATATTGTCGATATCCCTGATACGGTCTTAAGATGTGCGCATCCATCATTCTTTTATTCCAATACTTTGGGTTTTCCGAATACACCATGCACACATCATAATCATAAGTATGATCGCGACCGCAACGAAAACATAGACCATCCATCCCTGTCTCATAATAAGCATCCTCGTCCCGATCATATCCATCCAAGTAATAATCATCCTCCATCTCTAAGTTATAATCATCAGTGTCACACCCCCAAAATCCACACGCGGAGTATCACCGCTTGGAGGCGTGACAGACCAGGATCAAGCCACCAATCATATTGAACAAACATGTAAGTAACCATAATTCAACTAAACAATATGAAAGGTGTTCAAAAACCAAAGCATAGTTAAATGTTTAGCGGAAGCATGATTTGTAAAACCCATAGCAAGTAGTAAATGTGAAATAAAGTATTGTTTAAAGCATGGCACCCACTGCCATGTCCCACAACGACCGTTCCTCCCTGTGCAAGCTCCATGGGTACCTAATGACCTGCAAGGCATGTAGCAACGAATCAACAACAAAGTTGAGCGAGTTCACAGTTGGTTGTTGGTTTTAGTTGTTCCAAAAATAGTTCCTTTAACTGGCATCCCTGCCGTGGATATTTGAAAATGTAAGTTGTTTAACCCATTAATTCTGGCAATCCAGCCGTGGGGGCTACCCCATGATAGTTATCTGGCATTTCGGCCGTGGGGGCTACCCCATGTATTACAAGACCACGCGTATTGACTGCTACGAAAATGTAAGAGGTGCCCTAAGTCAATGTCTATCAGCATTGACCCTTTGCCCATAGTCCATTAGTACACGCCCGTCCGACTGGCACGGTGTGAGGTTTGTTAAACCTAATAGCGCTATTAACTAATGACCCGCTCGCCCTAGGCCTCGGCGATTAAGTCGATAATTGAGGGACTTCCTTTGATAGAGGTGATGGTCTTAAGATTGTGTACGTAGGCTTTACGTACGTGCCCTTCAATTCGAGGACAGTAGTAAGTATAACTGTACGTAGGTTTTACGTACGTGCCCTTCAACCGAGGACAGTAATAATTTGTTTAGTAGTAATAGTTGTACGAGTAGTTATTCAATCCCATTCCCAACCCCTGGGAATCCCATGCCTTGGCTAGTGTGAACTCACCTTGGTTTGCTCGGCAGATACACAGAAAGGTCAAGTCTAGCAGCTAGTGGTCAACCACGTCCTAACATGGTTACCATACAAGTCAGGTTTTGGTTTCAAGTGGTGCACATACGTAACACATAAGCTAGCAGATAAAGAACACACACACGGATCATGGCAACCACACAATGCACGTTAACATATTAGCAGTCAATTACATAACATCTGATACTTGTACGATCCAAAGGTAAAGCCCA
This sequence comes from Helianthus tuberosus, assembly GCA_030545235.1. NCBI lineage: Eukaryota > Viridiplantae > Streptophyta > Magnoliopsida > Asterales > Asteraceae > Helianthus > Helianthus tuberosus. The sequence goes on from CM060355.1 coordinate 166,714,548, forward strand.
ATAACAGGCGGCCCAACATGTTGTGCGGTCGGCACAGCCTTGTGCGACCCACATCATGTTGTGCGTTTCAGATAAACACCCGGCCCAAAAAGTCAAAAGCCCAACATAAGATACACATATACACGGCTCAACATATAAACATCTTGTGCGATCCATACATCTTGTGCGACCAGCCTTATTACCCAGCCCAACAACTACACATACGGTCCAAAATAACAAACAGACAACAATCTTGTGTGACTCAAACTTCTTGTGCGAATGAGTTGCCCTTGTGTGATCGAAACATCTTGTGCGAATGGACTCTTTGTGAGATCAGTTTAAACATCCGAATATTATGCATATTAGTTACATTGTTTCCAAAGTTTCAATTCAGTTATAATCATTTAATGGTTTCCAAATTATGAATTTTATCAATATTAAATAACTCTAACCGAAAAAATATGAATATGATCCTTTAATCGGTCCAATAGAATTCAACCACATTCGACATATTCGATCAGATTTGTTCACGTGATCATCCATCCATACAAGTCAACAACAAATTCTTTCAATCACAGGAATAATATGATTGTCATATATTAAGTTGAATATGCACATGATCTACTGACAATTACATGTGAGTATGAAAACCATGACCAAAAATCATAAGGGATCCTTAATATACAATCAATTCAAGTATCAGACATATCAAATCATGCTCTCTACTTAGTTTATTTGTCACCAAACACCCCTCCCATGTGCGATTCCTTATTAATAGTCAATATCGATTAATGTGAAAGCATAAACAAATCATCATAATTATTATTCAATTTGAAATATCATCAACTATTGTCAGATACTCCCATGTGTTTATTTGTTCTATGTTGACTTTAACAACACAATGATCCATATCAATTGTTTAATATAAAACCATGATCCATCATATAACATCATCATTCAATAACAATTAAAGTACTAACACAACATCAAACCATTCGGATCTAAACATGTATATGGCCGATTACATATATTCATCATCAATCATATATTATTCATACCAACATCACAACACATCCTTATATAAACATCAATCGAACAAAACACATAACAGGAAGCACTAACCGATTAAAGAAGGAGTAGAGGATTGATCCAAACACAAAGATCTTTGATGGAGAGAATGTTTGGCTGCCGTCGGGTTCTAGAGAGAAGGAAGAGAGCTAGGGTTTTTGTGTGTAAGGTGATTTGCAAAATATGAGGAGTATACCCTATCTCCTAGTGTTATGCGACAAAGAGAAAAAGTGGGCCGAACCCTCACTGGGCTGCCCATTGATCCGAATACACAGTGTAGCCCAAATGGGCTTGTGCGATCGAGTGGTGTTGTGCGTTTGGGCTCAACTATACATACATATATTACACATAACACAAAGTCATTCGTAACATTCAATACTTCAACATAGTTCATGTAATCACATCAGGTCTACATACGTTACAGCAAAGTACAAAATAGGTTCGGAAATACGAGTTGTCACATTATCCCCAAGTTGAAAGAAATTTCATCCCGAAATTTAGCACGTACTCACTGAGGGAGCTAGTTAAGTTGCATGGTTTTCCTGGTTTTCCTGGGGTGTCACATCCTCCCCCCTTTGATCTGGAATTTCATCCCGAAATTCCGTAGCTTCAGCCTCAGTAGTGGTTGTACCGTGTGCGAATAGCTGGGGATACTTTTGTTTCATCTGATCTTCGCGTTCCCAGGTGAACTCTGGGCCGCGACGTGAGTTCCAACGAACTCGAACGAGAGGTATTCTAGTACGCTTGAGGACCTTAACATCCCGGTCCATGATTTCAACAGGTTCCTCGACGAATCGTAACTGCTCGTCGATAGTGAGCTCCTTCAAAGGAACTATGTGGGTCTTATCTGACAGACATTTCTTCAGATTCGACACGTGGAAAATGTTGTGCACTGCACTGAGTTCCGCTGGTAAGTTCAGTCTGTAGGCCACCTTGCCTATTTTCTCAATAACTTCAAAAGGTCCAACGTATCGTGGGTTAAGTTTGCCTCGTTTCCCAAAACGAACCACACCCTTCCAGGGTGAAACTTTGAGTAGTACACGCTCCCCAACCTGGAGCTCTAGTGGTTTTCTGCCCTTATCGGCGTAGACTTTCTGACGGTCACGAGCCGCCGCCATTCGTTGTCGTATCTGAGCAATTTTCTCTATTGTGTCAACCACATGTTCTGGACCAGTAATCTGACTATCCCCCACCTCTGCCCAACAAAGAGGTGACCGGCATTTACGCCCGTACAATGCCTCAAACGGAGCAGCTTTAATGCTGGTGTGGTAGCTATTGTTGTATGAAAATTCCACAAGTGGCAGATGCTTTTCCCAGTCGTTGCCAAAGTCAATCACACATGACCTAAGCATGTCTTCGAGGGTCTGGATGGTACGTTCAGATTGCCCATCTGTTTGCGGGTGATAAGCTGTGCTCATATCTAATCGCGAGCCAAAGGACTTGTGCATTGCTTGCCACAATTCTGATGTAAAACGTGCATCTCGATTCGAGATAATAGAGGTGGGCACTCCGTGCCTCGAGATAACTTCCTTAAGATATATGTCTGCTAGGGTGGAAAACTTATCCGTTTCCTTGATAGCCAAGAAGTGAGCAGACTTTGTGAGTCGATCCACGATCACCCAAATAGTATCGTTACCACGTTGAGATCTAGGCAGGCCAGTAACAAAATCCATGGAAATCTGTTCCCATTTCCATTGTGGTATCTCTGGTTGTTGAAGGGGGCCTGAAGGTTTCTGGTATTCCGCCTTTACTCTCGCATAAGTCAAGCACTTGCTAACGTAAGTTGCTATGTGGGCTTTCATGCTAGGCCACCAATACGTAGTTTTGATATCGTGGTACATCTTATCCGAACCAGGATGTACCGAGTAGCGAGACTTGTGTGCCTCATCCATCACAAGCTCTCGTAGGTTGCCATATAGTGGGACCCAAATGCGTCCTGTGACGTAGTATGCACCGTCTTCCTTCTGTTCTAAGCGTTGCCTTGAGCAGCGTAGGGCTTCAACCCTGACGTTTTCTGGTTTCAATGCTTCTACCTGGGCATCTCGTATTTGAGAAGGGAGACTAGACTGTATAGTGAGTTGTAAAGCTCGTACGCGCTTGGGCGCAGTGTCCTTTCGACTGAGGGCGTCAACCACAACATTGGCTTTGCCTGGGTGGTACCTGATCGAGCATTCGTAGTCATTTAGTAGTTCGATCCATCGTCGTTGTCGCATATTGAGTTCCTTCTGTTTGAAGATATGCTCGAGGCTTCTGTGATCAGTGTAGATAGCACATTGGTACCATACAGGTAGTGTCTCCATATCTTAAGTGCAAAAACAACCGCTCCCAGCTCTAGATCGTGTGTAGTGTAGTTCTTTTCATGAACTTTGAGTTGGCGTGAGGCGTAGGCTATAACTTTATCCCGCTGCATCAATACACAACCAAGACCCTGGATTGATGCATCGCAGTAAACCACGAAGTCGTCTGTGCCCTCTGGCAATGAAGGATAGGTGTACTGCAAAGTCTATCCTTTAAGTGTTGAAATGCTAATTCCTGTGCGTTCCCCCATCGATAAACAACGCCTTTCTGTGTCAGTGAGGTGAGGGGCTGTGCAATCTTGGAGAAATCCTTAATGAACCTCCTGTAGTAACCTGCCAATCCCAAGAATTGGCGAATCTCCATTGGTGTACGAGGTGCAGGCCAGGTTTTGATCGAATCTACCTTGGATGGATCAACGTGAATCCCATCCTTGTTCACTACATGGCCCAGGAAATGGACTTCACGAAGCCAGAAGTCGCATTTTGAAAACTTGGCGTACAGCTGTTCTGTTCGAAGGAGTTCCAAAATGAGTCGTAGATGCTGTTCGTGTTCCTCCTGACTCTTCGAATAAATCAGGATGTCGTCGATGAATACAATGACGAACTTGTCTAGGTACGGCTTGCACACTCGATTCATCAAATCCATGAAGATCGCAGGTGCGTTTGTCATCCCAAAAGGCATAACCAAAAACTCATAATGTCCATAACGGGTCCTAAATGCCGTTTTAGAGACGTCCTCTTCTCGGACTCTCAGCTGGTGGTATCCTGATCTCAAATCAATCTTTGAATAGTAGCTCGACCCTTGCAGCTGGTCAAACAAGTCGTCAATGCGTGGAAGAGGATAGCGATTCTTGACGTGATTGTCGTGGTCACGCAAATTTAATCCCAATAACACAACTATATATAGTGGTAAGAGGGTATCGAACACAGGGAGTTTGTGGAATATGTGCTATCTCGATGTATGTCTAACTTGACTAAATTAATCTAATTGCAAATAAAATAAATTCAAGAGTTTTGGCGATTGGATTTAATTACTAGATTAAACTAAATTAAATTACAAATCAAAGTTAAGTTTTGTAACAAGATAAGAGGATAGTGATCATCCCGAATTTCAGGTTTTAAGGGACAACTAACGTTCATGTTCAACTGGAAAGAACCACATAGACATGGCTCATGTAAGATCAATTGTTTGTGATGAAAGGGAACTAAGTACTCGGATTCCTAGAACGCGAGGTTGTTACCCGATGACCAATCAACACATATCCAACCCTAATCCCTCCCATGATATCTCGATTGCCAACGGCACCAAGAACGTATGGTTTAGAACTATGATCAAACATACATCAACAATTTACAAACAACCAATCAAACACCATAATAAACTAACAACACATGCACAGTCTAATATTCCAGAAATTAAAGAACAAGCATAATTGTCACAAATAAAACCTTACATCCGAGACGATCACCAAGCAAACCTAGCCGCTCATAGTGTTATGAACCATCCTCACAATCGAACCTTTGTCAATTGGAATCAAAAACAAAGTCTTCATGTTTTGATCACTCAAGAACACAAAAGGAGAGCCAAAAATCGCCCCTCTACTCCTCCCAAAACTGACAATGATGAGAAGCCTCCTTCGAATTGGGGTATTTTGTTTTTTTCAATTTATGATGCCATATAATATTCCAACCCCCTTTTCAATACATGTGCATGGTGCCTTTTATCTCATCAACCGTAGCCTACGCATTCCAATTTAACCGAATTAAGCGATTTACCTGCAAAACACACGAACACTCGTAGTTACTAAGTTCAAGCAAATAACCAAGTAAAGCATGGAATTTTAATCTTTTTAAACCACTTAAGGGTTGTCCTACGGACCACCCGTCACATCCCCACACTTACCCGTTGCTTGTCCCAAGCAACCCATTAAATCAATTTCAAAACAAGCGATCAATGTAAACCAAGCTAAATGTGCCGACCTTTTACTAACTTTCAATCATACCACAAGACACACCACTCACAAAACTCTCTCGGTTACAAGAATTATTAGCATAATGCTAAACCACTCAATGCGTGTGTGTGTGTGTGCGACAATAAGCTTGTATACAAATCAAGTTTCCTCCTAACAAATATCTAACATGCTTTAGAATCAAAGGGACTTGCGGGTTGCAACGGGGCTAGGTGCAAAGGTAGGAAAATGGTGGAATATATATATGAGAGCTAATTGATTTGACCCGGATTTTATTTCTACTACAAAACAAAGCAAACATCAAATATATATACAAAGCTTCTTGACCTTTTCAACTCTATTGCAACTAAATACTTCTTTTTGTATTTTTCATATTTTTTTCTCTTTTTGTATTTTTCATTTTTTTTTCATAACACATCAAACTCAACAATATATACAAGAACATCAATACTACATACTAAATCTCCTAAACCGGGTCATCTCAATAGGTAAAATTTTGTAGGAAGTAGGCGCGGGTCACAATCGAATGGTCTAAGGCTCAACATGGCTTTCTAAGGACCAAACCCCCACCCCTCACAATACCAAGCTCATATATGTAACGTATGAGGTCCAACCCACCAATCCCGCACTCTCACACATCTAGACGAGGCTTCCTAAAACTCCCCCTATCATTTTCAAAAGTATGCTAATTCTAGGATTTAACAAGAATTCATACACAAGTTCTATTAACACATTACACACACCGCCACTCAAACAATGAAATATCAATAACAATCATGTGTGGCTCAAATCCTCACCAAGAAAAGACTAGGAATGGGTGTCGGTGTGTCAAATGGCACAATATCAAGCTTTCAAATTTTAACAATTTTCGCTCGGCTTCACAAAAATTTTTAAAATTCTCAAAAAAATTCCCCTCATCCCCACACTTGGGATACATTGTCCCAATGTATGGCTTTGAGGGCTTTGATCACTAAAATTCATTCAACATCAACAAAAGCTTTAAATCTCAAACCCCAAATTTCTTTTTTTTTCTTTTTTTTTTTTTAAACACCACCAATTCCTTCACAACCCATAAACTAAACACATCAAAACACCACCCAACCGCCCAACCAAAAACTTAAACATGAATATATACAAAGGGGCACAAGATGAGAACAAGACACGACCTGATTAGTAAATCAGCAGTGTTGGTAGTGATGCAGCTGCGATGATCGAACCGGTTCAAAAACATCTCTTAGATTCGCCGATATCTCAACAGGGATGTTGCCAAACATCCCCACACTTGAATCATTGCATCCGCGAGGGTTGAAACGTAATAACCTGCCAACACACAAACACAACACCAAAACAAAACCAAACAAAGCAAAACAAAACAAAACACAAATACAATACTCTACATCCTCGGGCTGCCTCCCGAGAGCGCTAAGTTTAAAGGTCTTCAGCCAGACCATACCTGATATGCGTTATGGTGGTCTTAATGCACACTTACCCGCAACATTTCCAACAAATGCCCGGAAATTTACATGCCATCTCCATAGATTTGTCAGTCTATTTGGCATGTTAAAGCTGCTCCTGCGGGCTTTGCTAGTCCACTTCATGACATATACCTTAATGTCTGGTAGTTTCACCCTTCTCATCTTGTTTCTCGAACCCTCTTCCCCACACTTGTTAATTTGAATCATTGATATGGGAAGAGGTTCGGTACACATATCCATCCCATCAGCCTGCTCTACCTCATAATCTGCACACATCATCTGATCTACAAGTGACTCTTCATCAGATAAAGGACTCATTGGTGTGGTATTATCCTCCACAACCTCCTCCTTCATGTGAGAATAATCTCTAATATCGTCAGGTAATGGTGAGAGGCGTTCTTCTATCTCTATCTTCAATTTTAAAGTATGACACTTAGAGACTAAGCAGCTGATTCGGTCTTCATTGGACAGGTTGGGTGTTGCTAAATATTGCTCGAGTTTGGACAAAGTTACTTCCAATACAGCAAGCTCTTTTTCCTCCTCGGTCTTATAAACATAAACACCCTCGGGCTCAGAATATTCTTCGGGATGATATTGTCGATATCCCTGATACGGTCTATAGATGCGCGCTTCCATCATCTTTTTATTCCAATACTTCGGGTTTTCCGAATACACCGGGCACACATCATAATCATAAGTGTGATCGCGACCGTAACAAAAACATAGATCATCCATCCTTGCCTCATAATAAACTTCCTCGTCCCGATCGTATCCATATGAATAATAGTCATCCTCCATTTCTGATTCATAATCATCAACGTATGATGGAGGTGGAAGCTGTGAAACATAAGACACCGGTTTTCCATGTGCCCTCCTGTAATGAGCCTCGTGGCCACCAATACATGGATGTCGTGGACCCCCGCACAATCTACACGTAAATAAGCTGAAATTTGTGTAATGCCCTGTCATCCTGCACAACACAACTCAACTACCAAGTGTAAATCATGAACATAAAAGAAATCTTTTTGATTTTTTTTAAAAAAAAAAAATTTTTAATTTTTTTTTTCAAACTAATACACAAGATAACACACGTTGCGCACTACTCCCCGGCAACGGCGCCAAAATTTGACGTGATTGTCGTGGTCACGCAAATTTAATCCCAATAACACAACTATATATAGTGGTAAGAGGGTATCGAACACAGGGAGTTTGTGGAATATGTGCTATCTCGATGTATGTCTAACTTGACTAAATTAATCTAATTGCAAATAAAATAAATTCAAGAGTTTTGGCGATTGCATTTAACTACTAGATTAAACTAAATTAAATTACAAATCAAAGTTAAGTTTTGTAACAAGATAAGAGGATAGTGATCATCCCGAATTTCAGGTTTTAAGGGACAACTAACGTTCATGTTCAACTGGAAAGAACCACATAGACATGGCTCATGTAAGATCAATTGTTTGTGATGAAAGGGAACTAAGTACTCGGATTCCTAGAACGCGAGGTTGTTACCCGATGACCAATCAACACATATCCAACCCTAATCCCTCCCATGATATCTCGATTCCCAACGGCACCAAGAACGTATGGTTTAGAACTATGATCAAACATACATCAACAATTTACAAACAACCAATCAAACACCATAATAAACTAACAACACATGCACAGTCTAATATTCCAGAAATTAAAGAACAAGCATAATTGTCACAAATAAAACCTTACATCCGAGACGATCACCAAGCAAACCTAGCCGCTCATAGTGTTATGAACCATCCTCACAATCGAACCTTTGTCAATTGGAATCAAAAACAAAGTCTTCATGTTTTGATCACTCAAGAACACAAAAGGAGAGCCAAAAATCGCCCCTCTACTCCTCCCAAAACTGACAATGATGAGAAGCCTCCTTCGAATTGGGGTATTTTGTTTTTTTCAATTTATGATGCCATATAATATTCCAACCCCCTTTTCAATACATGTGCATGGTGCCTTTTATCTCATCAACCGTAGCCTACGCATTCCAATTTAACCGAATTAAGCGATTTACCTGCAAAACACACGAACACTCGTAGTTACTAAGTTCAAGCAAATAACCAAGTAAAGCATGAATTTTAATCTTTTTAAACCACTTAAGGGTTGTCCTACGGACCACCCGTCAATTCTTCACAGTTACCTTGTTGAGTTCACGATAGTCGATGCACATTCTGAAAGTACCGTCTTTCTTCTTTACAAATAGCACTGGAGCTCTCAAGGGCGAAGAGCTAGGACGAATAAAACCCTTATCTAAGAGTTCTTGTAGTTGCGTAGAGAGTTCTTCCAACTCTGATGGAGCTAAGCGATAAGGTGCACGAGCTATAGGTGCCGCTCCAAGAGCTTGTCACCATGAATTACCAATGGTTCATAACCAGCACGAGGAATGCAGACGATCTTTTCATTGCAAAGAATCCCTGCTCGATGTTGAGATAGCCAAACCATACCAATAACGATGTCGAAACCATTTCAACGTTGGGGTCAATTCCTAGTATCACCCTGACCCATCACGAACACTCGACTCCTGGCACCATTGCCGTCGTTATTGCCCCCATTGTTGTCTCCACTATTGTTCCCGTTTCCCTAGTTGTGGTTCTGATTCTGGTTCTGGTTCAACTGTGGGCAGTGTCTCATGAAGTGACCTTCAGCACCACACTGATAACATCCCTTGTTACCCTGCTGTTGCCGCTGATTCTGTGGAGCTTGTGGCTGCTGTTGTCGGTTCTTGTTTGCAGGACGTGAGATTCTAAAATCTTTGGCTCCATGACCAAGCTTGTTGCATCTCTGACAACGATCTTTGTTGCACGGCCCGCTATGGTGCAAATTACATTGATTGCGCTTAGGGTGGTTTCCCCGGTATCCACCCTGACTTCGATTACCAAAAGACTGCTGCCTGGGGCTCCTGCACTCATCCGTTTTTAGCTGCTGCGACTGAGACTGAACCGAAGTGGAGCCCTTTGCTCGAATTTCCATCTCACTTGCGTTTGTTGTCACTGGGAGCATCCGAAGTAGTTGTAGCAGCGTTAATACGGTTCGGCAGTTTAGTCTGTCCTACCGCCTGATCTGAGAGACGTTGAGCAAGACGAGTAATATCCTGGATGGTTGCAAGGTTGGCCGATGTCACATGACTTTGAATCTCTGGTACTAAGCCTTTGAGGTACAGCTCAATGCGCTTGATGGGAGGATCCACCATTGTTGGACATAACACCGTCAGTTCGTTGGATCGTTTCGTGTACGCTTCTATCTCTGACCTTGTCATCCTCAAGTTTAAGAACTCCACTTCCAGCTGGTGGATGTCATCTCGACTACGGTATTCACGTTTGGATCGTTTCCTTAAGAATCATTCCATGGGGTGGCATTAGCAGCCGCCAGCCCCAGCATCTGGACTTGCGCGTTCCACCAAGTTAGCGTAGTGCCTTCGAGAGTACCAGTGGCGTACTTCACCCTATGAGCCTCAGGGCATTCACACGTCTCTAAGACAGACTCGAGCTTTTCAAACCAATGGAGGAGTCCAACAGCTCCTTTAGTGCCACTGAAAGTATTAGGACGACAGTCCATGATCGTCTTGAATATGCATGCAGGTGGCTAAGCGTTCTGACCTTGTTACGCGAGGAAGAAATGACATGGTTAAGCGCGATAGTTGGATCATGAGAGTAGGATCTATCATCCTAGGTTAGGTTCGGAATAGCAGGTTATACCTCCTGCCTGGGCGGCTGCGAGTGCTGCCATAACTTGTTCGTTGATAAGAGCCGTCAGCTGGCTTGAGTTAGGTTCACACGTTCCCTCATGATCTCATATCGAAGGAAACACAAATAAGAAAGGTGTCGCGAATGTGTGTAAGTGTGGAGTGACAGTAGGGAGCAAGCACAAATATGTTTTCAAACTATAGTTGCTACGTTCATCTAAGCATACCATGAGCAAAGTTCTATGCAATCTAGCAAGTAGGCAATATAAAACGTAAACCATATCACCTAGAATGTTGAGCCTTGCAAGTGGAGTGAAGCATCGTTGTGGATCGTAGAGCACTGTACAGGTTATGTTGGTGCATGTTTGTGACAACAGCTTAGATTTGGTCTTTGGATATCTTGTAATTAGTTAAACGATAAACAACTAGCGGGTTTAGCTTTGTATTAGTGAGTTAATAGAGTTTGGGCTAAACAAAACCCACATTGGGTGATGGGAGACGAATTGGGCCTTGCCCAAATTCGCAGCTCATGTGGTTTATCCTAGCCCAAGTAGTAACCTTGTGTTATATAAACAAGGTTAGGCTTTAGGGTTTAGGTTAATCAGCCAAAACAGTTTGTGAGGAATTTCGTGAGAGTGCAAAGGGCTTGGACGAAATTGTTAGTTGGTTAGGGTTTGATTGATTGTAAAACGGTTGTTTGGATAATCAATAGAAACCCGGGTTTGAAAGTGATTTGCTGTTTCTGTTTCCTACACGTTTTCTGCTTATTCTGATCAAGAGGATTCCGCACTCTTGATTGGATTGACAATTCTGTTGAAGATCCATACGAATAGGGGACTTACAATTGGTATCAGAGCAATAGGCTCTTGAAGGCTCGGTTCAGAATTGTTCTTGGAGAAACAGGGAGATTTTCGATTTTTTGAAACCTGAAAAATTAGGGTTTTGAAATTTTCGAAATTTTTGATATAATTTTTCGAATTTTTGAAATCTGATAAAATTAGGGTTTTAAAATTTTCGGATTTTTTTTTTGTTTGGTTTGATAAAATTTTCCAAATTTTTGGCTGTTTTGATCTTCTGGTTTGTTTGTTTGGTGTTTTGCAGGATTTCAGGAAAGATTTCATTGATTTTGGAAAAGTTTTCGGGTGATAGACTTGAAGATTCGAAGACTGTTCTTCGTGTTTATCGATCTGTTTTTCATAGTTTTCGAAATTATTTTGCTGATTTAGGTGTTTCGATTTTGCAGGATTCTGTTAGGAAAGATCTGGAAATCTTCAAAAGTTCGAAAAGATTAAGTTTCCAAGTTTACTGATCAACGAATTTGTGACCTGATACATCTGTGACCAGCGATTTTGTCTGCACTCTGCGAAATTAACTGTACCAGCATACGTATTGGCGAAGTAAATCCAAAGGCGACTTTGGTAACCGTGTAATTATCTACAGCGAAATTACTACGGTTTTCGGCGATTTTACAGGTCGTCGTAATCGAGAAATTGACCAGCGAACTTGACAGCGAACGTTGACCAGCGAATTTGAACAATATACCCAGCGAATTTAGCAATATATCCAGCGAATTTAATAGGAAAACCAGCGAAATTAACAGGGTGGAATTTTTGTTGGCAAGCGTCGATAAAATTTCAGTGTTTTGAAAATAGAAATTGATCCGTAGCTCGTTAGACAGAACCGTTTGGACCGTTGAATTCCTTGGATTTTTAGGGTAAAAAAAAAAAAATCCCGATTTCGGTTTTCGACTTTATATATCATTGGATTTGTCTTTTCGAGACGATTCTAAAGGTGTAATTTGGTAACCACTGTTTTCGGAGATATTTTGTACGGTTTTAACAGTCTGCAACGTTTAAGATGTCGAACATGACAAAATTGAATGCACCTAAGATGATGAAGGAGGAGAATTATCTTACATGGAAGGAAATCTCCAAGCTGCCCGGAATAGGCAGAAGAGTTACGCGGATCCAAGTCGTAAGGATTTTCACTTCGAAGTAGGTGACAAAGTCCTACTTAAAGTGTCACCATGGAAAGGGGTGATGCGATTCGGTAAAAAAGGCAAACTAAGCCCGAGATACATAGGACCTTTCGAGGTTATTGAACGTGTCGGGTCTGTTGCCTACAAGTTGAACTTACCAGAAGAACTCAGTGGAATTCACAATGTGTTCCACATCTGCAATCTAAAGAAGTGTTCCGCTGATGATTCACATGTCATGCCACATACAGATGTGCAAATAGATAAGAGCTTAACGTTTGTAGAAAAACCTTTGTCAATTGAAGATCGACAGGTAAGGAAGCTCCGAAGAAAGCATATACCTTTTGTAAAGGTCAAATGGGATGCCCGTAGAGGTCCCGAATATACGTGGGAATTAGAATCCACCATGAAAGAAAAATACCCTTATTTGTTTCAGTAAATCTCGGGTCGAGATTTATTTTAAGGGGGTGAGGATGTAACACCTCGCAAATTTCGGGTTTAATATTAAAACGACACGTGTCATGTCAAACAAAAACGCGTTGAAAACCCGGATTTAATAAAGATGTTTTCGGTAGGATTTAAAGTGGCGTCATGTTAAATTATTACCTCTGAACACCTCAATTATAAATCCCAAGACCCGATTTAATATTTTACACATCTATGCACCCTCAATTCAGGGAATTATTGCCAATAATGGAATTGGAAATGTATGATAGGATTCTACGAAGAAAAGAATGGAAACCCGTTGTTTTCGGGTCTTGTTATTGGATCTAATTGAAACAATGGATAATGGTAGGGTATGAGACTATTCTAGACACATTATGAAGGGCCCTAAGTGATAATTGATGCCCCAAAGTCAGAAGTTACGGCTGCCCTTTCGAAACACAACAAACAAAATCAAAAACTGATTCTGCAGAGGGCGTCGCGTAGCGCGACGGACCCTCGCGCTACGCGAGGGGTTGCCCAGCGACAGATTACCTGCTGTTGGCTGTTGTGCGCGAATGTGACCCTCTAATCCGGTTTCTCTTGCATGTGCATGGCCCCTAGACATCCCTACACACTAGTTACAAGTGTTGATCAATTGTGGATGGCCCTAGACTTTGTTGTCAACCTGTGGTGGTGCTTGAATCTTGTATATAAAGAAACCCATTCATTCACAAACATTCCTCACATCATTTGCAAACAATCTGATCATCTAAGGAACATCCAAGCTGATCAAGAGCCTTCCTAAGCAACCATAAATCAGTTTGTAAGTCTCTAATCCCTTCTCAATTAATTCTAGCTTCATTATTAGCTTAAAAGTCAATATATCGCGCTTAACGTTTGACTTCGTGATTTAGTATCGATATCTCAGTCGTATGTCGAATTAAACGTACCGTTAGATAGGTAATTATATGGGTATTAAACCCTTATAAGGGCGCATACCAATTCCAGACCTAACTAGGTCGTTTGTCGGGTCAAACGTTGACCGAAAAAGTCAACAGAATTACAAAATATGATTTAATGCACGATTAATGATCCGAGAGGTGTGTAACCTGTTTTAACCCTAATATAACATGGTAATAAGTATGAAAACTTGTCTACGCTTGCCCGACTCGACAAATTTCTGTTAAAACCCGGTTCGGAACCGAAAGGCGCAAAAACCTTGACTTTTGCTTTGACTTCGGTTCTGACCCGTTTTAGTTTGATTCGAAGATGCCTTAGTGCTTCATTAGAGTAGGGTTGCATGTTAGTATAAGTCTCTGTACTTGTTTCGTTGATTATCCGATGCATGCACACGTTTCCGTTAATCGCTTAAATTGGACCGTAATGCCCTTATGACCATACAACGAGAATTTTGAAAATGTGGAAGTACAATAATCTTAGTTACTGATTATTAAACATGTACGTAAATTTTCACGTCAATCGGAGGTCTAGATTAGGAGATATGCGCATTAGCGTAAATAATAAGCTTTTTATTAATTAAACGGCGCGATTAGCGCATAGCCTATCTAAACCCGATTTTCGGTACCAAAAATTTTACCCACTGATGTTAAATAATATTTTGGGATTTTTGAAGATTTTTAATTATTTTTAAACTGATCTTAAGCTAGGCTTATCGCATTGATTCGGTTAATACCGAATATGCCCTTTTAGGCCATAAAACGAGTTTTACGAATCCGTTTGATACCAATCCAATTGCCACTGATTTAAAATAATAAATAGAGTGTTTTGAGCCTGTTTTGCTGATCAGAAAACTCAGAATGGTATTTTAAACCGTACGTCGCTTAAAACGGCTTTATACGCGTATTAAACGCATAGTTTGGGTCTAGAACCACTTTATCACAAAAGACTTTATACCAACTGTTGATACCTGTTAAAATTGATAATTTTTCTGATTAAACCAGACCCGTATCTCATAGGTATTATAAATCCCTTTTATAACCTTCAAAATGACCGAAATACCCCTACGGGGCATAATTAAGGATTAAACTCGTTATGGGCATTAGGGAATATATCATAATGATATCACAACATATTTAAAGCGTATTAACTTAGGAAACCTGTTCGCGACCCTTTCGATTACCCGTCATGCGTTATACGCGTTCGGTTCGGTTTATGTAACTAGTTTGCATAAACTAGCCGAAACGGGTCAAACGATATCATTTTTATCTCAAAATCCAGAATGTGAATAATAAACCCATATTAAACAAGTCTTCAAACTTGTCGGGTCTGAATCACATTCTATCCGGTCTTCGCTTAATCGTGCGTACGAACCGTATCATTAAAACTGACCGGTCTAAGCTTAAGCTTAATCAAAGGCCCGTTAGTATTCTAATAGGTTGTATTAAACCTTCGTTCCAGATTAGGAGAACCAGTAAAAGCTATCTGCAATTTATTCGATTAAGGAGTTATACTTGCAAAGGTAAATACTTTTAACTTATTTTCCCTATACGGGCTTGGGTTACGGTACATAGCGTACCGCTTGATCGAGCATCAAATCTTCCACGCTTAGTGGTTAATTGAATAATTTGATCGGCTCGTTTTAAACAGATGTGTTTACTTTACAGCCTTTGGGGGGTTAATGACCATGTCCCGGATATCCTCGGCATTATCTTACGAGATAGCCACGACCTGAGCACGGGGTGTAGGCGTACTCCCGTGTATAACTCACTTAAAGTGGTGTGTCTGTTGATCTTTAACCCGGATACATTCCGGGCTAATGAACGCATAAGTAACATGTAAATCGTTCACAAGATTATAATATTAAATAATTCTCCCAAGTTAATAAAAATGTTTATGCCATGTGCATCCAAACCAAATTTTCAATCATTTTATAAAATGAGTCAGTTGAATGTATTTACCAGTGTAAACTGACGTATTTTCCCAAAAAGATTAAATCCAGGTACTAGGCGAAATAGGCTGGGATTCTCCTAAGCATCATTAGAAGTCTCGCAAGCTTTAGATGCCGAAGTCTGTTGAACTATAAACAATGTTTTAATTCGATCCTACTGTGGATAAACACCGGATGATTGTGACTTTGTTTACAATAAATAAATTCGGTTGTATTTTTTTTTAAATTTGCTTCCGCTGTGCATTATTATATTGTGTTGTTTGACTATTACGTTGCCAACCACGTCACGATACTCCCCCACCGGGCCCACCGGTGACACGTGGAAATCGGGGTGTGACAGGTTGGTATCAGAGCCAACTCTGAGTGAATTAAACACTAGCCTTTTGTGTTTAAATCTCAGTTACACAATTGCACATATTTAAACTTTCGAGTCTAGACTTATAACATAGGACAAATTCCACCTTATTCGGTTTTTGTTTTGTCCTTTAAGCTTTATATTTTTGTTATTGTTATCTTATGTTTTATTGACAGGAATAACAAAGATGCCTCCAAGATTCTTGCGTACGCGAGGACGCGGAAAGGGGCCGGTAGCCGCCCCCAACGATCACGAAGCAGGACCTTCGAATACACGAGGTCCTATCCCCGCCGAGAGTGATGGTACTCGACGGAACCAGAGAGGTCTCTTTCAACCGGCAAGACGGTCGGTTTCGAACAGCTCGACGACTCCCGCTCAAGACTCCTACGGGCCACAATCAGAAAATGAGCCTGGAGACTCACACCATTCGCACATACCGTTACAGCGATCAATGTCGCACCGCCCTTTTGGAGACCCCACTCCATTCTTTCAAGGCCAGTTTAACCCGGCGAATTATATACAAGAACCAGTGGGTTTTAACCCATTGGGACCGGAGGACCATTTTTCTGGAGGAAATGATATGGACGAGGAAGACGACCCCGTAGAACCCGCATCAGGAACTCCCAACCACCCAATCGAGGTCTCGGATAGTTCCATTTATCACGGGCCACCCTATAATGGTCCAGATAGCTTCCAGGCTATCTTTACTCGGCACGAATGGTATTATACACCTCCTCACCATTCGTCGCCGCATGAGCTGCAGCAGCCTCACTATTCTTCGCCGCATGAGCAGCAGCAGCAGCATCATCAAGATTCCTCTGGGAATCACCAATTTGTGGCAGTTACGCCACCGCCTCCACCGCCACCAGTTCAACCGGCGCCTCCGCAACCGCAAAGACATATGAGAACCGGAGCCCGGATGACCACACGAAGAGAAGAGTTTCATTTCAGCTCTCCTCTACAATCAAGTGGCAGAAATTATCAGCCGGATCAAGAAGTTCCACAATTGGGTGGACCATCAAACCCCGTCGCGCAGCAACCGCCACCAATAGGTTTTGATAACCAGATACCGGCATACACGGGTCCTTCGATGTACAACCCGTTTGAGCCACCGACTCACACTAACCTCGGTTACGCTGAAGCCGACCCGTATTTGGTAGCAGCTAATTACAACGCCCTTAACCAGGAGGGACCGTATGGAGGTCCTTGGGGAGTAGGCTACCCAGCACAGGGATACCAGATGCCTACACAACCCCCGTACTACCAACAACCCCCGCCGTCTCTGCAGATGTCGCCACCACTGCATCAGGAGATCCTACAAAGTATTAGGGAGGTGCGGCATGAGGCACGGGAAGACCGAAGGCGTAACCAGGGGATGTTCAAGACCTTGACGAACTTAATCAAGGGAAAGAGCAAGAAGGATCAGTAAATCCTTTATGTGTGTATGTCTACTATAAAATTAAGTCCCTGCGAGGACATTTATGTGTGTATGTAGTCCCTACGTGGACATTTATCTTTGTACCTAGTCCCTGCGAGGACATCTATTTAAGTAATCAGTCCCTGTGAGGACTTGTGTTTTAAATTTAACCCCTGCGCGGGTAAGTACTTGTTTGACCCCTACGTGGGAAATGGTTGTGTGAAAAGACCCGTTTAGGGCAATATGTAACCTATGTATAATTAATGGAATGTTTGTTTTATAAATTTCATGTTTGCCATTATGTGCATATATAAATTATAAATGAAGTAAATAAATTAAAATCATTCCTTTTTAAATTAATCTGCCTATGAAATTTATTTAATTAAGGATCTTAAAGTGTGAAACCTAGCCACGTGTCAAATATAAGACCGGGCCAAAATGGTAAGACCTATTTAAAAGATTCAATTCCCTGTTAACATCTTAAAACATGTTAACACTCCTGGCAGAAGTGATTCGTTAAAAATCACATACGTCATTTTTATAAAGGAATTCTTTAGAAGATTCCTAACCCAGTTTAATGATCTCTGAATCCTGGGTACATCATCAATTAAGATGATCATATTTTACCATACGTGGTAATATAATGCCTACGGGCCCTGCTCATTTCCATATGAGCCAAAAGACAGTGGTAGCTTTGACTCCCTGTCTAATAAAGGTAATGAACTAGGTTCAAACCTTAAAAAGTCTTGATTCTCTGAAGTCATAGCTTATAATTTAAATTGTCTATGTGACCAAGCCTTATGTGCTAATATATATTGTTATTGTTTATGTTAGGATAAATTTTAATTAAAATCCTAAATAAATACGATTGATAAGTTAACCAAATATGGTCTCTGTTTACCATGGTTAACGAATTACCCTAAGGGGTAATTCCATAATAAGATCCCAAATAAAAATATTGACCTTGTTCTCTGCAACAGTTCAATACAAATGGCTGACTCCAATGAAGTGAATAGCCATCCAGTGGAGCCGAATGAGAACGCCCAGATTACGTTAACGGGCGCTGAACTAAAAGCAATCATAGAAGGCGCTATCACACAAGCTTTGGATAGACAGTATGAGGAATACAGTGGTACTCGGAGTAGGACCCACTCTGTATCACATTCAAAGCCAAGGACACATTCAGAGGCTCATAACAAGCCTCCTCCCAAAAAGGATGTACCAAAGAAAAACAGTGATGATCGCCAGTCCACCAACCACCAAAGTAATCCATCTCAGCAGTTGGTACTGCATCAGGGACACCGTAACAAGGGTTGCACATATAAGTACTTTGTGTCTTGTAAACCCAGGGATTTTACGGGGGAGAAAGGAGCCGTAGACTGCATGACGTGGCTGGATGAAATGGACACGGTCGTGGACATCAGCGGATGCGCTGAAGGTGATGTGGTTAAATTCGTCTCACAGTCCTTCAAAGGTGATGCGTTAGCTTGGTGGAGATCTCTGATGGAGGCCTCTGGAAAGATCCCGTTGTATGGTATGTCGTGGGATCAATTCATCGCCTTGATCAAGGAAAACTTCTGCCCTCAACATGAGGTGGAAAAGATAGAATCAGACTTTCTATCCCTGGTGATGAAGAACCTCGATTGTCAAGCTTATCTGACAAGCTTCAATACACTGTCTCGGCTGGTTCCCTACCTGGTAACCCCGGAGCCAAAAAGAATTGCTCGCTTTATTGGTGGTTTGGAACCCGAGATCAAGTCCAGTGTAAAGGCTTCTCGGCCAGTTACCTTCAGGTCTGTAACTGACCTTTCCTTATCCCTCACTCTGGATGCGGTCCGGCAGAGATCGCAGAGGAATAAGGCGGCCGAGAAGAGGAAGCATGAAGATGATGGTTCGCGTAGATCGAACAAGAAGCACCGTGGGAGCGGTGATCACAAGAAGGGATCGGAGTCAAAGAAAGATGGGCATCGTTCTGGAGAGAAGCCCACATGCAAAACTTGCAAGAAACAGCACTTTGGAAAGTGCAGACTCGAATCAAACTCGAATACCGAGTCAAGGTCTTTTGCTTGCGGTTTGTGCAAGTCCAAGGAACACAAAACCTTGGATTGCAAGAAGATGAAAGATGCAACGTGCTACCGTTGCAATGAAAAGGGCCACATAAAGACTAACTGCCCTAAGTACAACAAGAAGCCTGAGGAGGCTAAGAAGACTAACGCCAGAGTCTTCAGGATGGATGCGAAAGAAGCTGTGCAGGATGATAACGTCATAACAGGTACTTTCCTTGTAAATGATGTTTTTGCAAGAGTACTTTTTGATTCGGGCGCAGATAAGTCTTTCGTAGATCATAAATTTTGTAAATTGTTGAATTTACCTGTCAAAACCCTAAAAGTGAATTATGAGGTAGAGTTAGCAGATGGTACCATTGAAGCCGTCTCTACTGAGTTAGATGGATGTGTTATATCCATTAAGAACCATTCTTTTCCTCTATCTCTACTTCCCTTTAAGTTAGCCGGTTTTGACATAGTTCTGGGTATGGACTGGTTATCTCATAACCAGGCCCAAATCGTCTGTAACATGAAGCAAGTAGTGATAAAGACTCCGTCTGGTGAATCACTTACCATTCGGGGAGATACCCAGTACGGACTGCCTGAGCACGTGACTATGCTCAAGGCTTCAAAGTGTTTGAAGAAGGGGTGTGTCATCTACATGGCACAGGTGATTATTGATGAGCCCAAACCAAAGTTAGAAGACATCCCTGTCATCTCAGAATACCCAGAAGTGTTTCCTGAAGATCTACCTGGCCTACCACCAGATAGACAAGTCGAATTCAGGATCGATATCATTCCCGGAGCTGCACCAGTTGCTAGAACACCATACAGATTGGCACCCACCGAAATGAAGGAGTTGCGGACGCAGCTAGATGAATTGCTGGCTAAGGGTTTCATTCGACCCAGTTCATCTCCTTGGGGAGCGCCAATCCTGTTTGTCAAGAAGAAGGATGGGTCGATGCGTCTGTGCATCGACTATCGCGAGCTTAATAAAGTCACGATCAAGAATAGATATCCATTGCCCAGGATCGACGATTTGTTCGATCAGCTTCAAGGGGCAAGTTACTTCTCAAAGATTGATCTGAGGTCAGGATACCATCAGTTGAAGGTTATGGATGAAGACGTTCACAAGACTGCATTCAGGACTCGCTACGGTCATTACGAGTTCCTAGTGATGCCTTTTGGGCTCACTAATGCACCAGCCGCGTTCATGGATCTCATGAATCGTGTCTGCAAGCCTTACTTAGATAAATTTGTTATCGTCTTCATTGATGACATCCTTATTTATTCTAAGAACCAAGCTGACCACGAGAAACACCTTCGTTGTATTCTCAAACTTCTACGTCAGGAGAAGCTCTACGCCAAATTCTCTAAGTGTGAATTTTGGCTACGAGAAGTCCAATTCCTTGGACATGTGGTCAGTGAGCGTGGTATCCAGGTGGATCCCGCTAAAGTCGAAGCTGTTATGAATTGGCAAGAGCCAAAGACACCTACGGAGATTCGTAGTTTCCTAGGATTGGCAGGATATTACAGGCGCTTCATTGAAAATTTTTCAAGGATTGCTGCACCCCTAACTTCCTTGACCAAGAAGAAAGTAAAATTCGTATGGGGCCCTAAGCAGCAAGATTCCTTCGATGTTTTGAAACAAAAGTTGAGCAACGCTCCTGTGCTTACCTTACCTGAAGGCGCTGAAGAATTTGTAGTTTATTGTGATGCATCACACACTGGCATGGGGTGTGTGCTTATGCAGAAAGGCAAGGTGATTGCCTATGCATCGCGACAGTTAAAGGTGCACGAAAAGAATTACACCACCCATGACTTGGAATTGGGTGCCGTTGTGTTCGCACTAAAACTGTGGAGGGATTATCTTTATGGAATCAAGTTTGTGATCTTTTCTGATCACAAGAGCCTCCAGCATCTGTTTAACCAGAAAGAATTAAACATGAGGCAACGCCGTTGGATGGAAACTTTAAATGATTATGATTGTGAAATCAAATACCATCCCGGCAAAGCGAATGTAGTCGCTGATGCCTTGAGCAGAAAGGAAAGGGTTAAACCCATTCGAATTAACGCCAAGCGTATGGAGGTAAAGAACAGTTTGATAGAAAGGGTGTTAGCTGCACAGAAGGAAGCTGTGTTGGAAGCTAACTATCCTAATGAAAAGTTAGGAGTAACTGAGGAGCAGTTAACTCTTAGCAAGGACGGAATTTTACGGTTAAACAGACGAATATGGGTTCCGATTTTTGGAGGACTTCGTGATGTCATCCTCCAAGAAGCCCACAGTTCCAAATACTCCATTCATCCTGGAGCTGATAAGATGTACCAGGATTTAAAGGCAAATTATTGGTGGATAGGCTTGAAAAAGTCTGTGGCCGCCCATGTAGCAAAATGCTTGACATGTGCGCAAGTCAAAGCCGAGCATCAGAAACCGTCAGGTTTGCTACAACAGCCTGAACTTCCTACGTGGAAGTGGGAAATGGTAACTATGGATTTTATTACCAAGTTACCCAAGACAAGAAAAGGCAATGATACGATATGGGTTATAGTTGACCGACTGACTAAGTCAGCTCATTTCTTACCCATCAAGGAGACTTATAGCTCCGATATGTTAGCCCAGTTATACGTTGACAAGATTGTAGCCCTACACGGCATACCTGTAGCTATTATCTCTGACCGGGATACTAGGTACACGTCACACTTTTGGAAGAGTTTCCAGCAATCTTTGGGCACACGTTTGAACATTAGTATGGCTTACCATCCTCAGACAGACGGTCAGAGTGAGCGTACTATTCAAACGTTGGAAGACATGCTACGTGCATGTGCGATCGATTTGGGAGGTAGCTGGGATAAGAACCTACCATTGATCGAATTCTCCTACAACAATAGCTACCATACCAGCATAAAGGTTGCGCCTTTTGAGGCATTATACGGTAGAAAGTGTAGATCGCCAGTTTGTTGGGCGGAAGTTGGAGAAGTCCAGTTATCAGGACCAGAGATCGTGTTCGAAACGACGGACAAGATTGTCCAGATTCGTAACAATCTCCAAGCTGCCCGGAATAGGCAGAAGAGTTACGCGGATCCAAGTCGTAAGGATTTTCACTTCGAAGTAGGTGACAAAGTCCTACTTAAAGTGTCACCATGGAAAGGGGTGATGCGATTCGGTAAAAAAGGCAAACTAAGCCCGAGATACATAGGACCTTTCGAGGTTATTGAACGTGTCGGGTCTGTTGCCTACAAGTTGAACTTACCAGAAGAACTCAGTGGAATTCACAATGTGTTCCACATCTGCAATCTAAAGAAGTGTTCCGCTGATGATTCACATGTCATGCCACATACAGATGTGCAAATAGATAAGAGCTTAACGTTTGTAGAAAAACCTTTGTCAATTGAAGATCGACAGGTAAGGAAGCTCCGAAGAAAGCATATACCTTTTGTAAAGGTCAAATGGGATGCCCGTAGAGGTCCCGAATATACGTGGGAATTAGAATCCACCATGAAAGAAAAATACCCTTATTTGTTTCAGTAAATCTCGGGTCGAGATTTATTTTAAGGGGGTGAGGATGTAACACCTCGCAAATTTCGGGTTTAATATTAAAACGACACGTGTCATGTCAAACAAAAACGCGTTGAAAACCCGGATTTAATAAAGATGTTTTCGGTAGGATTTAAAGTGGCGTCATGTTAAATTATTACCTCTGAACACCTCAATTATAAATCCCAAGACCCGATTTAATATTTTACACATCTATGCACCCTCAATTCAGGGAATTATTGCCAATAATGGAATTGGAAATGTATGATAGGATTCTACGAAGAAAAGAATGGAAACCCGTTGTTTTCGGGTCTTGTTATTGGATCTAATTGAAACAATGGATAATGGTAGGGTATGAGACTATTCTAGACACATTATGAAGGGCCCTAAGTGATAATTGATGCCCCAAAGTCAGAAGTTACGGCTGCCCTTTCGAAACACAACAAACAAAATCAAAAACTGATTCTGCAGAGGGCGTCGCGTAGCGCGACGGACCCTCGCGCTACGCGAGGGGTTGCCCAGCGACAGATTACCTGCTGTTGGCTGTTGTGCGCGAATGTGACCCTCTAATCCGGTTTCTCTTGCATGTGCATGGCCCCTAGACATCCCTACACACTAGTTACAAGTGTTGATCAATTGTGGATGGCCCTAGACTTTGTTGTCAACCTGTGGTGGTGCTTGAATCTTGTATATAAAGAAACCCATTCATTCACAAACATTCCTCACATCATTTGCAAACAATCTGATCATCTAAGGAACATCCAAGCTGATCAAGAGCCTTCCTAAGCAACCATAAATCAGTTTGTAAGTCTCTAATCCCTTCTCAATTAATTCTAGCTTCATTATTAGCTTAAAAGTCAATATATCGCGCTTAACGTTTGACTTCGTGATTTAGTATCGATATCTCAGTCGTATGTCGAATTAAACGTACCGTTAGATAGGTAATTATATGGGTATTAAACCCTTATAAGGGCGCATACCAATTCCAGACCTAACTAGGTCGTTTGTCGGGTCAAACGTTGACCGAAAAAGTCAACAGAATTACAAAATATGATTTAATGCACGATTAATGATCCGAGAGGTGTGTAACCTGTTTTAACCCTAATATAACATGGTAATAAGTATGAAAACTTGTCTACGCTTGCCCGACTCGACAAATTTCTGTTAAAACCCGGTTCGGAACCGAAAGGCGCAAAAACCTTGACTTTTGCTTTGACTTCGGTTCTGACCCGTTTTAGTTTGATTCGAAGATGCCTTAGTGCTTCATTAGAGTAGGGTTGCATGTTAGTATAAGTCTCTGTACTTGTTTCGTTGATTATCCGATGCATGCACACGTTTCCGTTAATCGCTTAAATTGGACCGTAATGCCCTTATGACCATACAACGAGAATTTTGAAAATGTGGAAGTACAATAATCTTAGTTACTGATTATTAAACATGTACGTAAATTTTCACGTCAATCGGAGGTCTAGATTAGGAGATATGCGCATTAGCGTAAATAATAAGCTTTTTATTAATTAAACGGCGCGATTAGCGCATAGCCTATCTAAACCCGATTTTCGGTACCAAAACTTTTACCCACTGATGTTAAATAATATTTTGGGATTTTTGAAGATTTTTAATTATTTTTAAACTGATCTTAAGCTAGGCTTATCGCATTGATTCGGTTAATACCGAATATGCCCTTTTAGGCCATAAAACGAGTTTTACGAATCCGTTTGATACCAATCCAATTGCCACTGATTTAAAATAATAAATAGAGTGTTTTGAGCCTGTTTTGCTGATCAGAAAACTCAGAATGGTATTTTAAACCGTACGTCGCTTAAAACGGCTTTATACGCGTATTAAACGCATAGTTTGGGTCTAGAACCACTTTATCACAAAAGACTTTATACCAACTGTTGATACCTGTTAAAATTGATAATTTTTCTGATTAAACCAGACCCGTATCTCATAGGTATTATAAATCCCTTTTATAACCTTCAAAATGACCGAAATACCCCTACGGGGCATAATTAAGGATTAAACTCGTTATGGGCATTAGGGAAGATATCATAATGATATCACAACATATTTAAAGCGTATTAACTTAGGAAACCTGTTCGCGACCCTTTCGATTACCCGTCATGCGTTATACGCGTTCGGTTCGGTTTATGTAACTAGTTTGCATAAACTAGCCGAAACGGGTCAAACGATATCATTTTTATCTCAAAATCCAGAATGTGAATAATAAACCCATATTAAACAAGTCTTCAAACTTGTCGGGTCTGAATCACATTCTATCCGGTCTTCGCTTAATCGTGCGTACGAACCGTATCATTAAAACTGACCGGTCTAAGCTTAAGCTTAATCAAAGGCCCGTTAGTATTCTAATAGGTTATATTAAACCTTCGTTCCAGATTAGGAGAACCAGTAAAAGCTATCTGCAATTTATTCGATTAAGGAGTTATACTTGCAAAGGTAAATACTTTTAACTTATTTTCCTTATACGGGCTTGGGTTACGGTACATAGCGTACCGCTTGATCGAGCATCAAATCTTCCACGCTTAGTGGTTAATTGAATAATTTGATCGGCTCGTTTTAAACAGATGTGTTTACTTTACAGCCTTTGGGGGGTTAATGACCATGTCCCGGATATCCTCGGCATTATCTTACGAGATAGCCACGACCTGAGCACGGGGTGTAGGCGTACTCCCGTGTATAACTCACTTAAAGTGGTGTGTCTGTTGATCTTTAACCCGGATACATTCCGGGCTACTGAACGCATAAGTAACATGTAAATCGTTCACAAGATTATAATATTAAATAATTCTCCCAAGTTAATAAAAATGTTTATGCCATGTGCATCCAAACCAAATTTTCAATCATTTTATAAAATGAGTCAGTTGAATGTATTTACCAGTGTAAACTGACGTATTTTCCCAAAAAGATTAAATGCAGGTACTAGGCGAAATAGGCTGGGATTCTCCTAAGCATCATTAGAAGTCTCGCAAGCTTTAGATGCCGAAGTCTGTTGAACCATAAACAATGTTTTAATTCGATCCTACTGTGGATAAACACCGGATGATTGTGACTTTGTTTACAATAAATAAATTCGGTTGTATTTTTTTTTAAATTTGCTTCCGCTGTGCATTATTATATTGTGTTGTTTGACTATTACGTTGCCAACCACGTCACGATACTCCCCCACCGGGCCCACCGGTGACACGTGGAAATCGGGGTGTGACAAAAGGATATGTGGGATGCATTACAAAAGCGATATCAGGGAAATGAGAGTGCGACTCAGGCATTCATGGCAGAGATAGTGCCAGTTGATGAGGCTGAAACTACTGTGAGTGATGCTGAATCTGAAGTGAAAAATGCTGAAGCTCAAGTGGAAAATGCTGAAGCTCAAGTGGAGAATGCTAAAGCAAAAGTGGATGCTGAAGTAGAGAAAGAGAGTGAAGCTGAACAGGTTGTTGCTGATGAAACCTCAGAAGTTCATGAGAAAGAGGTACAATCTAATTCAGTATGTTTGAGATGTCGTGAACTACAGGGTGAGGTTGCCAGGTTGACAACACAAAACCTAAGTCTGGTAAGTGAGATGTCTAACATAAAAGAAGCAAACTTTTTTGCTAAAAGAAATGAATCTACATACTTGAAAAAGATAAAAGGTCATGAAGCTGAAATTGAAGCTTTAACATGCAAGTTAAATGAAAAACTTCAAGTAATAGATTTAGCTCATGACATGATGGCTGAGAAAACAAAAGAGATTTATGAAAAATGCAAAGAGTTGTCAGATGCACAACTCAAAATTGTTGAACTTGAAAAGAAATTAGGTCAATTCAGAGATTCATCTTTTGTAATGAAACACATGATGGGTGGGTTAAAGAAGAGTAATGACAAGACTAGTGTGGGCTTCCAAGGCTTTAATGAAGTCCCACCTCCTCTTAGTCATGACTATTCATTCCTGCCTAGTGAAAATGAGCTAGCAGACTTTATGGCATCTACACCTAGTAGTTTCGGATCCACATCAAGTCAAGGTGATGGATCTGAGAGTGATGATAAGAAAAACAATAACAGTGAACCTTTGAAAAAGAAAAATTCACAGCCTAAGAATAAAAATCAAGCTTTTGTTAAAAAGATTAATTTTGTTCAAGGTAGTGATATGAAAAACGAAACCGCTGTTATTGAAAATGAATCGAATGTAGAATTTGCAAAAAATAAAAACATAGAAAAATCTGAAATCAAGCAAACTAAACAAGGTTCATCCAAGGGATCATCACCATCTGATAAGGGATCTACCTCAGAGACTCCAGCAAAGAAGTCTTCGAATAAGAGATCGTGCTTCAAATGTCACACCAAGGGACATGTAGCTAGCTGCTGTCCTAACAAAAAGAATGAAGCACAAGTTAGTGAGAGGAAGAGAGAGAAGTCACCAGAGAATAGTGGTGATAAACAGGAGAAAGTTGCAAATTCTCCAAAGAAATCTGTTGTTAAGCAACCAGAGAATGTTGCTATTGGTGTAGATAAGGCTAGAACAGGAACTTCACAGGTTCCACGTTTTCAAAGAAATCAACCAAGATTTCAGCCTAGATCTCCACCAGGCAGATACGAGAAACCTAGAAGCAATTTTAATGGAAATTCAAATAATTTCAGAAGTCAAGGTCAATATCAAAATCGATACCAAAATAATGGTTGTCGAAATTTTTATAACAATGGCTTTAGAAATTATAACAATCAAGCTTCTTGGAATCAAAACTCAAGGTATCAAAATCAAAATTTCCAAAGGTCAAATAGTCCAAATACATATAGGAACCCTCAGGACCAGAGACCTTATGGAAATCAAACCCCATTTTCATCAGGAAGTCTGAGATCCAAGACTCTAGTTAGGAGTAATGGATATTGGATGGATGTTCCAGTAGTTGGTGAATTTGGACGACCCAAGACCATTAAGGCTTGGGTACCCCAATCTAACTAATTTCTTAGTTGGTGTGTGCAGGAGCTGCTAAGGAGGATTATCAACTTATGTTGATAATGGCTGCTCTAGGCATATGAAGGGGGATGTGAGATTGTTAATATATTTATGTTAATTGATTTAAATTGAAGTTCAAAGTGCTGATTCGACACACTAGATAACCTGGCAGATCTTTATACTAAAGCTTTTGACAGGGCTCGCTTTGAACACTTAGTCGAGCTCAACGGGATGAGGAATCCTGAATAACTGGTTTTTCATAAGAATTTTTGTAAATAGTTTACTGCTTTTCTTAAAAATCAAAAATAAAAAAAAATTTGAAAAATCAAAAACATAAAAAAAAATAGAAAATCAAAAATGAGTTATCACTGTGTGAAAAATAAGAAATGATAGTACATTCGGCAAGTTAGACTGTCACACTGAAATGAAATTAAATTGCTTAAGTGTGATAGCAGCTTCATTATATGATGTACCAGTAGGCAAAAAGCATGAAATAATCAACTTACCAATGTGATATAAACTTAAAAGAACTGTGTATGAGTGGGGAACACATCAGTGGTGTATGGTTTAATAACCTTAAATCTTGCGTTGATAGATTGCCAAAATCTGAAGTTTTGGGTCTTTATACTGTTATTTCATCTGGGGATATCTTGGCTGTTTTTCTGTTCAGAACTAAAATTGTACATGACCTCAGGAAAGAAAGTCACTTGGAATTTGCACATTTCTATTTGAATGTCTGTATGTGTCCCGATACACACAATTTTGATCTAATTCTGAAATCTTCTCTGAAAAAAGTCGTGTACCTCCTCTGCTGCATCCAGATATATGCTGACCTGGAGGTGCTAGGCAACGACAGCTTCTGCTGCATCCAGATACATGCTGACCTAGCTGTACGTTGTCGCGCTATAGATCTAATACACCCGAAAGAGGCCCTCTAGTGCCCAAAAGAAACCCAAGAAACCTATATCAAACTGAGTAAAAACTCATTTGATCTGTATATTATACCATCTCTCCTAAAGATCTATTCTGTTCTCTTCTCAACCTATTCCCAGTTAAGATTTCAGAAATCTGGATTGGACTTGTGAAATATGTGGTAGGGAAGATACTTGCATGGTAGAGTGTGTTGTTTATATTTCCAGGATTTGATTAGTATTTATTTGGGTGTTCATTGTTAAGCAATCAAAACATGAAAAAAAAACAGATTATATGCAGACCTAGACATTGTCAGGATATCTTAAAGGATGAATTCAGTATACTCACCTACTACGATGAATCTTTGTGCATACCTTGATCGTGGGGGTATATCCTGAAGTGGGACACACTAGTATATCAGTAATTAATATTACCTTAACGTATCATATGGTAATGGTACTTGAAATGTTCATGCATTTTGTTTAAGAGGACAAACATACTGGTAATCGTCTTGGACTGCTTTTCACGAAAAATTAAATAAAGAATTATCTAATAGTGTGAAACAGTTTGATTGTGCTGATATGATCTTCTTACCAGTGATTCTCACAAAAATAGAGTGTTTATTGCTTTTCGTATTTGTTTATTGCTTTCAGAAAATATAAAAATACAAAAATAGTGTCTTTTTCTGTTTAAAATTTTTAACGTACGGGAAACTGTTATTCTTGGAGGAATTGTTACTGATAGGGGGAGACGGTGTTGGAAAGTGAGTTCAAAATTTTAAATCATGCGGGTTATAGTGTGTGTGATTAAAAAGTTTTGCGTGTTGGTGATAAATTGGAAAATGCTTAATCTGTTATGCAGTTTAACAAATCTCTTGAAAAATAATAATTTATTTAACTTATGTTGAAAAATTCTTATGGTTTCTCGAGATGTTTGTTTTATAGTAAACAGATTGAAGCAGTGTGTTGCTGAGAAGTTGTTGTGTTGCTGAGTTGCTGTGAAGATGAGAGTTTGATTGGATGCATGGTAGAACCTCCTTTCTATATTGCAGACAAAGTTGAAGAGTTTGAAGATTGTTATACATATGCTGAACTGGAGTTTACTCAAACGCTAAAGTTTTTGAAGATTTGGTGATTGGATGCATCAGCTTAGGGGGAGTCTGTTGCTGACAGAGCTGTTGAAGCTGAAGCTATCCAAAGACCAAAGACAGTGCAAGACTACATGAAGATTGCAAGAAGACTGAAGACAAAGTTATTTTATGAAGCTATTGTCAAGGGGGAGTTTGTTGGTGCATGTTTGTGACAACAGCTTAGATTTGGTCTTTGGATATCTTGTAATTAGTTAAACGATAAACAGTTAGCGGGTTTAGCTTTGTATTAGTGAGTTAATAGAGTTTGGGCTAAACAAAACCCCGACCACGTAGAACATACAAAACGTGGCGGAAACATCGGGGAGTGTTGTAACAGATTTAATGTTTCACAACCATGGAAATTTAAGTTTCGTTTTATTGATTAAAAGTGTTACAATGTCTTAATCAAACAATGAAAATACAACATAATTAACTAGTCTTGCATCTTTTATTGTCACTAAAGCCCAAGTCTGTCTATGTGTATCTTGATCATCTTATACAACAGCTCCTGAAAAACACATGTGAAAATAGGTACGTCAGCATAAAAATGCCTGTGAGATACATAGGTTTTGTGAAAATAAGATTCATGACTTATGTTTGAGAAAATGTTTAGTCATGAACCTTGTTATTTGCTTTGTCTTTTAAATCATTTGAAAAACGATAAGATCAGATGATAAGTATAAATAAATGTAAGGTTAAATGAATAACCAAGTAAAATATGATTGCATAAGATAAGTTGTTTATAAATCAATGTCTTGTGAAAAGTATGTTATTTGTATGAAATGTTCTATGTCTCAAACTGAAATGATTCAAATAACGTTACGACATGTAATACCATACAAACACTTATATATAGGAAGTACCAGCGGCGTATCCACCATGCTTGTATCATATTACACACGCATCGTTACTTAATCACTTAATCAAACTAAACCAGCCAATGTAAGAAGTCTATGTTTAAATCAATTGTCAAATGTATTAAATAATATGTCAAAGTGTTCATGTCAAGATGTAAATTATGTAGTAGGTATAACCAAATGTCAAAAGTGTTTGTGTCAAATGTAAATCATGTCAAAAGGTCTATGTCAAATATCCATGTCAAATGTTTATAGTCCAAAAGTAGTCAAGTAATGTATAACCAAAATGATATGTATGGTAAGTAAAATTTAGACTACTTAAACCATAAGTAAAAATGTACAAAACAAAGTATTGAAGTAAAACTTGGTTTAAATCAAAGTTATGTTTTGTAAGATATATGCATGCTATACTGAATATGAACATTTATGCGGTATTGTGAAAATTCATACATCCAAGCCTTGAGACAGACGGATAACTATGTAAAAGTGAGTTATCAAGAGAATATGTATTCGGATTCGGTCATTCCTTTCATCCCCTTTCCCTGGGATGTCCGGAACGGGATTTGTCAAGTCCTATGGTACCACTACCTACTAACGAACGGCATGATCGGTGTTAATGAATGTATAGTATAGTTTAAACAAACCAAATGTCATACCAAAATGTAAGCATGTTTTATGAAGATAATGTACCTAGTATGCTAGAGTAAACATACAGGGTAGAGCTGTAAAACAATGTGTCCATATGTTACTGGAACATATGCAACAGAGATGCAGTATAAAACAATGTACTAAGTATGCAAAGTCATCATACAGAGTAGAAAAGTCATGTAAAACAATGTACTAAGTATGCAAAGTCATCATACAAAGCATAGAACACCATGAAATCATGTACTATAAATGTACTAATGAACATAGCAAGTATATGATGTGAAAACAGGAAAGCACGAAAGTAACAAGTAGGCACATGTGTTTCACCCCAAAACAGTTTGGAAAACAGTAAAAGAGGGGTCTATGTACTCACTTGAGATTGCTCAGAAGTCCTTGAGTAACAACCAAACAATGCTAGAGATCGCGGATATCAAACGGCACCTAATATAGGTAACTATGTTAATTAACCGGACCTAGATCGGAAGATTGGGTAGCATTAGGGTTTGTAAACCAAACGAGTGTAGAGACTCGTGTCATTTGGTTTAACAAAGCCTACATACTAAATGAAACTTAACCTAAGTGTTTACGACCCATTACGACCCGTTTAGGTAGCTTATGCTACTTTAACGCGTCGTTCGCGTGAAACGCGTTCGGACCGCCTAACTAGTCCTATGACAAGTGTTATATGCCTAAACATGTTACATAATCAGTTATGTGACAAAAGTTTAGGTTACATATGCTTAATTACCAATTATACATAAAAAGGGTATTCTGGTAATTTACCTAAGGCATATAAACTACCTATCATACAACTACTTAAACGATGTGACCATAGGGTATAACCTCGGAAGGTTATTCCCTACCTACTATGGTCACCTAATGTATTTGGTCGGATCCTAATGATCGACCAAACTGGGTCGGGTTCGAAGGTATAGGCGATTTATTAGATCGCCTACCCTACGACCCTAGACAACGTGGTAATCAGTGGGCATAGTCCCAAGGGACTATAACCAACGTGATTACACTCACGTTGCGAAGTTCAAACGAACTTCGCATTGACCATAACTGGTCAATGTAGAAAGTCAAACAAAGTTTGACTTTCAGACTCAAAAGACTCGAAAAGCAATAAAAGAACGAAAGAATACTTACGAAGGGTCCCCGAATGCTAATCCCGATCCAAGAACTCAGGTATGAAACAATGGTTTCAACTTAGAGCTCTCAAATCAGAATTCTTGTAAGAAATGAGGTTGGGGTGGATGGGTATTTATAGGAATACCCGAACCGTTAGGATCGTTTCATGGAAACCGTGCCTAGATCTCACCCGTACACTTGTCGAGATGTTATGGTGACTAAATTGGCCACTCACCATAGGGTATCAACATGTGGCAAGGGATTAAGGAGTGGAGAACAGCTGTTAACAGCTGTTAATACGTCGAATCTGGTCCCGAAAGCGAAAAACTGAAGTTTCTGCATGTTTTCTGTCCAGCATAGGCAGTCGCGTAGCGCGACGGTAAAGGCCCTATGCAGTCGCGCTACGCCACCATGCACCAGCTTCAGAAAAGTTTCAAAATTGACAGTTTTGGTCCCTGTGGTGTTTTAAGGCCTTTTTCGATGCGTTTGAACCCCGTTAACCTCATTTCAAGGCTCTAAAATGAAGTTAAAGTATAGGGGACTCAAAACATGCTCAAAAATATGCCGGATGATGGTTCGTTTGGTCGTACGAACGCGATGTTCGCTTAATTACGACGGAATGCGCACAAGCGCGAAAAACGATCCAAATGACGCGAAGAATGGATTTTTCTTATGGCGAACACTAAAATATAATATAGTCATGCTTACATAAATTTTTGGATGTCCGGATGTATTCAGAACGTAAGTTATGCACGAAAATGCAAACTTGTGTACTTTTTGACACTTTTAGTCCCTGAATGACACAAAAGTTTATTTTAGCACACCGAACCCCTCAAAGCCTATTTCTAAGCTATGTAAAGGATATTCATGGTATGTTTAACTTTTGGTCATGTTCCGGAATGTCTGTTACAGTTCAAATTGGCATACTTTCGCAGTTTGTCAACTTTAGTCCCTGTAAGCGAATTAACTTGATTTCGGCATACCAAACCTTCCAAAACTTATTTCTAAGTTATGTAAAGGTTATTTAAGGTATGTTAAGCCTATTTCACTATTCCGGAGTGTTCGTTGCATTAAACTGGTTATATTTACGCATCGGTGCGCGTATAACCTTCCAGAAAGCGATTTAGAGTTTGAAATTGAACGAGAATTGATATGTGCAAATGATACACATATTTTTACAAATCCCAAGTATGAATTATAATATTTCATTGATTTGGTATTTGTTTGATGGCCGTGAAGGCACAGGTGTTACAAGGGTTTAGGTTAATCAGCCAAAACAGTTTGTGAGGAATTTCGTGAGAGTGCAAAGGGCTTGGACGAAATTGTTAGTTGGTTAGGGTTTGATTGATTGTAAAACGGTTGTTTGGATAATCAATAGAAACCCGGGTTTGAAAGTGATTTGCTGTTTCTGTTTCCTACACGTTTTCTGCTTATTCTGATCAAGAGGATTCCACACTCTTGATTGGATTGACAAT
Organism: Helianthus tuberosus; assembly: GCA_030545235.1. Lineage (NCBI taxonomy): Eukaryota > Viridiplantae > Streptophyta > Magnoliopsida > Asterales > Asteraceae > Helianthus > Helianthus tuberosus. Next base: position 166,748,822 of record CM060355.1, read on the forward strand.
TCTGTTGAAGATCCATACGAATAGGGGACTTACAGGTTATAGTCTGGTTTTAACAAAAACGTTTTCCTTTATTAAAACCAAGTTCTCTATAACCAATGGCTCTGATACCAATCTGTCTCACCCCCAAAATCCACACGCGGAGTATCACCACTTGGAGGCGTGACTGACCAGGATCAAGCCACCAATCATATTGAACAAACATGTAAGTAACCATAATTCAACTAAACAATATGAAAGGTGTTCAAAAACCAAAGCATAGTTAAATGTTTAGCGGAAGCATGATTTGTAAAACCCATAGCAAGTAGTAAATGTGAAATAAAGTATTGTTTAAAGCATGGCACCCACTGCCATGTCCCACAACGACCGTTCCTCCCTGTGCAAGCTCCATGGGTACCTAATGACCTGCAAGGCATGTAGCAACGAATCAACAACAAAGTTGAGCGAGTTCACAGTTGGTTGTTGTTTTAGTTGTTCCAAAAATAGTTCCTTTAACTGGCATCCCTGCCGTGGGGGTTACCCCATATTTGAAAATGTAAGTTGTTTAACCCATTAATTCTGGCAATCCAGCCGTGGGGGCTACCCCATGATAGTTATCTGGCATTTCGGCCATGGGGGCTACCCCATGTATTACAAGACCACGCGTATCGACTGCTACGAAAATGTAAGAGGTGCCCTAAGTCAATGTCTATCAGCATTGACCCTTTGCCCATAGTCCATTAGTACACGCCCGTCCGACTGGCACGGTGTGAGGTTTGTAAAACCTAATAGCGCTATTAACTAATGACCCGCTCGCCCTAGGCCTCGGCGATTAAGTCGATAATTGAGGGACTTCCTTTGATAGAGGTGATGGTCTTAAGATCGTGTACGTAGGCTTTACGTACGTGCCCTTCAATCTGAGGACAGTAGTAAGTATAACTGTACGTAGGTTTTACGTACGTGCCCTTCAACCGAGGACAGTAATAATTTGTTTAGTAGTAATAGTTGTACGAGTAGTTATTCAATCCCATTCCCAACCCCTGGGAATCCCATGCCTTGGCTAGTGTGAACTCACCTTGGTTTGCTCGGCAGATACACAGAAAGGTCAAGTCTAGCAGCTAGTGGTCAACCACGTCCTAACATGGTTACCATACAAGTCAGGTTTTGGTTTCAAGTGGTGCACATAAGTAACACATAAGCTAGCAGATAAAGAACACACACACGGATCATGGCAACCACACAATGCACGTTAACATATTAGCAGTCAATTACATAACATCTGATACTTGTACGATCCAAAGGTAAAGCCCAATAACAGGCGGCCCAACATGTTGTGCGGTCGGCACAGCCTTGTGCGACCCACATCATGTTGTGCGTTTCAGATAAACACCCGGCCCAAAAAGTCAAAAGCCCAACATAAGATACACATATACACGGCTCAACATATAAACATCTTGTGCGATCCATACATCTTGTGCGACCAGCCTTATTACCCAGCCCAACAACTACACATACGGTCCAAAATAACAAACAGACAACAATCTTGTGTGACTCAAACTTCTTGTGCGAATGAGTTGCCCTTGTGCGATCGAAACATCTTGTGCGAATGGACTCTTTGTGAGATCAGTTTAAACATCCGAATATTATGCATATTAGTTACATTGTTTCCAAAGATTCAATTCAGTTATAATCATTTAATGGTTTCCAAATTATGAATTTTATCAATATTAAATAACTCTAACCGAAAAAATATGAATATGATCCTTTAATCGGTCCAATAGAATTCAACCACATTCGACATATTCGATCAGATTTGTTCACGTGATCATCCATCCATACAAGTCAACAACAAATTCTTTCAATCACAGGAATAATATGATTGTCATATATTAAGTTGAATATGCACATGATCTACTGACAATTACATGTGAGTATGAAAACCATGACCAAAAATCATAAGGGATCCTTAATATACAATCAATTCAAGTATCAGACATATCAAATCATGCTCTCTACTTAGTTTATTTGTCACCAAACACCCCTCCCATGTGCGATTCCTTATTAATAGTCAATATCGATTAATGTGAAAGCATAAACAAATCATCATAATTATTATTCAATTTGAAATATCATCAACTATTGTCAGATACTCCCATGTGTTTATTTGTTCTATGTTGACTTTAACAACACAATGATCCATATCAATTGTTTAATATAAAACCATGATCCATCATATAACATCATCATACAATAACAATTAAAGTACTAACACAACATCAAACCATTCGGATCTAAACATGTATATGGCCGATTACATATATTCATGATCAATCATATATTATTCATACCAACATCACAACACATCCTTATATAAACATCAATCGAACAAAACACATAACAGGAAGCACTAACCGATTAAAGAAGGAGTAGAGGATTGATCCGAACACAAAGATCTTTGATGGAGAGAATGTTTGGCTGCCGTCGGGTTCTAGAGAGAAGGAAGAGAGCTAGGGTTTTTGTGTGTAAGGTGATTTGCAAAATATGAGGAGTATACCCTATCTCCTAGTGTTATGCGACAAAGAGAAAGAGTGGGCCGAACCCTCACTGGGCTGCCCATTGATCCGAATACACAGTGTAGCCCAAATGGGCTTGTGCGATCGAGTGGTGTTGTGCGTTTGGGCTCAACTATACATACATATATTACACATAACACAAAGTCATTCGTAACATTCAATACTTCAACATAGTTCATGTAATCACATCAGGTCTACATACGTTACAGCAAAGTACAAAATAGGTTCGGAAATACGAGTTGTCACAATCAGCGTATGATGGAGGTCGAAGCTGTGAAACATAAGACACCGGTTTTCCATGTGCCCTCCTGTAGTGGGCCTCCTGGCAACCGATACACGGATGACGTGGACCCCCGCACAATATACACCTAGAAAAGCTGAAATCTGTGTAATGCTTTGTCATCCGGCACAACACAACTCAACTACCAAGTTTAAATCACAAACATCAAAGAAAATCTTTTTTTTTTGGGTTTTTTAATTGTTATTATATTTTGTTTTTATTTTTTTTTATTTTCAAAACTAATACATAAGATAACACACGTTGCGCACTACTCCACGGCAACGGCGCCAAAATTTGACGTGAGGTCGTGGTCTCACGCAAATTTAATCCAATTACAACTAATTAGCTAGCGGTAAGTGGGTATCGAACACAACGAGTTTGTGGAATATGTGCTATCTTGATGTATGGCTAAATTAACTAAAGCAAACTAAATTGCAAGAAATGTAAATTCAGAATTTTGGCCATCGGTTTTAATTACTAGATTAAACTAAATTAAATTACAAATCAAGGTTAAGTTTTGTAACAGGATAAGAGGATAGTGATCATCCCGAGTTTCAGGTTTTAAGTGACAATTAACGTTAATGTTCAACTGGAAAGAACCACATAGACATGGCTCATGTAAGATCAATTGTTTGTGATGAAAGGCAACTAAGCACTCGGATTCCTAGAACGCGTGGTTGTTACCCGATGACCAATCAACATATATCCAACCCTAATCCCTCCCATGATATCTCGATTGCCAACGACATTAAGAACGTATGATTTAGAACTATGATCAAACATACATCAACAGTTTACAAACAACCAATCAAACACCATACTAAACTAACAACACATGCACAGTCTAATATATTCCAGAAATTAAAGAACAAAACATAAGTGTCATGAGTAAACCTTACATTCGGGATGATCACCAACGAGATTAGCCGCGCATAGTGTGGTGAATCATCATTACATCAATTATATTGTTCATAGGAATTAAAACAACAAACCTAATGTTAGAATCTTCCAAAATCCACACAAAAACACCGATTTTCGCCTCCAAGTACTACTCAAAACGGTTGGGAATGATGGATTTGAAACGACACCATAAAACATCATAAAATAGGGCAGTTACACATTTCTCGCTGGCATCCACCCTAAGCTACGGTGGCCACCGTAGCTTACGGTGGCTTGGAATGGCTTATGGTGGGTCTCTATTGCCTTACGGTGGAAGAAAAATGTTGGGGGCTACCATAATTTATGGTAGCTACCGTAAGCTATGGTAGCCTTCAGCATGCAATTTTGTTTTCTTCATAACTTTTTCGTTTCAACTCCGTTTTCTTCACCGTTTTCGCCTACGTTCTCGTAATTTCGTCCTCTATCATGTTATCTTTTTAATTCTTCCATACCAATAATTGATTTTTTTCATTTATTCTCCGTCTTTCAATCTCCAATTCAGTCGCGCCTATTCGAAGCTTCATTTCCACACTTTTAAGCCCCAAATGTACCTGAAACACAAGCAACCATAGTTATATAATTCTTGACAATTACCCGATTAAATGTGGGATTTTAATATCATTTATACCACTTAAGGGTTGCCCTACGGACTACCCTTCAATACCGAAGTACCACTCATCTTGGGGAGGCCATTCCTAGCTATGACCCACGCAGTGGTAGACATGAATGGTGGGACACTAACATTGAGGGTTGGGGACAAGGAAATGAAGTTTGGAGTTGGTAAAAGAGTAGAAGACGATGATCCAGTCAATTACATGAAAGTCATAGACTCAAGTTTGGATAATGCTCTCCGACAGTGCAACATGGGATGCAAAACATCCCACTTGGGTAACATATGACTGGCTTTGGGTCTAGCCAAGGACCCTTATAAACGTGGCGCACCACGGAGGCATTCCGCGGATCTATCCTTAGCTTAGTTTAGATTAATTTTTATGCTTTCTAGTTTAGTTTTGATTTTCAGGAATAAAACACACTCGGGATGGTGAAGGATACTAAGGGAAACTTGAACTAGCACCCCATGCACAAAAACAGAGCCACCCGACAATTTTTCTTCATTACAGCAAGTTCAGTACTGAAAGGATCGGGTTCACGACCTAAACGAGTCGGTTCAGAGGAATTCCATCAAATACAGGTGCGGAAAACAAGTATTTGACGTGTAAACAGCTTAATCTTCACTTTAACACTGATTATATTGATAATCGATCACGAATACAATCAGTTCTCACACCGGCAGCACCTCGGTATGGAAATTCAGAATTGATACTTATGATTTCGCTTGACCTTGACCTTCTATATATAGACATCAGGATTTCGCTTCAGCATGACTCAAGCGAAATCTTATCATGTTGATTTCGCTTGAGAAGCTTCAAGCGAAATCCCTTCAACATTCAAATGTTCAAGCGAAATCTTACTAACTCTATCACATTTTCTCATTCTACGTGCCCTGATCTAATCTATCTAGTCTAAGACTCGATACAAGACGAAGTCGACAGATGTAGTGCACCAACAGACTCCCCCTCAGATGTTGACGAGTCGACTATCGAGTCACACCAATACTGTGTCTTAACATCTTCATTCTTGATCAGTCTCTGGGCTTTTCTCTTTCTATCTTCTTTTCCAGAATCTCCTGGCTCTATCAGACTCCCCCTCATGATTTGCTGGTATTCATTTGTTCTTCAGCAACATCTGCTTTAGGATCGATGTCTGACTCAAATGTTGTTTACAAGATCATTGCCTGGCTTTTATCTAATTCTCTTGATCAGATCTCTTGATTCCTTAAGTTCATCAGCATCAGCAGCTAGCAAACTTTAGATTCATGATCAGAGTCTGACTTTTGTAAGCTTTGAATGAATTAACCTGGCTCACCTGTAACAATCTTAACCCAGAAATAAATTTTCTAATTTTAACAATTTAAATGCACCAACAATCTGATATAATCAGATAATTCTCTCTCATATCACAAACCAATGATGAACCAAATGTAGGTTTTAAAAAATACCAATTGTAGGATTTTAACAAACCTTTTTGACATTTTAAGATTCACTCCCCCTCACAACCAAGTCATCATGTTTAGCACTTGAAATTTTGACAATCAGCTTTCCAATACCAGTTGTCGAAAATCTTTTTGAATTTTTTAAAATTTATGCTAAAACACACTAAAATCTTTTTGTAATTTTTGATTGTAAAGGAATGCAATAAAGAAATATTTACAAACAATATTTTTGTGAGTTCGTGCAAGAGGATCATATCAGTTTCTGAAACATATCACTAACACCGTTAAGCTTTATTTCATATTAAGTTCTAAACAATTTACCTAGATTGTCAGTATGTTTGTCCACTTAAATTTTCACACAAAGTTCAATTGATCCGAGATACGTTATTAGTGTTTTAAGCACTTGAACTTATCCGTGTGTCCCACTACTTGAATATACTCCCGTATCCAGATCCCAATATTCAGTCTTACAGGTGAGTATACCACAGATGATATCTGTCAGGGGAATAAATTATAGTACGAGGGCCGTGAGAGCTCAGGTCGATACTCCCGTATACGCAGAGAGATGACGGCTTCGACTTTTGGTGTGTCCCCTTTAGAGGATCTTTTGCATTACAACAGCAGCGACTATCAATTTTATTGTTTCATCAGCTTGCTGAGGGCGATGCTATGTTTCAAGCATTTGCAGAAAGCATTATCCGGGGACTAGGTCAGAAATTCCTTTCAGCAGAAGTCCCGGGATAATACCCCAGATATCACTGAGCATAAAGACCTAGTATCTCAGAATAAGGGACCTTTCAAACAAGATTTCAGGGGTTACCTATATATCCAAGTTTGTGTTAACCCACAGAACAAGCAAGTTTGAAATTTAGGTTTATATCTCGTCACAATCTACTAAATGTGCAAAAACCTACTGACATATCCACAGTAAGATTGTTAATCACATTTTTCTTTACATTTCTTTAGCATGTTGTGATAGTCCACTGATGTACTATCATTTCCTCTATATGCAACAAAAACTCATTTTTGAATTTTATCATGTTTTTGTCTTTTTCAAATTTTCAAATGTTTTTGGATTTTCTGAAAATTTTTACTCCCCCTAAAATGCAAACACATTTTAGGAAATTTGAAAATAAACTATACAATAAAGTGACAACTGATATCGAATCGCATCAAATCGCCATTCACTTGGCATAAACAATCAGAACTCCCCCTATCACAAAACTATTTTCTCATTTAGATTTCAAAACACTTAAGTTTGTTTTAATCAAAATGATTTTTCCGGAAAATAAGTTTTTATGATATAATCATTTGTAGATTCGGGGTGTGATTCATCACATTGTCTATTCGAAATACCAATTGTAAGTATGGTCCAATCAAGTTCAACTTAATGACCTTGATTAACCTTTTCCATGTATGCATTTTCTATACCAATTGTAAAAATTACCACATGTAGGAATGTTACGTCTACATCACCATTTTACCAATCAGAATGCCAATTCCTGCTTCGCACTTACCAACCTGGAAGCTCCGGCGTAGTCATACATCCTGTAAACATCCAAACACTATCAAAAACTTTTAATCAAAAACTTCAAACATTAGAAAGATGCCGATTCCTGATCCACGATATAAACTTGGGATCTCCGGCAAGTCCTAAGACTTTAAGGAAAGCAAACTTCTACCCAAGTCTTCTTAGACTTGGTGGCTTCCAATTCTTGTGCAGTAGGGTTATAAGTTGCCTTTTTAGTTGCATAAAAATCTTTAACCCCCTTTACTTTCCCATCAAGCATTTTCTTGAAAATTTTCTTAACATTTTCATTGAATGTTTTTTCAACATCAAAATCTGAGCTTTCAACTTTATCAACCATTTGTTTAATCTCTTCCACACTCAATGATTTAATATCAACATCATTCATCAAATCTTTGATCTCATCTTGTGACTCCTCTGATTTTGTGGAATCAGAATCATCGTCAGATTTTTCACCTGATTTTTTAACAATCCATTTTTGATTGTCTTTTGCACTCTTTTTGTACAGTCTTTTAGAATTTTCACCAACTTCATTCTTTGAATTTTCAACAATTTTGACGTTTGTAGTTGGTGAATCATTTTTTCAACCACTTTTTCTTTAAGTTTTTCAGAGACTCCCTGTTTTTTGTTGACTTTGTTTGGACAATTGTGAGCGATGTGTCCAACAACTTGACATTGAAAACAAGTTCTTGTGTCTTTTGTTTGAAAAACTCCAGTTCCTGTCCTTTTTCTTTCAGCAAGGAACTCTTGATTTGATTTTTTCAAAGATAAGCTATTTGACTCCTCTTCATAGCTTTTTCCTGCAACATATGTCATTTTTGATTTAAAATCTCTAACATATTTTTCATTTTTACGATTTTCAGGTGGAGTAAAACCAAGACCTTTCTTTTTGTAACTACAATTTTGATTTGTTTTCTTTTGAAAACTAAAATCAGAATTGTAATTCTTTTTTCCTTTTTTCTTGTTTAACCTTTGTTGAACTCTAGAAGTGTATTTTTTAGGGTTTTCAATAGATTTTAGATCCTTAATTTCAGAAAAATTAATTTCTGTCATTTTGAAAACCTTTTTAATCATGTCAAAACGAACACTTCTAATCGGAAACTCTTTGTCAGAGTATAATTTGTCCGAATCATTTAAAGTATATGCAACTTCAAATGTTTCATCATCCAAATTTGCTTTTGATAGCAAAAATTCTTTACTGTAAGACCGTTTTTCCGATGACTTTGAACTGTTGACTGACGAACTTGAACCCCCAGACTCAAACTTTGACTCAGACACCTCCTCAGTATCCAACACCTGATCGACCACCTTTTTGATTAACTCAGACTCATGATCAGTATCAGACGAGGTAAACGTGATATCAATGTTATCTGGTAAAACGTCAGTTGTCTCGGATTTTAACTTTATATTGACTGCTTTTTCGACTTGCTCCTCATTTGGTTTTCTAGGAGAATACCCTTCCCAGATAGGCGGCGGACACTTGTTATATTTAACAGTCGATTTCTTACCAGTCTCATTCTTTTGCTTTTCATCCTGAAATGCTTCAAAACCTGCAACAGTAGGATAAACTCGATCAATAACATAATCAGAACAAGAATAACTCAGTAATAACCTTCTGATCCTTTCATTCTCAATCTTTTCTTTCTCCAACTCTTGCTTTAGATTAGCATTTTCTTCGATGTAATGATTAATTGCCTTTTGCTTTGTCATCAACGTAGAATTCGTCATCGTTAAAGCTTTTTCTCTTTCAGAATTCGTTGTTTGAAGACCTGTCACAGTTCTGTTCAACACGCTATACGATTCTTTCACATAGCTGATGTCAGATAGTAATTTTTCTATCAGTTTTTCTCTATCAAACAGAATCACATCTTTTTCTTCACAACTTTTACAGACTTCCAAACACTTCTTGCAAGGCTTTTCAACTTCAACAATCTTTTCAACCTCAATTGTTTTTACCACTTCAATCACTTTTTCTTCATCAGTTACCTTCTCAGCTTCAGTTACCTTTTCTTCAACAACTACTTTAACTTCCTCATTCTGTTGTTGTTCTTTAGCAGCTTGTTTCTTCTTCAGTTTCTCCATGCGATCTGCAAAATAGAAATGAAAACTTTCAGGAGAAAGATGATGTTTAGCCATATTAATATGTTTCTCTTCCTCATCATCACTGCTAATCTCAATCGGTGTTTGATCAAACTCTACAGATTTTTCAGAATCAGCATCTGAAATACCAGAGTCAGATGGTGTTTGATCAAATACAACTTTCTTTTCTGAAGTGTCCTCATTAAGCACACTCTCGTTTGTACTTAATGATTCAGAATCCGCACTTTCTAAACTTTCTTCAGATGTAATCGATTGATCTTTCACTTTTTCACCAATTGAATTCATCTAAGTAGCAAACAAATCTGGTTCTCTAACAATCTTTGCAATGAAAGCTTTGAAATCCCCTTTTTCATCAACAAACATATCCCAGCTGAATCCTTTAGGTAGTTGTTCATCATTTTGGTCCACTAAACATGCTGTGCTGTTAGAAGAAATGTAGTTGCTCCAGTTGAAATCTACCAAACATCCTTTCTTTGAATCTTCAATCTTTCTACCATGAGCCGTTTGTGAGTCTTGTGTCTGACCAACTTGCTGATAAATGGCTTTCCGGTAGTAGTCATCTTTTCCAAATGGATTTTGAGCACCACTAACTTCTCTGTTCTTGCACTCCCGCTTAAAATGACCTTTTTCCCTGCACCTGAAACAAGTAACTTTAGATTTATCAAAACCTAAAGTAGAAACACAAGCATCAAGAAAATCATTTCTCCTGGTAATTGTTTTGAACTTTTCAGCACGTCTAAGAACACTTGCAAGACACCATTTGATATCCATTAGTTCCATCTCTTCTGCATCTATTTGGTCGTAATCCTCTTTGGTAAGCATAGGATTTCCAATTCGACCAGCCACTAAACCTTCATATGAGATAAGCACGGAACCAAGTAAAGCCATATGATCTTTTGCAATGTCTTCAGAAAAACTTTGACCTTCTGGAAGATTTAGATCTATGTTGCATTGAATCACACAACCATTTCCCATCTTTGTGCTTTGAGCCTGAAAACTTTCTGATGAAGTCTTTGGATTGACACTTGGATAAGATGAGAATCCACTGTTGCTTTTGTTTGAGTTTTGATCAGTCTATTCTGTAGAATCTCCAACACTATAAGCAGTCTGAATTTTCGGACTTCTCTCAGCTTCTGAAGTCGGAACACTACCCTTGTAATACATCTTTACATCTTGTTGACCACTTGGATTATTCATCCTTGCAATCTTCTGGTGTTCCAAATCCTGACTTTCAATCTTTTCAATGAACTGAGAGATCGACAATCTATCATAAACTCCAGTATTCTTCAGTATCATCAAATAAGTTCCCCACTCTTTCTGAGGTAATGCATCAGCAAGTTTATCAACCCATTCATCATTTTCCTTTTTAATGCTCATCATTGACATTGTTCTCACTAAGTGACAATATCGTTCAATGAGTTTCTTCGTATCTTCTCCGGGTAAACTTGTGAACAAATCAAATTCCTTTTTAAGCAATGCCTTCTTGCTTTTAATCATACTCGTACTGCCTTCAACCTTGATTTTTAGAGCATCCCATATTGATTGTGATGTTTTGTCATGTTGAAGTAGTATGAAGATGTCTTCTTTGATGGCCTGTTGAAGTAAACTGATCATCATCTTTTCAGCTCGGTATATTTCCCGTTCTTCTTTACTAAAATCTGAAAGCTGTTTTTCAGTCTGCATTTCGGTTTGTGGTGGAGTATACTTTGTCAGAATACATTCCCATGATCTTAGATGATTTGCTTGCACCCAGTTTTCGAATCTATCTTTCCATCCATAGTATTCTTCAATTCCCATTAGCTTCGGGGGTTTCTGAGTAGTCCCCATTTCATTTTCAGAATTCATGTTCTGAGCAATGGAAGATGAACTAGACGATGTTGCAAACGCGTTGTGAAAATCGTTATCCATGTTTCAGACACTTTCAAGCGAAATACTATCTTTCAAGCGGTACCCTTCAAGCGAAACAATTTAAACTGAACAACTGTCAAGCGAAATTCTTGAAGCGAAATACTTTGAAGCGATCCTGAATAAAGAACCCTGAAGCGAACACCTTGAAGCGAAAATCTTGAAGCGAAAACGAACTCTGTTTGAAGCGAAATGTTAAGTGTCGCTTGAAGTTTCAAGCGAAATCGTCCAATAATACTGAACTGTTCAAGCGAACTCCATTCAAATGTCGATTTTGATCACTTTTAGGTCGAATTTTGCTGTGAAACTTTCAAGGGTTTGTTATCTAGTACTTTTAAACAATCTGTGAGAAATTGAATCAATTTTGACCGTGAAATATTTCTGAACTAAGAAAAGAAGGTGTAGAAGTAAGAAATTTTGATTGATTTCGGCTGAATTTTGCAGAACTCCTCCTCCTGAGCTCTGATACCAATTGAAAGGATCGGGTTCACGACCTAAACGAGTCGGTTCAGAGGAATTCCATCAAATACAGGTGCGGAAAACAAGTATTTGACGTGTAAACAGCTTAATCTTCACTTTAACACTGATTATATTGATAATCGATCACGAATACAATCAGTTCTCACACCGGCAGCACCTCGGTATGGAAATTCAGAATTGATACTTATGATTTCGCTTGACCTTGACTTTCTATATATAGACATCAGGATTTCGCTTCAGCATGACTCAAGCGAAATCTTATCATGTTGATTTCGCTTGAGAAGCTTCAAGCGAAATCCCTTCAACATTCAAATGTTCAAGCGAAATCTTACTAACTCTATCACATTTTCTCATTCTACGTGCCCTGATCTAATCTATCTAGTCTAAGACTCGATACAAGACGAAGTCGACAGATGTAGTGCACCAACAAGTACGGGCCATGCTCAGCAAACACGACCCGGTGCTCAAAGATCTGCAGAAAAACACCCAGTTCAGGTAACTGGACACGGGGCGTGTTCGCTGAACACGCCCCCGTGCCCAGTCTTCTGTTACTTTCTGAAAATTTCTATTACTGGCAATCTGAACACGGGGCCGTGTCCAGATGCCCAGTAACATAAAATTTTGTTTTTAACACACCTTTTACACATTCAATCAACCTAAAAACTTATTTTTGGGACACATTGAGGATAATGTGTAATTTAAGTGTGGGGGGGATGCTAAAACCTTGAATTTTGTAAGTCCTAATTACAAGCCTTACACAAAACTCTATTGGAACCGCTAAACACCCCAATTTTTTTTAAAGCTTATCATTTTTTACTTGTCTTGGTTTAATTTGGGAATAACAAGTTCTAAAAAGGTTATACTTTTACGAATTTACAACCGATAGCGTCGTGATAAAAAGAACCAACATAAGAAAATTATGAAACAGCATGACAAATCTAGTTAAAATTTGATTATATATACTTAATCACATAAAAACCCATTCCCACAAAAAGTGAGTTTTGTGCCTTTGTTGAGCATACAAATACACATCTTTAAACTAAATGCTCATTTTTCGTTTCTTGTGTGAATAGCCGCTTGGTTTCTTACGACTCTAGAACTTGCCATGACGATACATTCCCGGTCCTTACCAACTTAAACCCAAGTAACTAAATGATGGAGGCATTAGGACTAACCCGTTTTCTTTCAACACCATTATTTTTTTACCACCTACCCAAAATCCCCCTAGTTAACCCCTTTGAGCCTAAACCTTTTTCATTTCTAAACCCACAAAGCAAACACCCTTTACCCACCAAAACCCTTTTTCATTTTAAAACACTTTATTTTAGTAAAAAGCTCGGTTTTTCATGTGACATCACTTATAAAAAAAATGATGTAGTCAAGCAATAAACAAACAAGTTCATCAAAAAGAACTTTGTTTGAAAAATGCTTCATTAGAATAAAAAGTCACAAAAATAAAAAGTCTTACGAAAACCGATGCTTTTTACGCCTTTCGCCCTTTTCTACTAACCACTAACCCAAAACCACCTACCTTTAACCCAAGCCTAACCCTTCCCCCAAAGTCCTCTTGATATTCACAAAGGTTTATAGTTAAAAAGGAGGAGGATTGATTGCTTGGCAAGCATATGGTAGAAGTAAGTTCCATGCCGGTCCCGAGTGTTTCATAAAAATACATTTTCGGCCGAGTGTTGAGTGATCTCCCATGAGTTATGTGAACTTGTATATAAATGGAATTTTAAAGAGGCATGTTATGCCCAAATAAGTAATTTATCTTATGTAATGTTCTAAATAAATCATAACGGATAGGATTGTAAATAACATAAAAATAAAACCTAATAAAGATCTTGGAATCCCGACACTCAAGACAAGCCCAAAACCTTCTCTTCTACCCATTTCATTTGGGTGTGTAAGCCACATTATAAAGAGTTTTTCTTGAGGACAAGCAAAGATTCAAGTGTGGGGGTATTTGATGTGTGTAAAATGCAACATATAAATTACATCAAATGGGGCATAAAACTAGCCCTTTTAGTACTAATGTTGGAAAAAGTGTGCGTTTGTCTTCCTTTTGTATTTTCAGGATTAAATGTGCTCAAATGGACAAAAGAAGCAAAAATGCAGCAAAAATCTAACATAAATACAAGAAAAGGAATAAACGTGGCATGCCCGACCCCTCAACAACATCTTCCCAAGCAAAAACAAGAGATCAGAAGGCTGAACACGGGGGTGTGCCCAAGTGTCTGCAGAAAAGACAAAGTTGTAGAAGCTTCTATCACCCAACACGGGGGCATGCCCAGCGGACACGGGGCCGTGATCAATGCTAAGATTCGTAGAATCCAAGCAAATCTTGATAGTACAGATACGCTTCTGCACACGTGGCCATGCCCAGCGGACACGGGGGCGTGGTCAACTAATGCAGACAAACTGCATTTAATGAAGAAAGAGAAAGTGGGTGGACATGGGGCCATGCCCAATGGACACGGGGCCGTGTCCGAACTTCTGTGCAGGCTATAAATAGAGGTGCTTGGTTCACTTCAAAGGCATCCCTTGGCAAACCACCTCTCTCACACTTCACCCACCCACCACCACCATCACAACCCACATCCACCACCATCATCCATCATCCATCATAGAGTGTGTGTTGTAGTCTCAGGATCCAAGAGTGATAGTAAGAGTTCTTGACAATCAAAGGCCATGTTTGCCTAAGTCTCTTACATCACTTGGTGAAGACAAGCATTTAGTGTAATACTTTTTATTTTTAATGTTTTCGCACTTTTCATTTGGTTTTGTATTAATGACTTTAATAACTAGTTTCTTATGTTGAAGATGAAACTTCCTTATCATTTGTCCGTGGTGTCTTGGCGTTATTTACTGTCTATATAAAATAAAAGATTTACACCATTCATATCTCTTTGGTCTATATAGAGATATGTTGGCTACCTAGTCGAGGGTTAAGGGAATGGTTTGGTAAGGTTCTTGCCTTGTTCAGTGTATAGATCCTGCAAGGACCTGGGTCAAGCTTAGTAGGACCTCCTTCAATACCCACTTGTATTGGATGGCGGGGGTTCGAATTTCTTGATCCCCTCATATGTAAACTACTATTAAAACATTAACCCGGCTACTTATGATTGTATCCCTACTGACTCAAACTACTTAGCCGACGGTAATGTCACCTTCAAAAGAGGGGTCTACCACATTACGCATTAATAACATAATTAATTATCTTTCAATAATCCAACCCTTTAGGATTGTATCCTTGCTGACTCAAACTACTGGGTTAAGGGTAACATCACCTTCAAAAGAGGGGCCTACTACTATAACTAAGATAATCTCTTAAAAAGTGCAAAAGTGCGGAAATAATCAAAGGTTACACTAAAGGTGAGTCAGATCCAAGTGATTCATCTTGTCTATCTGTTTTTATTTTTATTTTCAGCATTTTTTGTTTTTATTTTCATGTTTAAACCTTTTTTCTAAAATTTTGATTTGATTAGACGTTGAGGATAAACCGGTACTAAAAGCTCTTGTATCCTTGGACGACCTCGGTATCTTAACAACGCTATACTACGCTCACGATGGGTACACTTGCCCATATGTGTGTTTAGTGTTAGTAAAATATCGTATTTTATAAATTTAAAAATTGACTAAAGTGTTAAAAATGGCTAAAAAATATACATAAAAATATACAACGCTACACACACATCAGTTTGCGTTGTGTGTCGATGTGATTTAATATAACTAATGTATGTAACACCCAAAATCGTGTTAAGCAAAAAGGGATCGACTATACTCATAGATGATGGTAGCTACTAAATACGAACTGTATTGGACTGAAGGGAGCGCTTAGAGTTAGCCTGATCACAGTACGACAATATAAGTGTTGAACAATGCGTAAAACGGTGCGCTAGATCGGATGTTGGTTCGATTGGAAGGCCATCCGGATGGATGACCATTCGGTCGGATGGTTATTCGACTGAGGGATGTGAGTTTGTAAATGTTGAACTTTTGAAGTTTTCATTGTAGTATAAATAAACTCACTCGATCGGATGGTCATCCGGACGGATGGTCGTTCGATCAGTTGGCTATTCGTTTGAAACTGATAATCTTTGAAATTTTTGTAAAAGTTTAAGTGTTGAACTTTGGGAAGGGTTATTACCTGACCGGATAGTTGTTTGATCGGATGGTGGTCCGATCGGACGACAATTCAATCAAGCAACTGTTTGTTTGAAGCTTTAGAAAAAACATTTAAGTTGAAAAGTTTGGGTTTGACGGAGGTGGTGTGACAACGTGTTAAACAACTGAAATCACATCTAGTCCAGCCCGTTCGGTCGGACGGGAATCACCCCGTTCGATCAGAACTAACTGTTCTTGACGGAGTTTCATATTCAACCCGTGGATCGGTCGTCTCTCTGATAGAAATCTATTCTCAGATCGGTTCTTTACTAGAGAATGAGGAGAGAACCCAAACGAGTCCAGATTCTAACGGTTTTGAGTAAAAAGTGAAAGATTGTTGAAGAAAAATTTGAAACAGTTGTTAAGTGTTTAGATTTAGCTGAAACCGGTGTAAAATCATGTGAAAATCCTTTAGATTCGGACGTTTCTTGAGGAGATGAGGTCACACTTCAGTGTTCATAAGAACTCCATGATGCGTCACCTTAGAACAGCTCAAATCCGATGATTTCATGGTGAAAATTGTGATTTGATGGAGAAGATGATGAGAAAGTGTGTGCTGATTGTGAAAGTACAAGATTTAAGATGAAAACTTACAAGAATCACGAGAAATCAAGAGAAAAGAGCTTGGGAGTGCGTGGGTCGGAGAGAGCTGTCACATCAATGAACAGTGATGTGACAGGAGGAGTATTTATAGGTGAAGGGTGAGAAGGGCGGTGCAGAGTAGACTAGCCAGTCTAAACATTCACAAGTAACACATAATAACACACACACATATATAGAACATTCAATTAACTGCGATTCGAGTTGCGATGCGATAGCAATGATATAGCGTTAAGTAGATTAGCGTTTAATTGCGTTTATCGCATTGTTACTTCACATATTACAAATCATAAATTAAAATAGCGTTAACCAAAGTATCGGTTATCGGGTTCTAGAGTACAAGAAATAATTAAGTCAGAAATGACAGATCTGAATAGCAATTTTTCTTCCTTTGACTTGTACTTTGACTTTTAAAAGTCGGGTTGTTAAAGCCTCCCCTACTTTAGGGAATTTCATCCCGAAATTAAGGCGCAAGCGTAACAAATAGTTGTGGATATTTCGCCTTCATATCACTCTCGAGTTCCCAGGTGAACTCGGCGCTGCGTTTGCCTTCCCAGCGAACCTTCACTATGGGAATGCGTGAGCGTCGAAGTTTCTTGGTTTCTCGGTAAGTGTAATGCTTCGTCCACTTGTAGATCCTCAAGGGTAACATGTAAATTCTGCTCGGCTAGACACTTTTTGAGGTTCGAAACATGGAAAGTCGGATGGACGTTGCAGAGTTCCTCCGGTAATTCGAGTCTGTAAGCTACCTTGCCAATTCATTCCAGAATCTTAAATGGTCCAACATATCGAGGCGCGAGCTTTCCTTTCTTCCCGAATCGGATCACCCCCTTCCAAGGTTAAATCTTTAGGAGTACGTGATCGCCAACGTCAAATTCAAGGGGCTTGCGGCGTTTATCGGCGTAACTCTTTTGTTGACTCCGAGCTTTCAATAGATTGTCTCATATCTGGAGAATCTTGTCAGTCGTTTCTTGCAATAACACAGGACCGGTAATTTACGCATCTCTGATCTCGTGCCATACAATAGGCGATCGACATTTTCTTCCATATAATGCCTCAAATGGTGCCATTTGAATGCTAGAATGATAACTGTTATTGTACAAGAATTCGACTAAAGGTAAATGCGAATCCCAATTACCACCAAAATCTATCACACACGAGCGAAGCATGTCTTCAAGGGTGCGAATCGTGCGTTCAGTCTGACCGTCAGTTTGGGGATGGAAAGCGGTACTTAGATTTAGAGTAGTATCGAGAGCGGATTGAAACGTTTCCCAAAGATGTGAGGTAAACCGACCATCGTGGTCAGAGATGATATCACGAGGTGTCCCATGTCGACAAATGACTTCGTCGGTGTAGATCCATGCTAATCGTTCTACCTTAAAGTCTTCTCGTATCGGCAGAAAATGAGCAGATTTAGTAAGACGATCGACGATAACCCAAATGCTATCGTGACCTGATGTCATACGCAGGAGTTTCATTATGAAGTCCATAGCTATACTCTCACATTTCCACATAGGGATCTCGGGTTGCACGAGTAAGCCAGAGGGTCTTTGTTGCTCAGCCTTGACTTTAAAACAAGTCAGGCACTTCGAAACATAGATAGCGATATCCTTCTTCATTCTAGGCCACCAATACCAAAGACGGAGGTCATGGTACATCTTGTCGGCACCGGGATGAACGAAATATCAGGATTTGTGGGCTTCAGTCAACAATATCTCCCGAAGGTTATTGCGACTAAGGATCCAAATGCAATCGAGATAGTAATGGATACCGTTCGATTTGGTGACAAGTTGGGTTTTAGCACCACACTTCTTCATTTCCTCTTTCAAGGTGTTCTCAATGAAGCAGGCGTGCTGAGCTTCACGAATTAAAGCTTCGAGGTCGTGCTGGGCTTGAATCAGCCAGCATGGTTCGTGCCGCCTCTATAAGAGTGCGATTTCGTCTCTCTGCCACTCCATTTTGTTGCGGAGTTTGTGGTGCACTATACTGTTGTTTGATTCCCTTTTCTGCACAGAATGTATCCAAGGTGATATTCTTGAGCTCTATCCCATTGTCTAATCGAATAGCCTTCACTCTTGTACTTGCTTGGTTCTCAACCAGAGTGATGAACTGTTCAATTAAACCCGCAGCCTCATTCTTGTGACTAAGAAAATAAACCCATGTGTAACGAGAGTAATCATCTACGATCACAAGACAATACGACTTCTTACCAATACTCATCACATTTACAGGACCGAAAATATCCATGTGTAGTAACTCAAGTCTTTGATTGGTAGATCACAGACCGTTTAACCTTTAGCAAGTCGATTCAGATTCTTCATATTCACATGCCCAAGGCGACGATGCCACAACAGACCATCATGTTCTAAAATCTTTGAGAAAAGGCCGGTAATTTCCTTACACGGTTTCTTGTTCATGTCGATAACATATGCATGTCCTCTTCTCCCGGCAGTCATCAAAAACCAATCCTCAGGTAGCACGATTCCTGGTTTTAGCACATAACATCCTTTTTTTTTGAAAAATGAACTTAATTTCCTCTATCACAAATTTGTGAAATACTTAGCAGATTGTGTTTCAGTTCTGGGACGTAGTTCACATTCTGAAATGCCCAAATTTTTCTCATTCGACTAATAACATAAAATTCTTACAATTTTACAAAATTTTGACATGACCCGTTTGTACTAAGGACTTTTCTCCCTACTTTTAACAAAATCATTTTAATAGAATACTACGACACTTTTCAACATAACAAAAGTTAAGACCATGAAAGGTTCGCCGTGAATATTTTGTACAAACTACACAAAAGGTTTAGAATCCAAACTTCTTACTAACATACTAGACACTTACTAATTAACATTTACTACACAAAATGGTAAATTAACCCATTCAAAATAAACAACTTGGACCGGAAGCGCATAAGGTCAACGTTGCGTGTGTGTGTTCGGCCTGAGCGCGCCACGTCTAAACTTGCGATTTACCTACCATTCATAACAACAAAACATTTGTTATCCATAATACATAACAACTCGAACTCTTTAGTTACCTATCTTTATTCGACCCATTTACATGACATGTTTCTTTACAACATGTTTACTTCCATTCGAAAAACATCCAACATACTACTTTCCGACTCATTTAAAATGAGTCACTACATACCATTCAATTCAACACACTAACATCATTTGACCCGTTATGAACAAATCAATACATAAACATTCTAAGAATTATTCCACTTACTATTTCAAACCATTTAGACGGGTCGTTTCGTATTCACTACAACATCACTTTTAAAACCTTTTTCAATATAAACTCTTGCATCTAATCAATCTTGATCCATAACGGAAATTTGCATGAATTCGTCGTATCAAATAATATCATTCATAAATCTACTAGTAGAGTAAATAAAGTTCATAAGAACTTACAACGATCTTGAGATGCTTGTGGCTTCGAGTGACTTGCACCTTCTTCTTTCTTCGTGCCTATATGTCATAACTTCATACTTTAGCTTTCATGACATTATTTTCACATTCCTTACTATACGATTTGGTGTCTACTAATCACATATGTCATTATCATAAAGAAGTTACATCGACTTATCAAGTATTCATGTAAAAAAAACATAACTAAACCCACTTAGGCATTGCATCTAACACAGTGCGTGCGTATCACTAGTTTAGCACAATGTACAAGCATCTTAAACACAATTTCCATAGTTCACTCATTGATTAACATAAACATCCCTAACTTGGAAATTTATCTTCCTAAACATGAACACCTAGTTCTTAATCAATTATTCATAACAATTTCATCAATCAACAATCAAATTAACATGTAGAACTTCACAATTTCTAACCCTTACTTGACATGCAAGTGGGTTTTTACCCTAATCATGCTCATATTCGAAATTTAGCATCTATTGATGTCTAAACATTCATAGCAACCATAAATCATACAAGATTTTGTATTACATTCACGAATTACACTAAACCCACATAACCAAACATCATCAAATCAGGAAATTTCACTTACCTGAAATCAAGAATACTTAGACAATCAGAATTCTTAGCTCATGCATTCGATTCTTCATTGATTTCACTTTCAATTTGATAGAAATTAAGATGTTAGGGTTTTGAGAGGAAAAGCTTTCCCCTGGCCTTCTCACGTTCGCACACCAGGACCAATTTTGGTCTTGTTTTTTTTTATTTTATCTAATTTCATTTCATATATACACATCTAGTCCCTCATCTATTAGATCTTTTTCACTTTATAAATCCGTATTCTAACTTGTCATCTTTCTTTTACTAATCCTTTAATATGACATAATTCTATACATTCCCATTTTAATTATTAGAACGTCACTACATATTGTATTTTTATGACGTACGAAAATTTGGGGTGTTACAAGTCTACTCCCCTTAAAAATGGTTTCGTCCCCGAAACCAGAATACATACCGAATAACTCTGGGTAGTGCTTTCGCATATCATCCTCCGCTTCCCATCTGAGATCCGATCCCTTCCGATGTTGCCATTGAACCAACACTTGTCGAACGGATTTGTTGCGGAGTTGCTTCACCTAAAAATCTTTTATTGCGATGGGCATTTCAACATAATTCAACTTTTCATCCACTTCAATATCATCCAATGGCACATATGCCGCCTCATCCGCGAGGTACTTTAGCAGTTGCGTCACATGAAAAGTGTTATGAATTCCATCCAACGCGGGTGGTAATTCTAGTTGGTACGCTACCGACCCCACCCGAGCAAGTATTTTGAATGGTCCAATGTACCGAGGACCTAACTTCCCGCGTTTACGAAAATAAATTATCCTTTTCCATGGAGAGACTTTTAGCAACACGAAATCTCCCACTTGAAACTCAATTGGTCGCCTTCGCCGATCCGCATAAGACTTTTGTCTGTCTTGTGCTACCTTTATTCTTAATCTAACCATGCCAATCTTTTCATTCGTTTCGGCTACTACATCCCTTGGCGCGAGTTCGCGCTGACCCACTTCCCCCCAACAAACCGGAGTCCTACATTTCCTTCCATAGAGCATTTCATAAGGGGCCATTTTTATGCTATTATGATAACTATTATTATATGAAAACTCTACCAAAGGTAGATGATCATCCCAGCTTCCTCCGAAATCCATAACACACGCCCTTAGCATATCAACCAACGTTTGGATAGTTTGTTCCGACTGACCATCGGTTTGTGGATGGTAGGCGGTGCTTATATGTAACTGAGTCCCCAATTCTTCGTGAAATTTTCTCCAATAACGAGATGTGAACCGGGTATCCTGGTCGGACACTATGGACACCGGAACCCCATGTCGAGATATAATCTCATACGTATAAACTTCCGCCATCCTTTCCGAATTATAAGTTTCCCGAATGGGTAAGAAATGTGCACTTTTGGTTAGTCGGTCAACGACTACCCAAATAACATCATGCCCCTTTATTGTCTTAGGAAGTTTAGTCACCAGGTCCATTGTTACATGTTCCCACTTCCACACCGGTATCTCCAGCGGTTGCAACTTTCCATACGGCCTTTAGTGTTCGGCCTTTACTTAAGAACATGTCAAACACTTAGCAACATACTTGACAATGTCTCTTTTCATTCCTGGCCACCAATAATTCATCTTTAAGTCTCGATACATCTTTGTAGCTCCCGGATGAACGGGGTACAGAGACTTGTGAGCCTTATTCAATAGTAATTCTTTCACGTTACATTCCTGACGTATCCAGATTCGGGTATACCTCGTTTTCATACCATTTGCATTTTCTTCCAATTCATGAATAAACCCTTTCGTCCTTTCTTTCTTTGAGTCGTCAGCATTTAAAGATTTTGTTTAAGCTTCTCGAATTTCATCAAGCAGTTTAGGAGTGACTACCATCTTCATAGATTTTACCCGAATTAGAGTCGGGTATTCCTTTCGACTTAGAGCGTCCGCCACAACATTAGCCTTCCCGGGATGATAATGAATGTCACAATCGTAATTCTTAATGAGTTCCAACCACCTTCGTTGCCTCATATTAAGGTCTTTCTGTTCAAAAAAATATTTGAGGCTTTTATGATCCGAGTAAATAGTACATTTCACCCCATATAGGTAGTGCCTCCATATCTTCAACGCAAATAAGACTGCTGCCAATTCTAGATCATGCGTTGGGTAATTGTTTTCATGCTGCTTGAGTTGTCTTGAAGCATATGCAATGACTTTACCCTTTGCATTAATACACAACCTAATCCTTGGCGGGAGGCATCAGTATACACTACTAAATCATCCGTCCCATCCGGTAATGTCAACACTGGAGAATTTGAGAGCTTTTCCTTTAAGGTCTGAAACGCTTTTTCTTGTTCTTCGCCCCATTTAAACTTTTCACTCTTCTTTGTTAACTTCATCATAGGTGAGGCTATCTTGGAGAAATCTTGGATAAATCTCCTGTAGTACCCAGCCAAGCCTAGAAAACTTTTTATTTCGCTCGGGTTCTTCGGGGGTACCCAATTCATTACCGCATCTACTTTGGACGGGTCCACATGGACACCATCCACATCGATTATATGAACCAAAAACTGTACCTCTCTAAGCCAAAAGGCACACTTTGAGAATTTTGCATATAACTTTTCCTTGCGAAGCGTTTCCAATACATCACGTAGGTGGGAAGCATGCTCTGCTTCACTTCGGGAGTATATTAGTATATCGTCAATAAAAACGATTACATACTTATCAAGCATAGGTCGGCACACCCGATTCATTAAATCCATAAACGTAGCTGGTGCATTTGTTAGCCCAAAGGACATTACTAAAAACTCGTAATGTCCGTACCGCGTTCGAAACGCAGTCTTCGGCACATCTTCTTCTTGTACACGCAGTTGATGGTAACCCGACCGCAGATCGATTTTCGAAAACCAAATTGCCCCTTGAAGCTGGTCAAATAGGTCATCAATTCTGGGCAACGGGTAACGATTCTTCACCATTAACTTGTTCAACTCCCGATAGTCGATGCACATTCACATCGAACCATCTTTCTTCTTCACGAATAATACGGGCGCTCCCCACGGTGAAACACTTGGTTTAATAAAACCCTTATCGAGCAACTCTTGAAGTTGTGTCATCAATTCTTTCATTTCGGTTGGGGCCAACTGATAAGGAGCTTTAGCTACCGGTTTTGCATCCGGGTTAAGCTCTATCTTGAATTCCACTTCTCGTTCGGGCGGAAGCCCCGGTAAATCTTCCGGAAATACATCCGGATATTCGTTCACTACATTCACATCTTCGAGCTTTGGAACACCTCGATTGGTGTCAATCACGTAAGATAGATACGCCTTACCTCCATTCTTCACATGTTTGACAGATTTGATTATAGAACACAATTTCGACTTGATGACCCTATCTCCTTGAACACTTACCCGTTTCCCCCCCCCCCCCTCCCCCCCCGAGGTTACTACATGAATGACTTTCTTTTCACATTGAATTTCAGCGTGGTTTTGGGCAAGCCAATCCATTCCTACAACTACTTTAAATTCTCCCATGTACATCGGGACAAGATCTATGCTAAATTCCTCATCTTCGATTAAGATCTTACAGTTTCTACAAATATCATGTAACAAATAGCTTTTACTATCAGCAACTTCCACTTCTAAGGGTACTAACATCTTTTCAAGCTTAAATGATGGATAAACTAACAATTCATTAGAAATAAACGATCTACTAGTCCCCGGAATCAAATAATACATTCATAGGCATAGATTTAACCAAGAATATACCTGAGACCACATCCGGGCTAGTCTTAGCTTCATCCGAGGTTAACTGGAACATCCTCCCACGAGCCTTGGAAGACTCATCCTTCTTTCCATCTTTCTTTGCGCCTTGTTGGAGTTTCGGACATTCCTCTTTAATGTGCCCCGTTTGGTTACAATTGTAACACGCTTTTGAGTTTTCGGGGCACCTATAATACGGATGTCCCTCTTGCCCACATTTATAGCATCCTTTCTTTCCAAACAAACATTCACCTGAATGATGCTTCCCACATGTCTTGCAAGTCGGAATCCCGCTACTTGTCTTCCCTTTCCTGTTTTGATCTTGATATTTTGCCTTTTTCGATGGGTTTGTGTTGGTGGGCTTCTCCGCCACCCTTTTCTCTCCCCGTTCAACTTGCCTTCTTAACTCGATCTCCCTAGCTCTTGCCCAGTCGATTAATTCATTCAACGTTGCACACTTGGAGGGATTTACAAACTCTCGATATTCAGCCTTTAACATAGCATGAAAACGTATGATTTTCAACCTTTCAGTCCCCGCTATCTCCCCACAAAATTTCACCTTCTCGAGGAACTTATTCGTTATTTCGTCAATCGTTTCATCCTTTTTTCGAAGACGTAAGAAGTCTTCTTGAATCTTATCACGTGCGGATTGTGGGCTATGATATGTCAGAAATGGCTCTTTGAACTCTTGCCATGTTAACGTTTGTACTTTATCATCCCCCAATTCCTTCGAATGTGCGTCCCACCAATCCTTTGCTTGGAGTTGTAGGAGGTCCGTAGCAAACATCACTTGATCCTTCACTTCACATCTACTTCTTACAAACACTGCCTCGGTGCTTGAAATCCATCTTTGACAAGCTATCGGATCAATTTCCCCTTTGTATGGCAAGGGGTTACATGCCATGAAATCCTTGTACGTGCACCTTTGAGTACTTTTCTTTGTTTGTAATTCATTAATCATCTCTTTTAGTTCTTCCACCTTGGACGTTACTAGAGTATCGATTACCCCCAATACTTGACCTTCCACCTCTTGAGCTAGTCGAGGAATACTAGCTTCAATCGCTTTCTCTACTTCTTCCACAATCATTGTTCTCATTTCATTTCAGCGTGCTTCATCGTCATCATTTACATTTACCACATCGGCCATCTATATAAAACATTCATTACATTCATTATATTTCATTTCATACTTCCCACCATCATGTTTTTAACATCATTTTATCATGACACATTCCATTCATCATTCATACTTCATGCCTTATCGTCATTGACGATCGTATCGTATCATTCTTTATTTTAGACATTCATTCATCCTTTCTATCATATAACCATGCTAGTAATACGTAGCTCTCATTCTTTCCAATACGTAAAAGAAATTACTCTCGACTAAATCATACTTAAACTTTCTTTGGAAACTCAACGTTTCCGACAGCCAACATCATAGTATTCTTTATCCCATATACCTTGGTATCAATTTTCTTATTCTTTAAAGTCTTAATATAACGTTTTAATACTTCTCGTGTGATAAAAACATCAAACAGAACAACATATTCGAATTTGGCCGAAAATGGCCTCCACCGTAAGCTACGGTGGCTACCGTAGCTTACGGTGGCCCCTTTTTCTTTACGCTACTGGGCTACTACCTTACGGTGTCCACTTTCTCCCAGGTGCTACCGTAAGCTACGGTACCACCGTAACTTACAGTGACGCCCAGCGTACCATGATTGATTTTTTTTTGTTTTTTCATGTTTTTACCCCATTTTTTGACCCTATTAACCCCCAAACTGATCCGATTCATCCCACATCTTTCCACAACATCCCGTAACCATTCCATAACATTCCGTAAGTAATTATTCGTAACGCAAAAATTTCAACTTTTAAAACACTTACTTGCTTTGCGCCGCGGATCGAACACACACTTCTCAGGAGCTTTCAGTTTGAGTTCAAGCACTTGATGCTTAAATCCCTCAAACCTAGGCTCTGATACCAACTTGAAACGCCCAAATTTTTCTCATTCGACAAATAACATAAAATTCTTACAATTTTACAAAATTTTGACATGACCCGTTTGTACTAAGGACTTTTCTCCCTGCTTTTAACAAAATCATTTTAATCGAATACTACGGCACTTTTCAACATAACAAAAGTTAAGACCATGAAAGGTTCGCCGTGAATATTTTGTACAAACTACACAAAAGGTTTAGAATCCAAACTTCTTACTAATATACTAGACACTTACTAATTAACATTTACTACACAAAATGGTAAATTAACCCATTCAAAATAAACAACTTGGACCGAAAGCGCATAAGGTCAACGTTGCGTGTGTGTGTTCGGCCTGAGCGCGCCACGTCTAAACTTGGGATTTACCAATCATTCATAAAAACAAAACATTTGTTAGCCATAATACATAACAACTCGAATCTTTACTTACCTATCTTTATTCGACCCATTTACATTACATGTTTCTTTAAAACATGTTTACTTCCATTCGAAAAACATCCAACATACTACTTTCCGACTCATTTAAAATGAGTCACTACATACCATTCAATTCAACACACTTACATCATTTGACCCATTATAAACAAGTCAATACGCAAACATTCTAAGAATCATTCCACTTATCATTTCAACCCATTTAGATGGGTCGTTTCGTATTCACTACAACATCACTTTTAAAACCTTTTTCAATATAAACTCTTGCATCTAATCAATCTTGATCCATAACGGAAATTTGCATGAATTCGTCGTATCAAATAATATCATTCATAAATCTACTAGTAGAGTAAATAAAGTTCATAAGAACTAACAGCGATCTTGAGATGCTTATGGCTTCGAGTGACTTGCTTCTTCTTCTTTCTTCGTGCCTATATGTCATAACTTCATACTTTAGCTTTCATGACATTATTTCCACATTCCTTACTATACAATTTGGTGTCTACTAATCACATATGTCATTATCATAAAGAAGTTACATCGACTTATCAAGTATTCATGTAAAAAAAAACATAACTAAACCCAATTAGGCATTTCATCGAACACATTGCGTGCGTATCACTAGTTTAGCACAATGTACAAGCATCTTAAACACAATTTCCATAGTTCACTCATTGATTAACATAAACATCCCTAACTTGGAAATTTATCATCCTAAACATGAACACCTAGTTCTTAATCAATTATTCATAACAATTTCATCAATCAACAATCAAATTAACATGTAGAACTTCACAATTTCTAACCCTTACTTGACATGCAAGTGGGTTTTTGCCCTAATCATGCTCATATTCGAAATTTAGCATCTATTGATGTCTAAACATTCATAGCAACCATAATACTAGATTTTGTATTACAATCACGAATTACACTAAACCCACATAACCAAACATCATCAAATCAGGAAATTTCACTTACTTGAGATCAAGAATACTTAGACAATCATAATTCTTAGCTTATGCATTCGATTCTTCACTGATTTCACTTTCAATTTGATAGAAATGAAGATGTTAGGGTTTTGAGAGGAAAAGCTTTCCCCTGGCCTTCTCATGTTCGCACACCAGGACCAATTTTAGTCTTTTTTTTTTATCTAATTTCATTTCATATATACACATCTAGTCCCTCATCTATTAGATCTTTTTCACTTTATTAATCCATATTCTAACTTGTCATCTTTCTTTTACTAATCCTTTAATATAACATAATTCTATACATTCCCATTTTAATTATTAGAACGTCACTACATATTGTATTTTTATGATGTATGAAAATCTGGGGTGTTACACATTCTCGAAGCTTAATACGCCATTTCGCACTATTCCGTTCAACGAGATTCTGCCTGATTCTCCTCCCGCAAAAGAGACATATCCACCATCAAATTCTTTTACATTGACGAGTTGGGACAAGTCTCCTGTCATGTGCCTGGAACAGCCACTATCCATGTACCAAAGTCGCACGGTAGTCCTCCACAGCTGTTCCTGCACAATTAGCGGGATCAGTTAGCTTTAGGAACCCAGCCCATAGTGGATCTGGGTTTTCCTTGAGCGTCAATGTATGTCACTTTCTGCCAAACTAAATTGTCTTTGTTCAAAAACTTTGAAGGGTTTTTATTGGCAGATTTCTGTTGAGATATGTTCAATTGAGCAGCCTTAGCTTTGGGTTTCCAATATTTATGTGACCATTTGTAATTGTAGTTACCAAAAGATTTATGTTGATTTCTTTGAAAATCATTTTGACGATTTTGATTTCTTCGTTTAGCTACATTCCAATCTTGATCAGAAGGTTTAGCTTTACGATAGTTATTCTTCACTGTCTCAGACTTTGCAGTCATTACTGACTCTGAACAACGTGATCGGTTTGGCTTAACCTTCTGATTTTGTGCATTCTTATTCTTTGATTTCATGCTTAGGAGTTGAACACAACTTCTGGCGATGTGTCTAGCAATACCACAATTGAAACATGTTTGTCGTTTCAATGTGTGGAAATTTTGGTGCTTCATAGCAGATGCGGATCTGTTGGGTTTTGAAGGATGAGCCTGTTTCGTTTTTCTTGCTTGTTTAGCTGGTGCCTTTTCTGAGCATTTTGGTACCTCCTGATCAGAACTAGCACAAGTATGAGATGTAGACGGATGATGTGTTTCATCCTTCACACTCTTATCATGACCATTTTGAAAAACCAGTTTTGTTTCAGTTTTAACTTCCTTTTTAGAAACATTTTGTTGTGACTGTTCATTTATTTCGACCACTTTTTCTTCTTTAACAAACTTTGATTCAATTTTAATTTCAGAACATGTTGAAATTTCATCAACACGTGTTTCATCAACACATGTATCATATGAATCTACTTATGGTTCGCTTTCAACTACAGTTTCCAATGCGGTCCCACTAGATTCAACATTAGGGATGTCCACTGAGACCGGTTCAGAAGAAGAATCAGAACATTCTTGATTTTCTTGAGAAGAAGTTTCAGTGGTTTCACTGAATATATCCTGAGGGACCTCACCTGCCATACTAACATCAGCTGTAGAGTTTGAAATATCACAATCACAATCGTTAACTGAAAAAGACCCATCATCAGACACATTGTTTAAAGGTTCATCACAAGCATCAATAGTTTTGCCGAAAACATCAGGCCCACTAGACGACACATAAATATGAAATGAATCAAGAAAAACTTGTCCAAACACACAGCCAGAATCAGTTTTATCAAAATAAATTTTAGAAAAATCAGAATTAAAATCTTGTTCTCCCCCAAGAATATCTCCAAACTTTACGTCTACTACTTTATCTGCACATGCAAACGAACCATTAGGATCAAAAGCGCCTTTAGAAACAAAGTTCATGGAAGGTGTTGGTCATTTATTATCAACAAATTTGCTGTTGATTGATGACTTAACTTTTTTAGGACCGTAAGTCATCTTGCTTTCATTTATCAGTTCCTCCTCATTAACAGGTAGATATGTGTAATTGTCATTATAAGGAGGAGGAACTTGATTAAAACCCAACCCACACCCCTTCTTTCTCTTGTACGCAAGTTGCAGATAACATAAATCTTTGACCAACTTACTAGAAGACTCTTATTTTTTAATGTTGATTTCGTTAATTTGATATTTTTCTCTAATGTCTTCTAGTTCTTTGGTCAAAATGCAAACTTTTTCTTTTACCTCTAAGTAGTGGCAAGTCTTTACACTTAGATTATCCTTATATTTAATGATGTCTTTTCGCTGAGCTTCGATTTTATCTTTATAAAGCTTTTCATTTTTTACTAAAGTATATTTTTAATCTTTATGTCTTGGTAATCTTGTATTAGCTCAACATTTTTTAATAAAGTATATTTTTATTCTTTATGTCTTGGTAATCTTGTATTCGATATGCCTCAACCCTTTCCCTATATTCTGGAGTGCAAAAGACAGAAATTACCTCTTCTTTAGTGAGGCCATGAACTGGAGCTGAAAGGATCTGAGTCATAATTGCCAAGTTTTCAGCTAAAACCTCATCCTCAAGTGCAGAATTCTGATCTACGGGAGCTGAAGTCATGAAAGCAATGTTATCTGAGGTAGTCTGATTCTCTGGAACTGAAATATTCAGTCGTTGAATTTCTGAATTCCAATCAAAAGCAGCATTAGGTTGAACCACCATAGCTGAACTTTGAGTACTTCCACCAGCAGCGGTTATGGAGTCAGTCGTAGTAACAAGAGCTCTTTCTGGGTTCGGTGGAGCAGGTTGGGCTGGAGTCTGTTCTCTATTGACCTTTCGCTTGGTACAGTTTCATGCGAAATGTACTACTTCATGACGGTTGTAACAGCGCAGCTCAAACGGCATCTTGGTGGGTCCTGTAAAGGTGAGACCTTGCCACTTGTTTCTTCCAGTTTTTCTCACGAAGTTCTTTGCTCTGAAAGCAGCCATAGCCATCTGCCATGTAATGACCAATTGTTCTACATCCTCGGGATGGATTTGATCTAGAACATCCATAGAGAATCTAGGAGGATCTAGTTTACCTACAACAAAGGCATTCAAGCAGTTTATAACAGAAGTAGCAATGTCCAAATTTTCATTGGACTATTGAGGGAAGAAGGCAATCATCTCGTTCTTCACAGAAGGATTAGAAGCAGCAGTAGTAGAGGCATCAGTGGATGGTGCAGCAGAAGGAGCAGGCGTGCTTGAGTAATAAGCATTTTAACGCTGAGCTGCTGAACATTTGAAAACCACCTTGAGATATGAGAGAAGCATTGTTGTTGTTTGATGCAGAGGGTGTTGCAGAAAAAACGGGCAGCCAACATACTATTTTTGTAGTTAGTTTCCCTTTGTTTGTCATCTAACTCACGCGCCTTGATATGAAAAATCATCTTAGACAAACTGCATCTTGCGAGATCTTTGGTTTTCTTGATCATGGCAACATGATGATCTCAGATTTTAGGCAGAGCATTCAGAAGTTGTCGATTAGTTAAAGCATTTGTCACGTGCAACTCTTCCATTTTCATTTGAGTAACCAGCTTAACAAATCTCTGAATTTGATTATCAACAGTCTCCCCATAAATATGGTTGAAGTCGTTGAAATTCTGGCTTAGCAAATTTCTTCGACTTTCTTTCATGTCTTCATTCCCTTCGTAGAGATCTATCAATGCAGCCCACATGTATTTAATGGATTTTTAAGTACGGAATCCAATGGCAATGTTAGGACCCAGAGCCATAGTCAAGTAAGAAAGTGCACTGTCATCTTCTTTGACAATAGTGAAGTCTTCTTCTGTGTACTGGTTAAGAGGTTTCTTCACTTTCACACCTGGTTCACCTTCTCGTTCCATTGTGATTTCCCTAGGACCTCTTAAAATGCTTCGCCAAATCTTAGCATCCTTGACCTTCAAGTGTTGTTCAAAATGCCACTTCCATTCATGGAAGTCATTTCCATCTAACAGCCTGGGAACATGAGTGGTGGTCCCAATGATAGAGTGCAACTCTTGATGTTTGTTCATGGCTGCCAAGTCAACACTTTGGTTATTTGAAGTCATGTTTTCAATTAATTAATTAATTAATTTGTTAAGTCAAAAGGTCCAAAGTCCAAAGTCAATCTCAGGTTGCAATTTGTCGTTTTGAGTCGAGACTATGAGTCAAGACCACTATTTCGAGCAATGAATCCTTGAGTCGGGACAGTGAGTCGAGACAAGTGTTGCGGGTCGAGACCAAGAGCTTCAATGACAAAATCCTGAGTCGAGACCACTGTTGCGAGTCGAGACTGCAAGTCGAGACCTTGATGTCTAGTAGCCACAGAAGCACTGTTGAGTTGAGACAGGCGTGGTTGCGAGTCGAGACCACGTAGGTTGCGAGTCGAAACTGGAAATGGACAAGTCGAGATCGAGTGATTACGAGTCGAGACCTGCAAAACAGATTGTGAGATAAAATTAACTCGTAATCCCTGATTTTCAGCACCTTCTAAAATTCAAAGATTGTGAAATCTTTGAATTTTTATCCCCAACAAACTTTCGAATAATCAGCAAACACAATTCTGAATCAATAGAAACCAAAATCAGTAATTCTGATGAACTTCGAATGAACAGTTAAACGCCTTTAAATCAGAAATCATGCAGAGCACAAACCGCTGAAAAGAAAAACTTAACAAACACGATCAGCAAAACAAATAAGGCCTTTCTTGAATCTGAATGATATCAAACCGAACCAAGATTTGGTTTCTTGGCTCTGATACCAATTGTAAGTTCCGAATAGGATCTTTCAATGATATCAAACAACACTTGTGAGAGTGCGGAAATCAATCACAAGTTGATTCAAGAACAAATAAGTAAAACCGAAACAAAATAATCCAAACAAACCGGTAACTTGCATTCACTGATTAATGGTGACTGATACAAGAACTCCAAAGGGTTTCGGCTGGCCTCAATCTTGCAAATAACTGGTCAACCTCTAAACAAGACATGAGGTTTGCTTATATATTAACAAGGTGGCTCGAAATCCCCTTAGGACCACTAGAAACCAACTAGACCCACATTACAAGTCCAGCCCAAACATATAAGGAACAAACATTACATCTTACACCCCTATACTGATGCAACCCTCTATGAATAAACCTTTAGGTTCCAACATGCAATCACATCTGGAATCATCTTGGCTTCTTCGGTTTTCAGAATGAATGCTCTGGCATTCTTCTTGGGTCGTTCTGTTGCCTTTGCTTTGTTATTTGTTGCTAGAGCTAGTTTCAGACAGTTCGGTTTCATATGGCCGGCTTCTCCACAGTTGTAGCATATTCAGGAACTAGCTTTCTTCCTACAATCTTCTTCCTTATGCCCTGGTATCTTACAAAATTTGCATGATACAACACACTTTCCCGAGTGTTTCTTCTTACAAGACTTGCAGTAGGGTGAAGAGGAAGAACCTGTTCCTTTTTCCCGATAGGAATTACCATAACGTAGTTCTTGGGTAATCTTTTGAGCTAGATTCTTTTTCTGGTTTTCCTCTTGTGTGCGTAACAATTCATCTGTCAAGGTGTTAGCAAGTTCTACTGCTTCTTCTATGGATTGTGGTCTACTGCCTTGACTACATGTCTGATCTCACTGATTAATCCCCAGACGTAACGGGAGATTAACACTGGTTCTGGTGAAGCTAGTGTTGGTACTATCCTTGCATATTCAAAGAATATGTTAGTATATTCCCTGCAATCTACCCCAATCATTCTATGATTTAGAAACTTATTGGCTATCTATTCCTTTTCATGAGGAGGACATAATTTTCTTTCAACTATTTCCTTAAAGTTGTTCCATTCCATATTATAAACCTTGTCACTTCCTCTGGACTGAAGAATAGTATTCCACCACTCTAATGCGGCATTCTTAAAAACATTAGAAGTATACATGATCTTATCTTCATCTGCACACGTACTTATTTTTAAAATTGCTTCTGTCTTTTCTATCCAACACAAGGCTAAAATGGCTTCTTCATTGCCTAAGAATTCTATCGGTTTTCAAGATAAGAATTCTTTATAAGAACAACCATATGAGATGGTCCTTCTTCTTTTTGGAACAGTCTGTGATTTCCATTCACGCTGTGATCTGGCTCAGTGGGTGCAAATTTACTTCCGATTATGGAATTATTTTCTGCCTTTTTATTAATAGTGTCGATAATATAGGTCATGGCATCTATAAATCCTTGAGCTACTATGTGTTCGATAGCACTTTTATCCACTTGGTTCCCGTTATTATTGTTATTCTGGATTTCCTGATTTACTTCGTTTGACATCTGAATTGTAAACATTTATCAGGTATTAATATCACAGAATAAATTAAACAAACAATTGTTCAAACATATTGAACCAAAAACGTCGATCATTGCGACTTTTACTCATTCCGTATATATATGCTTCCATTACAAATTATAACTGGAATTTAAACACTAGTAACTATGCATCGATATATATATATATATATATATATATATATATATATATATATTAGTTTATATCTATTTTAGTTGATATTTTTTTATCAAATTAACATAAGATATATATATTAGGCAACTGTTTTCTTAATACTGCATCTCCCGCTCATCATATTTCCAGACGAATTTTTCCCCGATTTGACGAAGTCGGTTTCCTTCCTCAACCAGCTCTTCACCATACTGGCGAAGTTCTTCCACATTCTCATGGCTCATTGGTGGCATTGGGGCTGGCACAGGTTCAGGGTAAAGTGTTTCTGGTTCTTCGTAGGGATATGAGTTATTTAGTAATTCCTGAATTGCCTAGTCATTGGCCCACCACTGATCTAAAAGGTTCGGTGCTGGAATTCTAGGTATCTTATTTGGATCAAAGGCTGGGATTGGAAGTTAGTTTTCCTGGTTTTGTTCTAGATTCATAGGTTGGTCAGGGAATAAAAGAAGTAATTGCGGTTCTGGTACTGCTATTTGGTTGAAATCAGGTTCTCCTTCTACATTTCCAAACATATGAAAGTTGGCTAGCTGCCTATCCAATTCTCCTTCTTATAAAGGTCTATCTTCTGGAACTTGGGTATTTCTCTCAGCTCTATTCACAATCGCTTGTTGTTGTATCTTTCTCATCCTTTTTCTCCTTTCTATTTTTGCTCTATTAAACCATCCTCTCTTTTTAGGTGGAAAGGGTTCTTCGGATTTGGATTTAAAAACAAAGATATCATCGGAATCGGCTGTGTGTCCAGAGGTTGGCTAGGATGTTCCTTCATCCATTGGAGAATGAGGTAGATGACGATAAGCGTCAGAAGTACCCTGATCACTCATACTGTAAACTAAGAAAATTATCAAAATGACATAAATAATAATACACTTATTTACACAGAATAACACATAAGTTATTTCCTAACACAATAGGTTAAAATTTAGGTATGAAAGAAAACACCTAAATGGCTTAAACCAGTGGCTCTGATACCACCTTCTATCGCAACCCCCGACCCCACCCCGGGAGCGGGAGTCGCGAACATGAGTTGGTGGTATCGGTGTTTATTAATTTGGCAGCGGAAATGAGACATCAGGATTGTAGTTAGGAAATAAATTTCAGAGTTTCAAAACACCAAACTTTTGTTTTAAACAAATGGGATAAAAACCCATGTTTCATTTATAATATTCGCATAGGGATAAACCCTAGTTGCTGAAAAACATAAACTTTTTATTTAGGTAACTTTATAGCCACTTTCTTTAAGCCTTCAGTGCTCCATAGCTGGCTTCTTATAGCTTTCACATCAAGTTACCTGACACGCGTTTAAAAAGATTTTATCAGCAAGAAATACTGGCGAGTACATTCCAGTTTATAGAAACATATTTGTTATAACTTCACAGTATTAAGAGCAATTACAATGTTTATATCTAATCATAAACTCCAAGTACTTGTCACTTGACGGATCTGTGACTATTGTCATATCACACATTGGCTACACGTGTCCAATTGTAAAGGTTATCAAGTAGTGTATACAAAACCCCATAATACGGGCAATATTTTTGCAGAATACAAAGACTTAATCACCGTAAGTATAACTGAAAACATTTGAGATTTTGTAACACAGTTTGGTAGAAAAAGAGAATGACTCACATTGCAAACTTAGGTATTTCTACGGCTTCTTGGTGATAATTCTTGATTATTTTCTTGAGGTTTCTATTAAAAACATACAATGCACGCGTGTTAGTAAAATAACCCAAATCACATTAGCCATACAACACGACACAGAACCCCAACGAACTTAGTCAGGCAGAGCCTTTACATGAGTTGCTGGGTCCTAGATCAATCGAGTAGGGTAACAAATTAGTGATCGGGGTTTAAAATACTTACAACGGGCAGAGCTTCGTGTTTTAGGGGTATAATATCGAGGTATAATATAGAGAGAAAAGAAATATTGCTGTACGAATTGAAATGTCGAACTAATGCTCAATTTATAGCTGAAATCGAGGCCTGTCGCGCCCCGCGAAGGCACCCAAGCTACGGCTAGGGTTGTCGGGTGGCACGTAGGTTCGCCACACGTCACGAAACGTGGCAAAAAGGGTGACCGACAAGCAAAGGTGGGTCACGCCCCGCGACCGACACCCCTTTCTCCTGTTGCGGCCCGCGAGAACCCAAAATTAATATTTTATTTGATTTTTAATAAAATTAAGGTTATACGGGTTCATTTTCGGACATACGGTTTAATTAAGTGCGCTTTCTGTGACATTTGTGCTCTGTAAACACTATACGATGTAGACCAATATAAATTATCAATGAAACAATGTGTTTTGGTCTCAATATTTGTTTAATTATGTTTGACAATTTCATGTTTTGATTCTAGTTCGATTTCAAGCTTTAAATCGCTTTCTAGAAAGCTATACGCAAGTTGTTACGTAAACATAATTAGTTTAACGCGACAAACACTCCAGGAAAGTGAAATAATCTTAACATACCTTTGAAGGGTTTGGTATGCCAAAAACAAGTTTATTCAATCATAGGGACTATTTGTGACAAACTGCAAAAGTCTGCCGATTCGTATAGCAACGTACACTCCGGAACATGATCATAAGCTAAACATACCTTAAATAACCTTAACATAGCTTATAAATAAGTTTTGATGGGTTTGGTATGCGAAAATACGCTTATTTGATCATAGGGACTAAAAGCGTCAAAAACTGCGTAAGTTTGCATATACGCGCATATCTTACGATCGGACCATATCCGGACATCCAAAAATTTGTTTAATCACTAAAATATTATATTTTAGTGATAGGAATGCAAAAATACCGTTCATCGCGTAATTTGGATCGTTTTCAGGTCCATTCGAGTTTCGTCGTAATTAACTGAAAAACGCGACCGTACGACCAAACAAACCGACATCCATGATATTTCCAAGCATATTTCGAGTCCCCTATGCTTTAACATCCTTGTAGAGCCTTGAAAATGGGTTAACGGGGGATAAACGCGTCGAAAATGGCTTAAAAATTGTGCAGGGATCAAAACTATCAATTCTAAAAGTATGGTGAGGGCTCACGGGGAGCGACAACCCTGGCCTTTTGCTGTGGTGCGACGCGGGCAGTCCATTTCGATAGAAACTTTTATTCCAGCCACAACTCCTATTTTTCTAAGTTAGTTTTGTGAAATTGTGGGCTTTTGAGTAGTGATCAAGGCTTCAAACCATGTCCAAACACTTGTATGGTTGAGATAATGCCTTGGGCAATACATAAACCACATGGCATCATCTTAGAGCTTCACAACAACTATAAATAGGCCACAATTCTACTCATTTCATTGCTCATCATCATTTCTTCTTCTCTGACACTCAAAGTGGAGTTGCTACCTTCTTAGGAGGCCTCCCAACTGAGTTTTCTAGTTGATCTTTCCGCCTTAGAGCACTTGTAAGTGTTCTTTCATGGCTAGTTCTTTTATTTCAGCAATTACAAGTTGAAAGTCAAACAGTTTGACTACCGTTTGACTTTCGGTTTTGACCACGAATTGGTCAAGTCAAATTTCAATTGAACTTTGCAACGTGAGCGTAATCACGATGGTTATAATCCCTTGTGAATATATCTACTGATTACTAAGTTGACTAGTCGAAGTGACGAGTCGAAGTTTCGGTCAAAATGCACGATTATGTGCATTTTGCGAAGAAACTATTTTCGGGTATCAAAACACCTTGTTTTGATATCAAATCAGTTTTCTAACTTAGTTAAACATGTTTTAACATGTTTAACTCGTCACTTTTAGTTTAGTGCTTATATAGGGTCGTAAGTCAAGCGGTCTTGACAACCGCTTAGACTTTCGAACCCGACCCGTTTGGTCGATCATTAGGATACGACCAAACATATTTTGTGACCATAGTTGCATAGGGAATAAACTTCCGAGGTTATACCTTATGGTCAGTTCGTTTAATTAGTTGTTATGATAGGTAGTTTATATGCCTTAGGAAAATGACCAAAATGCCCTTTTTGCGAATAATTCCAATTTAAGCATATGTAACCAAACTTTTGACACTTAAATTGATTATGCAACATTATTAAACATGTTAGGGCATATAATACTTATCATAGGGCTAGTTAGACCATCCAAACGCTCATTTGCGCAAATGACGCGTTAAAGTAGCGTAAACTACCTTAACGGGTCATAACGGGTCAAAAGCACTTAGGATAGGTTTCAAATCAGAATGTAGGGTTTGTTAAACCATATTATATGAGTTCCAACACTCATTTGGTTTACAAGATCTCATTCTACCCGATCTTCCGATTTAGGTGTCGAATTATTAACATTGTGATCCGATACTAGGTGCCACTTGATTCCTTGATTGCCCGAGCTTTGTTAGTTCACTTAATCGAGGATACCTTGCAATCTCAAGTGAGTACATAGCTATCCTCTTTTATGCTTTAAATTGTTTTAGGGTGACTCATATGTGCTAAATGCTTTTCATGTTTTCAAAACAATGCTATGGTTTATATAAAACACGATAATTTCAATAACGTGAACGAACTTGTTGGGGCGTTAGTCGAAAGACATCCAAATGACATTCATTAACTATGATCAAGCCGACCATTTGTAAGTTATGGTACCATAGGATCTGACAAATCCCGTTATCGGACTACCGCCATGGTTACGGGGTAATGTGGGTAACAACAGAACCTGATGAATTTTAACAAACCCTTTGGTGGTTTGTTAGTCAAGTTAAAGATACCCTTTGGTGGTATAGTAGAGTCAGAACATAGGTTTGAATGTACTCAACGAGAACGAGCAAAAGTTAGTTTTCACAATTAAAACACGAACGAATTGAATGATTTGAATGAATTGTACGATTTGAACGATGGTTTATAACACGAACGAGTTTAACGATATGAACGATTGCTTTTGATAACATGAACGATTTAAAAACAAGTACAATTGAATGATTGGTTTTTGGTATGTGATTAGATAACGGGACGGGTGTAATGTGATAAAAGCATGGTAGATACGCCGCTGGTACTTCTTATATATAAGTGCTTTTATCATATTATATTCCGTGGCGTTATTTAGTTCACTTGAACGATTGATTTAAAAAAGATGACACGCAACGATGTTTACTAAATGATATAAACCATACGAGTTTTATTACAAGAACGATTTACAATTTGGTTTACAAAAGCAAATGTTTTGGGTCAAGATTCATGGCAATGGGGTTTTATAAACTATAACCAACTTGTTTTAAGTTGGTTAATCATATTGCAATACAAAACACTTTCAAAACAAGGTTTTCAATTATTGACTCTTATAGTCGTACGAGGTATTGCAATACGTATACAAGCCATGAATCTAACACACTCACAAAACCTATGTGCTCGCCGGCATTTCTTTGCTGACTTTATTTCCATATATGTTTCATATGCTGTTGTTTGATGATGTTGATGACAATTATGCATGCTCACATAGGATTGGACGAGGCCTTAGTGACTATAAAACAAGAATGACAATATGTTTGAACTTTTTTGTTTTACTTTAAGACAATGTTAACCGTTTAATAATTCAAAAAAAACATAACTTCAATCCATGTGTTGTGAAACAATGATTCTGTTACGACATTCCCCGACGTTTCCGCCGCGGTTTTGTTGTTTTAATGTGGTCGGGGTGTGACAGTTTCGAGGGTTGTTATACATGTATGTATATATATATATATATATATATATATATATATATATATATATATATATATATATATGTGCGAGAGAGAAACCAATGAACCAGGTGG
Source organism: Helianthus tuberosus (assembly GCA_030545235.1). Taxonomy (NCBI): domain Eukaryota; kingdom Viridiplantae; phylum Streptophyta; class Magnoliopsida; order Asterales; family Asteraceae; genus Helianthus; species Helianthus tuberosus. Next base: position 166,788,869 of record CM060355.1, read on the forward strand.
TATACATGGTAACAATATGGTTCATTTGGCTAGAAAGAAATGATAAGCTCTTTAATCAGACGCATATATAAATCTTGCGAGGAGGTCGTGGATAGCATTACATGTTCATTTGGCTTAAACATAGAACGAATATACAAAATTCAGAATGAGATGTTTGGTGTAATTTTAATTTGTAAGTCTTTGACGCACTTGCCTCTAACTCTTTACTAGTTTTGTTTTAATAAATTTTATGTTAAAAAAACGAGACATATAGATGACGTCTTTGTATGTTGAAGTAAAATGGTTATGTGTGCTAACAAATCAATCGTTGTTTTCATCTACTAAAAAACTGTAAAAGTGTCATGTCACATCATTCGAAAACGTATTCAAGACGTCCCCACTCTACAATTAGGGGAATGAGAAAAAATGAATACCTATAAGTATTAAAGCTAACTAGGTTTTTTTAATAGCGTAATGCGGCGAAGCGGAGTAAATGATAATGTAAAAAATTGTTATTTGAAAATATAGCATGTTGTTTAGAAAGGCTAACCATTAGAATCAGTTTAGATGTTATCATCGTGTCACGGCCCCCGACTCGTACCCTGGTTCGGGCGACGCGAGACAGACAACAGTGGTACTGGTGTTTATTATTTGGCAGCAGAAAATTTCCAGGACCGGGTGTCAGGAAAATTTTATTAGAGTTTCAAAACAACGAAATTTCATTTCATAAAGTGTGGGGTACACCCCGTATTTACAGAAAGGAACTTTTCTGAGAATTCCTTTACTTACAGCAAACACGTTTTATTTCAGGTTTACACAACCACTTATTTAAGCTGAAGTGCTTCACGACACTTTTCCTTTCTTCATAGTAAATCACATGAAACGTGTTTTAAAAACATTTGGTCAGTGAAAAATACTGGTGAGTTCATTCGTTTGTAAAAAGACACATTGTTATAATTTACAGTATCAAGGGTGATTACATTATTTATATTAACCAATTACCCCAAATCGTATTTGTTACTCGACCAGATCTGTGACTATATTCATATCACACATTGGCTAATGTGACACCTGTGTCACTATGACCATCAAACAAATACCAAACCAATGAAAAATTGTGTTTCATACTTGGGATTTGTATAATTATGTGTATCATTTGCACATATCAATTCTCGTTCGATTTCGAGCTCTAAATCGCTTTCTTGAAAGTTATACGCGAACTGATGCGTAAACGTAATCAATTTAACGCAACAAACACCCCGGAACAGTGAAATGGGCTTAACATACCTTAAATAACCTTTACATAACTTAGAAATAAGTTTTGGAGGGTTTGGTGTGTCGAAATCAAGTTTATTCGCTTAAAGGGACTAATTTCGACAAAATACGAAAGTATGCCGATTCGTACTGTAACGAACATTCCAGAATATGATCATAAGTTAAACATGCCCTAAATATCCTTTACATAGATTAGAAATAGGCTTAGAGGTGTTTGGTGCGCAAAAATAAACTTATTTGATCAACGGGGACTAAAAGCGTTAAAAAGTGCATAAGTTTGCATTTTCGCGCATATCTTACGTTTTGAATATATCCAGACATCCAAAAATTTATGCAATCATTAAAATATTTTATTTTAGTGATTGGAATGATAAAATTCCATTCGTCGCGTAATTTGGATCGTTTTTCGCGTCCGTTCATGTTTTGTCGTAATTAACCGAACAACGCAACCGTACGGCCAAACGAACCGACATCCGTGATATTTTTGAGCATGTTTCATGTTTCCTATACTTTAACTTCATTATAGAGCCTTGAAATGAGGTTAACGGGGCTTAAATGTGTAAAAAATGCATCGAAAACCATGTTTTACACATTCAGGGACCTAAACTGCAAATCTGTCAAAGATAGCTCAGGTGGGGCGCGTAAGCAAAGGCTATCTCTTACGCGGTGCGCGATAGCTGCCCAGATCTGTAAAATCCAGTTTCTGCAATCAGCAGCAGGTTTCTGGCTTTGGTTCTTGGTTTTTCAACTCTATGAGCTGGTTTTTGGGCACCCAAAGGTTTGTAATTCATAGGGCACACTTGGACGGTCGAGATTGAAGCTCGTTTATCGAGGAACAATCTTAACGGTGGTCCAAACTCTATAAATACCCAACCCCATTTTCATTTGAACTCACACCTTGATCTGATTATTGCTCTAAGTTGGAGTTTCTACACTTCATACCTGAGCAACTTGGATCAAATCTCCATTGCTTGGACCTCTTGTAAGCTTCTTTCACTCTTTTATGCGTTTTTAAGCATGAAAGTCAAATATTGTTTGACTTTCAGCTGTGACCAGTCAATGGTTAACACAAAGTTCGTTTGAACTTTGCAACGTGAGCTTAATCACGATGGTTATAGTCCCGAGTGACTATACCTACTGATTACCACGTTGATTAGGTGTAGTGACGAGTCTTAGTTTCGGCCAAAATGCGTGTTTATGCGTATTTTGCAACCAAACTATTCTTGGGTATCAAAACCCTTTGTTTTGATATCAAAACCCTTTGTTTTGTTATCAAAACTTGTTTTCTAACTTTGTTAAACATGTTTTAACATGTTTAACTCGTCACTTTTTGTTTAGTGCTTATATAAGATCGTAAGATAAGCGGTCTAAACAACCGCTTAGACTTTCAAACCCGACCCGTTTGATCGATCATTAGGATCCGACCAAACATATATTGTGACCATAGTTGTATAGGGAATAATCTTCCGAGGTTATAGCTTATGGTCACTTAGTTTAATTAGTCGTATGATAGGTAGTTTATATGCCTTAGGAAAATGACCAAAATGCCCTTTTCATGCATAAATTGATTTTAAGCATATGTAACCTAACTTTTGTCACCTAAACTGATTATGCAACATATTTAAACATGTTAGGTCATATAATACTTTTTATAGGACTAGTTAGGCGTCTCGAACGCGCATTTGCGTGAACGACACGTTAAAGTAGCGTAAGCTACCTTAATGGGTCATAATGGGTCGTAAGCACTTAGGTTAGGTTTCGATTTAGTATGTAGGCTTTGTTAAACCATATCATATGAGTCCCAATACTCATTTGGTTTACGAAACCTCATCCTATCCAATCTTCCGATTTAGGTCCGGTTTATTAACATAGTTACATATATTAGGTGCCGTTTGATTTCCGTAATCCCTCTAGCTTTGCTTAGTTGTTATCCAAGACTTCTAAGCATTCTCAGGTGAGTACATAGTCCCCTCTTTTACTGTTTTTCAAATGTTTTGGGGTGAAACATGTGTGCCTATTCATTATTTTCATGATTTCAATATATGATTATACATGCTAGTACTCACCTTTTGACAAATTGAATGATTATCTATGGTTTAAACACTAATTTTCAAATATTATAAAACTAAATATTGGATTGTACTTATTTTATACATTCATCAAGCCGATTGATAGTACGATATAGCGCTATAGGACTAGACACCCCATTCCTGTTGTATGGAATGTCAGAAACCAAATTTTAACCAAATAGAAATTGCCTTTGTGGTATTTCTATAGTCCCTAAGGTGTAGTTTGATGCACTAAGGTTTGAATGAATACTAAATCACTGTTTCTTATGTATATTTTGATATACTACCAAAGTATAGTTTGATATACTCCCAAATGTGATATTATTTACCAAAGTATAATTTGATATACTATGTACAAAAACCAACATATATTTTAATATACTACTGAGCTTATTATTTACTAAAGCATAGTTGATATGCTATTTTCAAAACCAAAACATAGTTGATATGTTATTTACAAAACCAAAGCATAGTTTGATATGTTATTTACAAAACCTAAGTATACTTATGATATACTACTGAAAACTATTATTTTAACAATTAAAGTATATTTGATATACTATATGTTTAACTGTTTTGAAACTAAAATATATTTTAATATATATTACTTATCCGACTTTCTCAAAACCAAGGTATATTTTTATATATACTACAAACCTTTTTATCAAAACATTGTTTTACAAACAACATATTTTATACAAACTCATTTTTACTTGGTTATTCATTTCATTATGCATTTTCCTTTTATATCATCCGATTTCTTATCGATTTTTTGTTTGATTTCTAAAAAGAAAATATATTAAGGTTCATGACTACATTCGTTAAACATTTTCTTTAAACTTACAAGTCATGAATCCTGTTTTAATAAAACCTATGTATCTCACAGGCATTTTTATGCTGACGTACATATTTTCACATATGTTTCAGGTGTTGCTATGTGATGATTGTTGATGCATGCTAAACATAGGATGGACTCATGCCTTAGCGACTTTAAATCTTGAAAGACAATATTTGTATTTACCTGATTTGTAATAAAACAATGAGTTCAATAATTCAATAAAACGAAACTATGTAATCCATGGTTGTGAAACAATGATTCTGTTATGACACTCCCCGACGTTTCCGCCACGATTTGTTGTTTTACGTGGTCGGGGTGTGACAGAAAAGTTGGTATCAGAGCCAATGGTTATAGGGAATTAGGTTATTAGTAATTCTTTGACCTAGACTATAACCTTCCTAGGACCCTAACACAAGATTCTTGTGTTTAGATCTTAAAACAATACCGTCACTTACCCTTAGGTGACAACCACAACAAGAACACAAATTTCAAATCTGTTTTGAAAACCAATCATCTGTTCTAGGATGATTTATTATAAGGTTTTAAACCTTCAAAGTTTTCAAAATCTCGTCAAAGTTGGGTCTTATAATGTGAACACGTGCAATCTGGAAGGGTGGATGACTGTACTCCGAGCTTTCTGTCTAAGGCTAGAGTATTCGTACAAATCCACATAATCGGACTAGTCACTCTTACCTGGGAACTCTTGGGGTGAGTGTCCACTTATAGGCTAAAGCATGTCTTCGCGATACATTAATATGACCCACTTACTTTGATTAGTCACCATCTCATTTGTTTGCCTTAGGTAAAAAATAAATGATCACAATTTTTATGCATTGTCATTCTGTTTTGATTATCCGATAACATCTCGCTTGTATCCTCCCATGTCTTCCATTATCTTTAAGATGCCTCTTCATCGCAACAACACTCAAATGTCCGAACTAGCTGCTACACTTGCCCAACAAATAGTAGTCGTACTCTAGAGGACCGTTGATTTAGCTATCACCATGACTCGCCTCAGGAATGAAGCCGTACAAGGGAACCGCTTCTTGGTGCAATCAATGCAACCGTCATCATCCGAATCAAATACCCTGTTTTCAAATGTACCCACTGTGGAGGATGGGGACATTTTGTTAACATGTGCGGCTTTGCTATCCAAAATGTCACACCCCGAATTTCCACATGTCACCGGTGGGCCCGGTGGGGAGTATCGTGACGTAGTTGATAACATCATAGTCAAACAACACAATATATAAATGCACAGCGGAAGCAAAAGATAATAATATTACAATCCGAATGTAACGTAATATCCAGGTATTACAACGGAAAGTAAAGGATCCACAGGCGGATCTTAAAATACAAATATTGTTCAACAGACTTTAGACGCCTAGAACTTGCAAGATTCCTTATTAACGTCCTGAGTAGCTTCCAGCCTATTACGTACTTGTACCTGTCACTTAGACTTTTGAAAATACGTCAGTTTTCACTGGTAAATACACTCAACTGACTCATTTGAAAAAGAGTTTAAGAAAATTGATTTAAATGCACCAGGCGCAAAATATTTTGACACTTCGATTAAAATGCACAAGGCATAATTAATCTTTTATACTTGGGACAGACTATATCTCATGTTATCAGTTTTACATAACTTGCTCTACATACGGGGCCCGGTTCTATGCCGGTTCAAGATTAACCGACACACCACTATTCCCTTATTGGGAATCCCTTATTGGGTATAATTAATTAATAAGCATATAGCATCTGTCAGGTGTATGCCTACACCCCGTGCTTAAGTCGTGGCCATTGCAATTAATGAGTCAAGGATATCCAGGACACGGTCGCATTAACCCCCAATGTTTCAGTCAAGCAATACGAATTAAAAACAGGTTATTTGGATTTCCCGACTCACTGGTCTTCGAATCCCATACCTGACCATGCGGTATTTATATTACCGTATCCCAAGCCCGTAATAGGGAAAATAAGTTAAGAGTATTTACCTGAGCTAGCTCCTGTCTTAAATAGCAAGAATTTATTAACTCAGCCGTATTCACTTAAGTAAGCGTAGGTACAATTTACCGGAAGGCTCTAGTCTGGAATGATGGTATAAATAACCAATTAGAATGCTAACGGGTCTTTAATTAAGCCTAAGCTTAGACCGGTTAGTCTTAAGGGAAGATATGGTTCAAACGCATGATAAGGCGAAGAACGGTTTAGAATGTGGTTTTGACCCGGCAAGCTCGTATGCTTGTTTAATATGGGTGACTTAAACACATTCTGAATTTTTGAAATAAAATGATAAGGTTAAACCCGTTTCGGTTATTTTATGAAAACTAGCCTCGTAGGCTTAACCGTACGCTTATAAGCGAAGCCGGCTAACCGGATGAGTTATACACAAGTTTCATATGCCAATATGTTTAAAATATGTTAAGATATCAGTAAGATATCAACATGTATGCCCGTTATAGTTTTAAAACCGAATTAAGCCTCAAAAGGGCAATTTGATCATTTTACGATGCATAAAAAGAGCTAGTGGATAAACTGATGTCATGGTCATTATGTTTTTGTAAAAATACTTTATTTATGATATTATATCAGTAGGGTTTCGAAAATATGTGTGGTTTATAGTTTAAAACCAAACTATGCCCTGAAAGGGCATTTTGGTAATTTCACACATAGTTTGTTGACTTATTTGGAAATCTGAGTTTGGGTCAAGTACCTACTGAATTTATATTTAAAATATGTTTAATAATCAGTAGGTATCAATTTTTATTTCATAGATATGGTATTAAACCATACTATGCGCCGAAAAGGCGTAAAAATCGGTAAATGACGATCTAGATGAGGTTTAAGGTTAAGTATATGTTATGAACAGATTTGTAAGGCTAAAATAAGTTATTTATTAGTTCATAACAGTAGGTAAAAGATTTAGTTATGAAAATGTACTAAAATTCATTTTAAGCCTCATAAGGGTATTTTCGTCATTTATCGAATACATGCAACGCATGCACGCAAACTCAGTTTGAATCTGATAAAAAATTTTATAAATATAATATAACATCAGTGAATGAGATGTTTTGCCATAAAAATCATGTTTATACCATTCCATATGCCGAAAGGGCATTTTGGTCATTTTAAAAATATAAAAAATGGTTTTTATGCAAAACTCAAATCATGACCAGATCTTGACATCAAAATAAATTTGAAATATTGTTAGATCAGTTTATAAACCACATGCATGCTCATATTTATTAAAAATTCTCATTTTAACATAAAAGGGCATTTTAGGCATTTTAACGAAACTTGCGTTAAATCTCAGACTTTGAATATGATCTTGTAGTATGACCACAGAGGGTTATACTACATAATATAAGGATCATAATATGACTTTGATTCAGCCCTTAAAGTTATTAAATTGGGTCAGATTTGAGAGTCAAAGCATTGGTCAAACTGTTAGACTTTTGATTTAAAACAAGCAATTACACCAAAGTGATCAGTTTGACATGTTCTTGTAACATTTACCAAGTTATTTAGGTGATAAAACATGATCCATAACCTCTGTTATATCAGATTTGATTAAATTAAGAATCTGGTCAGTTTGACTTTTCTTGTTACTAACTTTGACTTAACAAATGGACATGAAATTGTAGAAACCAATTAGCATGATTTTGATGGATCATTACTAGCATCAATACCATCAATTAACAAGATTCAATTGGACTTAGATCCGATCAATTCGTGATCAATTCTGGAAGTCAAACAAAAGTCAAATATTAGTGTTCTAGGCTAAAATAAATCAAGAACAAGGATCAATACATAAAGCAGCACTTACAATCACTGAGTGAATGATCAAAGAATACCAGAAAGATACAAGATGGTTATGAAAATCGGATTGGAACCCGTTTGAGTGTTTGAAGGTTGCAAAAATTTATAAAAATGAAGAACATGATGTGTTCTATAGGTTTCTTGGAATGAATCAGATGTTGCCAGGTGTTAAACCACTTATAAAATCTATGGGCTGCCCCTAGTATCGATTTAGTGGTATTAGAAATCAGATTGGACATGAAAACAGCAACGAACAGGCTGTATTTAGCTGTTTTGCACTTCTGATCAGGCCATGCGGCCCGCCTGAGGAACACCAGGAGCTAATGCGGGCCGCCTGCAGGTTTATAACTGCAGCAGCAGTTTCAGTTTTGGCAGAAATGGTCCCTGAGAGCTTTAATGTCATTTAAGGCATGTTTAAGGCCCGTTATCCTCATTTCAAGGCTCTAACATGAAGCCTAAATATAGGGGACATGAAACATGTTCAAAAACATGTCGGATGTCGGTTCGTTTGGCCATACGGTCACGTTATGCGTCGAATTACGACGAAACACGGACGGATGCTAAAAATGAACCAAACGACGCGTCGAAAGGAATTTTATCAAGGCGATCACTAAAATAAAATATTTTAGTGCTTACATAAATTTTTGGGTGTCCGGGGATATTCAGATTGTGAGATATGCGCGAAAATGCAAACTTGTGCCCTTTTTGACACTTTTAGTCCCTGGTGGACTTGAAAGTTTATTTTTGCGCACCAAACACCTCTAAGCCTATATCTAAGCTATAGAAATGATAATTAGGGCATGTTTAACTCATGGACAATTTCCAGAAGGTCCGTTACCGTACGAATCGACATACTTTTGCAGTTTGACGCAAATAGTCCTTAAATTGCGCAAAGTAGCGCGAAATGCCATTTAATGTTATCCAAGCCTTCCATGGCCCATATTTATCCTTCCCAAGAATATACTTAAATATTAATACACTCTCGTTCGCTTAGATGGTCACCGAAAGGCGTAGATTCAAAAGTTGACGCTTTAGGTCCCTCTATTGCGCAAACTTGCGCATTTCATCATTTAATAGCATTGAAGCCTTATCTAATCCATATTAGACATTCTTGAAAGTATTATTAAATATCACGATGCTTCGGATTCGCTAAAAGGTCATTCAGAGGTATAATTAAACATATTGACACTTTTAGCCCTTCTAACTTGCAAAGTTGCGCGTAACCTCACTTAAAGGCATAAAAACCTTAGACGGCCATTATTTGGCATTCCCGAGAGTATAATTAAATATTATGAAGCTCCCGGTTTGTTTAAAAGGTCACTCAGAGGTAAGAATTAACATGTTGACGCTTTTAACCCTTTATTGCGCAAACTTTCAATTAATTATGCAAACGGCTACACTTAATCATCAAGTGGCACATTTGTGAATATAAACATCGTAAGAAACTTATTTTAGGTCTGTTAACACTTCCAGTCCTTTCATAATCAAATTTTTCGATTTTTCGAAAAATTAGTCCCTAAATTTCAGTGTTTGACTTCATTAGGGTTTATTACACGTGTCAATACATCATTGGACGTGATTTTACGAGGTGTTACACAAAACAAAGTTGTTGCAAATCCTGCTGCTGCTCAACCTCCTGTAAGGAAACCTTATGCCGGTACTGCACCGATATGCAACAAATATGATGCACATCACCTAGCTTACCTATAGTGTCGTCTGTATGCATCATGTGGGCGACTCGGTCACCTGGAAAATGCTTGTCGGTTCAACCCAGGCCAAGGTGGTCCAAACCAACCTCAAGTCAACCCTGCTCGTATGATTGACTTAACATACATAGTACCCAACCTCCAAATTCTGCTTCATATGCCGCCTTGGCATATCTAGCGCCTCAACTTCATGAATATCCTACCTCGTGGATCGACTTAAGCACGTCTAGTGCAAGGATTCGAAGCATCACCCGCTATTCAAATTCCAAAATCCATATAGGATCTTCTTATCTTCACAATTAGATCCTTGTGGATGATTATCGCTCAAATCGGAGCCCTTGATTGGATTTTTGTACGCTTTAATACGTACATTACGATCCAATAAGGACAAAGCCGAATTCCTATTAGGATCTTCCTATCTCCATAGTTAGATTCTTGAAGATGTTCAAAGTGCCAAATGAAATCCACGGATTGGATTCCTGGCATGCTTTAAATATCCGTGACCAAAATATTAACAAATTGAAGATCAAGTTAAACAATTATGTGATTATGTGATTATGTGTTTTCTTTTATGTTTTTGTGTGATCAAAATTTTCGTTATCCAAATCCTCATAGAATCTTCTATATCTTCATATGAGGGATTCATAGTAGGAAATCCAAATGTACTACCTTCAATCCTTAATGGGCTTCTACGTAATAGTTAAGACCCTTGGATTATGAAGTACTATTCCTTAATTGGACCCCTTGAGTGGTCTAATTAAAAAGATTGATCCAAAAATCTGTTAGGAATGTCATGTGATGTTATAATTGAAAAGACTCCTTGGTGGTCTATTTAAAGAGATCATACGACGGTCTAATTAAGGAGATCGTTCATTGATCTAGTTAAAAAGATCCTTTAGTGGTCTAGTCAAATCATTGCATGTTTGTTTAATTGATTGTTTTCTCTACGCATTATGAAATGAACTGTGCGGACTGTGCAAGGAATTACGTAATTATGGATGCATACATAATTATGGAATTCAGTGCACAGAAACCACAACAAGTCTCGTCATGTGTTAAGACCTATAGTGATGAGAATAACGAAACGAGAACAATGTAGAAAGGGCATGGTGGATACGCCGCTGGTACTTCCTATATATAAGTGCTCCTTATTACATTGCGAACGTAGCGTTATTTAAGTTACTAGAAGTCCTGGACCTTGACCAATGTTATTCTATCATACACTCTCCGACTTTGATTTCGAGCACACACAAGTTTCCTATAATAGTCTTCAGAGGAAACATTCTCTTATCTGTTGTTCAAAGCTCCATGCTTTTGTTACAACAACGACAACATTTTTTTTGGCAATTAACAAATTCTATAAGAATCCAAACGTGACCTAGATTTTTACTTGGGAAATGGAGGATTCATTCGAAAGCGAAACAATCTCAGTTGTCTTCACAGGTTTCCTCTAAAATTAAATTTCGGGACGAAATTTCCTAAAGTAGGGGAGACTGTGACACCTGAGTCACTACGACCATCAAACAAATACCAAACCAATGAAAAATTGTGTTTCATACTTGGGATTTGTATAATTATGTGTATCATTTGCACATATCAATTCTCGTTCGATTTCGAGCTCTAAATCGCTTTCTGGAAAGTTATACGCGAACTGATGCGTAAACGTAATTAGTTTAACACAACAAACACCCCGGAACAGTGACATGGGCTTAACAAACCTTAAATAACCTTTACATAACTTAGAAATAAGTTTTGGAGGGTTTGGTGTGTCGAAATCAAGGTTATTCGCTTACAGGGACTAATTTCGACAAACTGCGAAAGTATGACGATTCGTACTGTAACCAACATTCCGGAATATGATCATAAGTTAAACATGCCCTAAATATCCTTTACTTAGCTTAGAAATAGGCTTAGAGGTGTTTGGTGCGCAAAAATAAACATATTTGATCAATAGGGACAAAAAGCGTCAAAAAGTGCATAAGTTTGCATTTTCGCGCATATCTTACATTTTGAATATATCCAGACATCCAAAAATTTATGCAATCATTAAAATATTTTATTTTAGTGATTGACATGATAAAATTCCATTCGTCGCGTAATTTGGATCGTTTTTCGTGTCCGTTCGTGTTTCGTCGTAATTAACCGAACAACGCAACCGTATGGCCAAAAGAACCGACATACAAGATATTTTTGAGCATGTTTCATATTTCCTATACTTTAACTTCATTATATAGCTTTGAAATGAGGTTAACGGGGCTTAAATGTGCCGAAAATGCATCGAAAACCAAGTTTTACACATTCAGGGACCTAAACTGCAAATCTTTCAAAGATAGCTCTGACGGGGCACGTAAGCAGAGGCTATCTATTACACGGGGCGTGAGAGCTGCCCAGATCTTCAAAAACCAGTTTCTGCAATCAGTAGCTGGTTTTTGGCTTTGGTTCTTGGTTTTTCAACTCTGTGAGCTAGTTTTTGGGCACCCATAGGTTTGTAATTCAGTGGGAACACTTGGACGGTCAAGATTGAAGCTCGTTTATCGAGGAACGATCTTAACGGTGGTCTAAACTCTATAAATACCCAGCCCCATTTTCATTTCAACTCACACCTTGATCTGATTATTGCTCTAAGTTCGAGTTTCTACACTTCATACCTGAGCAACTTGGATCAAATCTCCATTGCTTGGACCTCTTGTAAGCTTCTTTCATTCTTTTATGCATTTTTAAGCGTGAAAGTCAAACAGTGTTTGACTTTCAGCTTTGACCAGTCAATGGTCAACACAAAGTTCGTTCGAACTTTGCAACGTGAAATTGCCAGAAACCAAATTTTATGGAATGTCACCCCATTCCTGTTGTATGGAATGCCAGAAACCAAATTTTAACCAAATAGAAATTGCCTTTGTGGTATTTCTATAGTCTCTAAGGTGTAGTTTGATGCACTAAGGTTTGAATGAATACTAAATCACTGTTTCTTATGTATATTTTGATATACTACCAAAGTATAGTTTGATATACTCCCAAATGTGATATTATTTACCAAAGTATAATTTGATATACTATGTACAAAAACCAACATATATTTTAATATACTACCGACCTTATTATTTACTAAAGCATAGTTGATATGCTATTTTCAAAACCAAAACATAGTTGATATGTTATTTACAAAACCAAAGCATAGTTTGATATGTTATTTACAAAACCTAAGTATACTTATGATATACTACAGAAAACTATTATTTTAACAATTAAAGTATATTTGATATACTGTATGTTTAACTGTTTTGAAACTAAAATATATTTTAATATACATTACTTATCCGACTTTCTCAAAACCAATGTATATTTTTATATATACTACAAACCTTTTTATCAAAACATTGTTTTACAAACAACATATTTTATACAAACTCATTTTTACTTGGTTATTCATTTCATTATGCATTTTTCTTTTATATCATCTAATTTCTTATCGATTTTTCGTTTGATTTCTAAAAAGAAAATATTTTAAGGTTCATGACTACCTTCGTTAAACATTTTCTTTAAACTTACAAGTCATGAATCCTGTTTTAATAAAACCTATGTATCTCACAGGCATTTTTATGCTGACGTACCTATTTTCACATATATTTCAGGTGTTTCTATGTGATGATTGTTGATGCATGCTAAACATAGAATGGACTCGTGCCTTAGCGACTTTAAAACTTGAAAGACAATACTTGTATTTATCTGATTTGTAATAAAATAATGAGTTCAATAATTCAATAAAACGAAACTATTTAATCCATGGTTGTGAAACAATGATTCTGTTACGACACTCCCCGACATTTCCACCATGATTTGTTGTTTTACGTGGTCGGGGTGTGACAGCTAACCCGTTGTCCAATGGTGAAGTTTATCAAGTAGTGTATACAAAACCCCACATAACGGCAGTAATTGCAGAACACAAAAACTTAATCACTGTTTACTACTTGAAAATAAGTAGGGTTTTGAAAGCATTTAATAAAAATAGAATATCTCACATTGCAGGTTTAGGTTAATAGATCTTGCCTACTGGTTTACAGCTGGTAAACCTAATTAAATATACAGTGCACACGTATTATTGTATTAACTCAATTCAACATTAACGATAATCACGAGATCAAAACCCACAATGAATGACAAAGTATAGCCGGGCACCGGCAGCACTTAAACATCCGTTGGATCGGTTTCAATCCATCGGATATAGTACCGTGTTAGTGATAGCGTTATTACCCTGATATCGGAGCTAAGTTTCGGGAATTTCAGGCTTTAATTGAAAGAAACGGAGATTCGAGAAGTATAATGAATGCAAAATTCGATCGAAATGAGCAAACTGGCCAAGTCCCAAACTGCTGAATTTATAACCAGTTTTGACCTACCCCACGCATCGCGCCACCCCCTAGTTCCTTCCGCGTGTTGCGGGGGACACCCACCTAGCCTAGGTTAGCCTTGTGTTGAATATAGCTTGGCCATTCCTCAAATTAAAGTTACACGCGTCCACGAATCACTCCGCGCATCACGGGAGAGTTAGTGGATCCCCCCATGAGTCATCGGGGGTCCCTGTTATTAGTTTCGTTTGTTTTTCAATTCGGGTCACGCCGTACAAGTTCAGGGTTTCAATTAGGGTTCCTTAAAATGCATTTTAAGAATGGATAATTGAAATTTTGGAGGTTGTTACATTTCATTTCATTTCTGATTCTAGTTCCCATCTATATTCTGGTCCTCGTTTTGAATCCCATTTTATTTTGACCAGAATTAACCCCTTATGTTTAAGATTCTTAATCTTTCTATCTTCTACTTGCATAGGTTTTTCAACAAACTTTAATTTTTCGTTTACCACTATGTCCTGAAGAGGTACTACCAGTGATTCATCAGCTAAACACTTCTTAAGATTACATCCATGAAATATATCATGTGGACCTGCCAATTCCACTGGTAGCTGTAGCTGATAAGCGATTGGTCCTATTCGTTGGATAACTTTAAACGGTCCGACATATCTTGGGTTTAACTTTCCTTTCTTACCAAATCGGACTACTCCTTTCCAAGGAGAAACTTTCAATAGCACATTGTCTCCAACTTGAAATTCTAACGGCTTACGTCGAATGTCGGCATAACTCTTTGGCAATCTCGTGCCGTTTTTAATCTTTCCTTGATTTAGGTTATTTTGTTAGTGGTTTCTTGTACAATTTCGGGACCTGATAATTGGCTTTCTCCTATGTTTGCCCAACATGCTAGGGTTTGGCACTTTCGTCCATAAAGTGCTTCAAATGGGCCAACATTAATGCTCGTATGATAACTATTGTTATAGGAGAATTCTATTAACGGTAAATGGTCGTCCCAATTTCCACCAAAATCTATAACACATGCCCTTAGCATGTCTTCTAAGGTTTGGATTGTCCTTTCACTTTGTCCGTCTGTCTGAGGGTGATAAGTTGTACTTAAGTTTAATCGTGTGCCCATAGTTTTTTGGAAGCTTGTCCAAAAACATGAAGTGAAACGACTATCCCTATCTGATATAATGGATAATGGAACTCCATGTAATGATACTACCTCATTCACATATAACTTAGCTAGTCTTTCCATGCTAAAGGTTTCCTTCATTAGTAGGAAATGAGCTAATTTGGTTAATCGATCCACAATCACCCAGATTGTGTCGTTACCATTTCTTGTTTTGGGTAGCTTAGTAAAAAAAATCCATTGTTATTACTTCCCATTTCCATACGGGCATTTCTAACTGTTGAAGTAACTCTGAAGGTTTCTGATGTTCAGCTTTAACTTATGAACATGTTAAACATTTAGAAACGTAACTAGCTATGTCCTTTTTCATTCCTATCCACCAAAAATTATTCCTCAAATATTGATACATCTTGTCACTACCAGGATGCATCGTATACCTACATTTATCGGCTTCCTCTAAGATTCTATCTCTTAGATTTCCTTGTATAGGTACCCAATTCTTATGGAATATCCAAATTCCATCAGGTTCTTGTTCTAATTCCTTTATCATCCTTTTCATTCCTTCAGCATCATCCCTATTGCTGTTTCTTAGGTATTCTTCAATTTTTCCATTAAGTCTATTTGTAGATTTATTCTAAGAGCACGTACTCGTCTTTGCTTCTCATGATACTTACGACTTAAGGTTTTCGTCTACTACATTTGCTTTTCCCTCGTGATATTGAATATCACAGTCGTAGTCATTTAGAATTTCCATCCAGCGCCTTTGCCTCATATTTAATTCTTTTTGTTCAAAAATATACCATAGACTATTATGATCTGTAAAGATGGTAAACTTTCTACCATAAAGATAATATCTCCAAATCTTAAGGGCAAAAATTGTTGCTCCTAATTATAAATCAAGAGTTGTATAATTTTCCTCGTTCTTCTTCAATTGCCTAAACGCATAAGCGATCACTTTCTCACAATGCATCAATACACATCCTAATCCTAATTTGGAAGTATCACAGAAGATTACAGAATCTTCAGTTCCCTCTTGTAATGCAAGTATTGGTGCATTTGTTGACCTTTGCTTCAAGATAGTGAAGGTTTCTTCTTGCTTAGGTCCCCATTCAAATTTAACCGCTTTACACGTTAGCTTGGTTAACGAAACTACTATCTTTG
This sequence comes from Helianthus tuberosus, assembly GCA_030545235.1. NCBI lineage: Eukaryota > Viridiplantae > Streptophyta > Magnoliopsida > Asterales > Asteraceae > Helianthus > Helianthus tuberosus. The sequence goes on from CM060355.1 coordinate 166,805,188, forward strand.
AGAAGTCTTGGATAAAACATCGATAGTATCTAGCTAATCCTAGAAAACTTCTGACTTCCGTAGCTGATTTTGGGACTTTCAATTTGTGATTGCTTCTATCTTCGAGCGATCTACATGAATTCCTTCATGATTAATCATGTGTCCTAGAAATTGCACTTCTTGTAAACAGAATTCACATTTAGAAAATTTATCATAAAGCTTCTCCTTTCTTAACAATGTTAAAAGTGCATGCAAGTGCTTACAGTGCTCATCCTTCCTTTTGGAATAAATAAGTATATCATCTATAAAGACAATTACAAATTTATCCTGATACGATTTACATATCCTATTCATCATGTCCATAAATGATGCAGTAGCATTTGTAAAGCAGAAGGGCGTGACTGTAAAGTCGTAATGGCCATACCTAGTTCTGAAATCAGTTTTAGGAATGTCTTCTTCCTGTACTTCAGTTGATGGTATCCGGAGCGTAAATCGATCTTAGAAAAATATCTAGCTCCTTGAAGTTGATCAAATAGATCATCAATTCCAGGTAATGGATACTGATTCTTAATAGTGACCTTATTTAACTCTCTATAATCGATACACATTCGCATTGATCCAACCTTCTTCTTCACAAACAACACAGGTGCTCCCCAAGGGGAACAACTTGGTTGTATGAATCCTTTTTCTAGCAATTCATCTAATTGCTTTTCTAGCTCTAACATCATTGTTGGTGCTAAACGGTATGGTGCTTTAGCAATTGGAGCGGTTCCAGGGATCAGATGAATTCTGAATTCTACTTCTCTATTAGGTGGTAATCCAGGTAGATCTTCTAGGAAAACATCAGGGTATTCTGATACTACCGGAATTTCCTTTAGTTCCTTGCCCTTAGTGTTAATGATTACTGAGATCATATACACTATGCCTTACTTCCGAACATAGCTAGCAGCTTCATTACTAAGATGAACTTCGTTGGCTTGTTCGGCTTGTCTCCTTTGATCCGGATCATTTCTCCTGTTGGCGTACGAATCTCAACCGAATTTTGATCGCATAGGATTCGAGCATGGTTGGCTACTAACCAATCCATTCCTAATACTACGTCAAATCTGGCTAGATTCATAGGTAGAAGGTTTGCAGAGAACTTATGTCCTAGTAGTTCTAACTTTCCTTCTTAAAGTATTTCATGTATGTCAGTAGGGTTTCCTTCGGCCGTTTCTACCCTACAAGCTTGACTAAACTTAGTAAAAGGTTGATTAAGAGTTGGATAGAATGCAGTATTTATAAAACTTTGGTTTGCACCAGAGGCAAATAATAATTTTGCAAAGACGTCATGAATAAGGAATGTACCGGCGATTACGTTAAGAATCATGGCTGCCTCTTGCGTCGTCAGCTGAAAGGCTCGCTCGTTCTTCTTGGTGGCTCCATCTGACGCTTTTGCTTTGTTGTCAGGTGCCTTTGTTAGTTTAGGACAATTTGGCTTAAAGTGCCCTGCTTCTCTGCAATTGTAGCAGATAGTAGATTTCATTCTACATTCTTCTACTCTCTGCCCAAGTATTTTGCAGAAATTGTAGTACTCCTTACACCTACCTAGAATGTTTCTTTTTACAGATTCTACAAAAAGGCGGTGTAGATGACTGCCCGACTCCTTTCTTTTTGTAATTATTATTACCCGAGCGAAACCCTTGGGTAATCTTCTAAGCTAACTCTTTCTTCCTATTTTCATCTCTCGTACGGACTAATCTCTCACTCAAGGAATTTGCCAATTCAATTGCGTCCTCAATAGTCTGATGTCTAGCAGCCTTGACTATATCATGGCTTTCGCTAATCAGTCCCCAAATATAGCGAGAAATAAGTACAGGTTCTGGTGAAGCCAGAGTCGGTATCACTCTTGCGTATTCAAAGAACTTTTTCATATATTCACGACACTTTACATCAACCATTCTATGGTTTAGGAACTTGTTTGCCATTTGTTCCTTTTCATAAGGAGGACATAATTTCCTTTCTGTCATATTCTTAAATTCTTCCCAACTCATGGCATAAGCCATGTTGCTTACTTTTGCCCGTAGAATAGTATTACACCATTCTAATACTTCCCCCTTGAACAGATTGGAAGCACGCATTACCTTGTCTTCTTTTGCACACTTACTTATTTTGAAAACTGCTTCCGTCTTTTCTAGCCATTGTAGTGCAGCTGTGTCTTCTTCACTGGTTGCGAATTCAGTTGGTTTACAGGCTAGAAATTCTTTTAGGTATAACAAGCAGTCATTGCTTTCATCTTTTTAGGTAATGAGGCTTTGATAAGATAATCATTGCCTCCATTTACACTATGGCTAAAACGGGTGCATTTCCTATTCTCAGCTTTGGTATGTTCGACCGGGTTTTTAACAGCTTCTATTATTAAAGGAATATCATTGTCTATGCCCTGAGCAATTGTGGTTTCTATAGCCTCTTTATCCAAAGGATTTTCCTAATTGTTCTGGAGCGATTGGTTAACTTCGTTTGACATCTGAATTGCAAATATAGTTCACAGATTAAAGTCACAAAATAATTAACAAATAAGCAAAGTAATATAAACACAAATACACATTAGTCAAAGCATATAGCCAAAATTGTCGTGCATTGTGACATTTATATATTTTATATTATGTTTCATTTATATATTACACAACCACATATTTACATATATAGTTTTATTTTTATTATTTATTATTATATTATTATGATATTATATATATATATATATATATATATTCAAAAAATACTAAATATTACACAGACATCTAATCTATAGTTAGGCCGTCTTCAAAAATCGAACTCCTGCTCGTCATACTTCCAAACGAGGTTCTCACCCACTGTTCTGATCCAATTCCCCGCCTCCACCAGTTCTTCGCCATTGTGGCGAATTTCAGCAACATTGTCGTGGTTCATGGGTGGAAAAACAGCAAAAGCAGGTTCAAACCGAGGGTAATAGGGGTTTGGGTTATTCATCATGTTATTGAAATGCCAGTCATTGGTCCATCATTCTTCATCTGGATTTTGAAGTGGCTGTTGAGGAATGGCCGGTTCGGGTATGAAGGGTTCCATGTTTATTGGTAATTCTGGTGGTATTGGTGCGTTCAGGAAGTTTTCATCTAACGGTCCAAATAGATCACAATTTTCTAATTTCCTGTCCAATTCCTCCCAAGGTGGTAAAATCGGGGTTTGGTTGGAACTTTCTCCAATGATTTCATTACTCTTTGGTTTAGCATTCTTTTTGACTTTCTGTGCCGCCGGCTTCTTCTTCCTACAGCTTTTCCAATCCAAAATCCTTTTCCTCTTCTGTGTTTTCGGCTTTCCCTGAGCGTGCAACAACATTGGCTCATTGGTTTCAGCTTGATATCCTGTCTGACTTTCTGTTGTTTCCATATCGGTGGGATTCATGGATATGTTCTGGACGGCTTCTACTAACTCGCTTACACTGTTAGTCACAAACAATGAAAATACGAACTCCGAAAATTGAATATAATATTGATTAGTAGCATGGATATTTCACAGAAGCATTTAATGAAATTCCTGACTATTAAATTAAGTATTTTTACAATACTTAATTAGCTTAAACCAGTGGCTCTGATACCACCTTCTGTCACAGCCCCCAACCCGTACCTTGGTTCGGGCGCCGCGAGAAAAACAACAGTGATACCGGTGTTTATTATTTGGCAGCGGGAAATTTTCAGGACCGGGCGTCAGGAAAATTTTATCAGAGTTTCAAAACACCGAATTTTCATTTCATAAACTGTGGGGTACACCCCGTATTTACAGAACAGAATTTTTATGGGAATTCCTTTATTTACAGAAAACACGTTTTATTTCAGGTTTACATAGCCACTTATTTAAGCTGAAGCGCTTTAGGCATTTTTCCTTTCTTCACAGTAAATCATCTGAAACGCTTTTAAAAACATTTGGTCAGTGAAAAATACTAGTGAGTTCATTCGGTTGTAAAAAGACACATTGTTATAATTTACAGTATCAAGGGTGATTACATTGTTTATATCTACCAATTACCCCAAATCGTTATTTGTCACTCGATCAGATTTGTGACTATGGTCATATCACACTGGCTAACTCGTTGTCCAATGGTGAAGCTTATCAAGTAGGGTATACAAAACCCTACATACCGGGAGTAATTGCAGAATACAAAAACTTAATCACTGTAATTACAACTTGAAAACAAGTAGGGTTTTGAAAGCATTTAATAAAAATAGAATGACTTGATTGCAGGTTTAGGTTGATAGATCTTACCTACTGGTTTAGAGCTGGTAAACCTAATTAAATATACAATGCACATATATTAGTGTATTAACGCAATTCAACATTAACGATTATCACGAGATCAAAACCTATAAAGAATGATAAAGTATAGCCGGGTTCCGGCAGCACTTAAACATCCGTTGGATTAGTTTCAATCGATCGGATATAGTATCGTGTCAGTGATAGAGTTATTACCTTGATATCGGAGAAGAGTTTCGGGAATTTCGGGCTTTAATTGAAAAAAAACAGAGATTCGAGAAGTATAACGAACATAAAATTTGATCGAAATGAGAAAACTGGCCAAGTCCCAAACTACTAAACTTATAACCAGTTTTGACCTGCCCCGCGCGTCGCGCCACTCCCCTGGTTCCTTCCGCGTGTCGCGGGGACACCCACCTAGCCTAGGGTAGCCTTGTGACGAATATAGCTTGGCCAGGAATCACTCCGCGCGTCACAACAGAGTTAGGGGATTCCCCCATGAGTCTCCGGCGGTCCCTGTTACTAGTTTCATTTGTTTTTCAATTCGGGTCACGCCGTACAAGTTCAGGGTTTCAATTAGTGTTCCTTAACACACATTTTGGGAATGGATAATTGAAATTTTGGTGGTTGTTACACATCGTACCATATTACGATACCAAATAAATACTTATGTTGAATATAAATTCGTTTTTAATAAAACTTATACTGATCGAGGGTAAAAATTAAACATAACTATGTACTTAAGCTTTTAGATAAAATAACGAACATAAGTTAGTAAAGAAATACCAAATTAAATGAGAAATCAAAGATGAATTAAAAACGATTTATTATAACAAAAATAAATGATAAAAACATACGATTTTAGAAAAGGAAAAAATGAAAATACGTTAAAAGCTAAATGTTAATATAATAATAAAAGAAAAAATGAAAATATGTTAAAAGTAAAAAGTAATTATTAAAAATAACATATTGTTATAATAAAATATTAAAAAACTATATATTATATTAAATCTAAAATTACTATTCATATTTACGGTATTTCGTAAACAATTATATATATATTGTTAGCGAGCGATGATGATTAGTAACTTTATTTTTATAATAACTAGTTGATTTTTCGCCCGCTCGTTGCGGCGGGGACCCAATGGCTGCAAAACGCGTGTCAACAACGGCAAGCAAATACCGAATATCAAAACATAAATAAAAATGATGTGGTAAGGATATTCACTCTGTCATAAAAAACGATTTTAAATAACCTAATATATAATAATAGGACTCATACGTCTTACAAGTTGGAAATTCGGTTGTTTTCAGTTCAGTTATTACGGTGCTAATATGTTAAAATATGGATGAGCTCGGTACCGGTAACGGCACCGAAATTACCGATCCGGAAAATCTTGAAATTAGGTACCGGCACCGAAAATACTCGATACAATACGGTATGGTATTTGAATGGTAAGATCAATAAATACAGGTATGGTGTTAGACCGGTGTCGAACCGAAAGTAACGATTCTGAAAATGCCAAAAGGTGTATACCAAATTAGCACCGAAAATGATTTGGTATAGTAAATTTGGTACCGATACGATACCGGTTTGATTACAGGATTTGATACGATTTGCTCATCAATAATCTAAATATCCAAGTTAATTTTACATGCTACAATTCATTCATTAAAAAAAAAGACAAAAAAGAAAGCAAAATAAGTTGTTGTGTATATAAAACCTCTTTCAAACGAATTACAGTTTACTCATTGTGTGTATGAAAAGTAATCTAAAGGTGCAATTACTTGCATTGCTACAGGATTTGATGAGCTCGGTACCAACGAGTACCGAAAATACTGTTATCGAAATCCCCAAAAGTGGGTACAGGTACCGAATATACCTGGTACGGTACGGTTCAGTACCGGTCGGTACTGATACGACACCGATATTTGAGGGTAAAAACCGATGAATACAGGTGCCGAACCGGTACGGAAAACACAACCGGTTTAATAAATTTAATATGTGTACCGGTACCCGATACCATTTACTTATCACTAAGTAATGTTACTATTCAATTCTATTTTAAATATATTATTATATTTTACTGTTCATTCAATTCGAAATTTAATATATAGGTTAATATATAGTTTATTATTATTATTTTATTATTTAATATATTATAATAGTTTATTATTATATTTACTTTTAATAATATATTTTTCTTTTTTTAACATATATTTCCTTTACCTTTTTTTAATAATTGTTTTTTTTCTTTATTTGAACATATATTAATTTATCAATTAATTTGATATTTCTTTAATAATTTACGCTTATAACTTTTCTCTAAAAATTTAAGTATGTGGTCGTGCTTGATTTCTTTCTCTAATATTCCATTATAAGTTTTGTTAAAAACGTAGTTGTATCAAAATAAAGTTTTTATTTGGTATCATAAAACGGTACGATGATAAACTAAATTGTTCTAATAGTTTGAGTTTCTAAACAACATGCTTTATTTTCAAATCACGTTTGAATTAAATTATCATTTACTCGGTTTCGACGCAACGCGTGATATAAAAAACTAGTATATATAAAATTGTGAAAGAGGTTTTGTAAATTATATTCGAACCAAGTTCGAGTCACAAATTGTTTAATAACCCTACATCTGATTAGTCACTATTATATTAAAAAACCATGACGGTTTAATATCATATATATTATTGATTTGTTGTAAGCTGGTCCATACTCTCGTTTAAATGTTTATAGTTGCACATTTTTTAAATAAATTTTATTAATATATAGCAAACTTGTGAAGTTACATCAAAACAAAAAGTAGACGGGCAACAAGCTGCGTCACAGCCCCTTTCTGAATTGCAAACCTTAACCTTCCAAATACAAACCCATGTCCCCCTGGCCACAAGAATTATTGTGGATGACCCGTTGGGCATGGACAAAAAGTGGATAACTTCTGGCACTAAGAAGCAAATGTATCAAAGGCAAGATGGAAAAAGACATGCTGGTTCTCTACCACTTTCTTTGATTCTGCCCTTCTTGTTGCTTTTCCAGTTACAAACTCGTTTTCCCTTAAACCAACCAAAGGGGAAACACCCGTGAGGTCCACACAAGCATGTCCCCCCAGCCCAACCAAAGACCCGCAGGTCCGCTGGTCGTAGGGTAGATCTCCCTTCCATAGGGTCCGTAAGGAAATTCACATGGGCGTCTTTCTTAGTAGAAATCCCAGCACTTCTCAGGAAGTCCCATAAAACATCCTGCACCCATTCATGCCGATACTTGAACCCATGGAGCTCTTTATAGTGAATGGCGTGCTCCCCATATTTATCCATACAAGCCTTACGGTATATCGGGCAAGTTTCATCTTCGGGGTTCATAGGGATCATCAACCGGTATTTGAGAATGGCTCTATATTCTACTATAGACATGCATTCTCACAACCCCTTCATCGGGATAACGGTAAAAAAAATCCTGAGCATGGGGACCCTTCACGCACTCAAACACCGCCTTCTGGCGGGATGACAGATCAAAAACTTCTCCTAGGATTTGAGCGATTTTGCTAAACAGAGTATTCGCCAAAGTTTTTTGTGGCTTCAAGGGGGCAGTGTCCTTATTAGAGAACCTGCCGATATCAAAGTCTGAGAGAGAGACTTTTAACCGTTCGAGCGCCTACTGATAGTCCGGGTCAAGCTCGACGACCCCAATATTTCGAACGATATAATCCTGTAGCTCCCAAGACTGAGCTCTAGACGCCATAAAGGCATAAGACCCAACATCTCGAGCTGAGAGAAGGCCGAAACCACCTAGATGCATTGGTAGAGATGCCAAACGCCATTGGAGGTTACTAAAGAAGGGGCTGCCACCCACAACTTTGTGTTTTATAGCCTCCTGGAGGCCATCATCAAAACAAGTTGTCACCTTCACCGTGAAATGGGGTTGACAAGTCCGCAACCCAAAAAGTAACTTAGTGACCCCCATGCATGACCTTAGCAGAAGAAGTTCACATTGGGGATCCCTAAAGTAGGGCAAGAGTTTCATGAGGTCAACCGCCGCTGAGGCCCTCCACCCTGCCAACTCCCCAATAAAGATAGTATCACGGCTAACAACACCACCAAAGAGCTTAACCCCATTCTGGTCTACCAATCCCTCCCGGGAAAAGCCCGTCTTGAACTTTCCGCCCATCACATGTCGGCCAAAAAACCTCTATTTTTCTAATGTTGAGATAAAGCCCCAGAGATGGGCCCTCCTCGTTAATGGTGTCTAAAGCCTTAGCAACCTCAGACGTGTCGCCGATAATCGTCCCTTCGTCCAATTAACAAGCATGAAACGGGGTTACAACAGTCTTGCACCCGGAGAATAAGGGGGTGTAAGGCAAGGGCAAAGAGAAGTGGTCCCAAGGGATCCCCCTGTTGAACTCCGGTAGGAGCCCCAATACACTCGTTACCAACATCCAACCTATTAGGCTGGGCGTAAAGCAATTGGACCCACCGATAGATTGACGGGAAATGCCGATGAACCTCTTCGAGGAAGGCTGTGCGGTCAACCGTGTTGAAAGAATTGGAGAAGTCTACTGTAAGAAGTCCAAGGAACCATCTGCATGAAAGGAGTTAAGAAACCTGTTCGTACTTTGAAGCACTGCCTTTGCGCCATTTAGTGTCCCCACTCTGAATTGAAAGTCCCCCAAGTATTGGGCCATATCTTTCCCGACCTTCTTGATCTCCACCTTGGAAACCAACCTTCGCCAAATACCCCTACAACAATAGGCCGAATTCCTTTATCGAGCTTCAATAAGGGGATAAAGGGTCCAAGGCAACAAACTCAGCAAGCACCTTAGGGCAGGATCCTCCAATCCATAAGTTGACAACTTTAGTAATGCTCGTAAGCAAACCCGAGTAAGTCACTAGGCCCTCGCCTCCAGAAGCATCTAATAGGTGTTGGGCCGGCAACTCATCCCTACCACAAGACGTCCCTTTAGGAAATGATCAGATACATTTGAGCACTCACTCCCCATCAACAATAAGAGTGGATTGGGCCAAACGGTTGGTAGGCAAGGACTTAGGAGGCACCACTAGGTGTTTTTCAAGGTTGAATCACCTGGTTGCAATAATATAACTAAAGTTTTTTTCTATATTTTCTCATGATTATTAATAATGTAGTACAAATTCTTATTTATTTAAAAATTTATAGTTTGTCTATCTTGCTGTACTTATATAAATAAGGGTTGGCTAAGTGAGACGAGGATGAAGTTGAAGGGTAGCACAAGTAAAAAGAGAGGATGAAATACATCTAGCATAAACCTCTAATAATAGATAATCGTTTTGTTTCTTAATCTTCACCCAAAAACCACCCTTCATCTTTGACGTTAGAGACGCCACGTAAACCAGCTCGCTGCCATCATCCACAACCAGAACCACCTGAAACTGCCGTAAAATACCCGCAACCACAACCTTCATTTGTAAAAACGACATGTCCTTTCGTGAACAAATCCTCGGACCTGCCTGAAACACCGGATATGTATATGGATCCCTTGCCACGAATCTCACATCCCCTGTCCCTTCATCCTTGGCTAACCAACGTTCAAGCCGGAATTCCATCCCATCTCTACCCCACACCTTCTCCACTCTCCCCGTTGCATACGGATGGTAATCGACCACCATACCTATTGTATAAAGAGGCAACCTAATTTATTTTATGTAAAGTAATATTTTCCATTGTAATTATTGTATGGCTACAAATACCTTGCTAATATTATGTTGAGAACTATGAAACATATATAAAGCACTTGTACATAATATATTGGTAATTTAATAAAAAAGAAAAGATAACGATATTGGTGGTCTTGCACTTGAAGCATATAATCTATACTATCTATAATAAGAGATTATGAGCTGATGTAAATCTGCTTACTTGTCAACTTCTAAGCTATGCCACATGGACTTGCTGATGTCATAATTCCCTTTACAATATTTAGATATGTATAAATGTATAAATCTTTTTAAAATATATAATCAACCGTTGATGATTCAAAATCAAAATTATGGCTCCAAATTCAAAATTCAAAATTATGGCTCCAGATATATAACCTATAATCTTCTTCAATCAATTACCCTGTCTATCAATTTCTCTCTCAACTCTCTCTCTCTAAAATTCACAGTCTTTTGAAACACAAATCATTCGGTTCACAGTCTTTTGACCCTCATGTAGTGTTTATTCATCATCTTTACAAACATATATCATCAAAATTAGATCTTCACTTTCAGAAATGAATCCATTTCTCTCTGATGGAGTTGGTTCCCCTGTTCACTCCACCCTCTCTGTTTCTCTAATGCAAACCCTCAAGTCCGTCGTGATCAGCCGCTGCCTACATCTGATTGCTGTATCTATAGCCGTAAACTTATCATCGATTCAGGTCACAATGTCATTTACACCCCGTGATTTTCAACTACTTAAAACAAAAACAACAACATTGATTATCGTTCTCTAGGGTTTTCATTCTTCCAATCATTTTAATGGCTAAATTTTCAATATCTTTTGCAGGTGTCTTCTTTATTCTTTGGTTCAACCCATGTGCACAACTCACTATCACTTATTCTTTTCATTTGTGGATTTCTGCCTTTGACATAGGTACGTAGAACTAATTTTCTTGCTATTTGATTATAATATGTTCGATAATTATATTATCTGTTTGTGGTTTCTCTTCATATGTTTGCTTTAGGCTTAGTTTTAAGGACGAGCACAAGCTCAAAAACACCTAAATTTATAACTACTAAATTTATTGAAGTGGATGTTGATTTATGATTTTAATTAACCAGGTGGATACGATAAGGAAGACAAAGCAGCTAGAGCTTATGAATTAGCAGCGCTCAAGTGTTGGGGTCCCACCACCACCACAAACTATCCGGTCGTAATCTTTATCTTATATGACCTGAATTAATTGAAAGTAAGGATGGGCTTGCTAAAAGCTTATCGTTCTCTAGGGTTTTCATTCTTCCAATCATTTTAATGGCTAAATTTTCAATATCATTTGCAGGTGTCTTCTTTATTCTTTGGTTCAATCCATGTGCACAACTCACTATCACTTATTCTTTTCATTTGTGCATTTCTGCCTTTGACATAGGTACGTAGAACTAATTTTCTTGCGATTTGATTATAATATGTTCGATAATTATATTATCTGTTTGTGGTTTCTCTTCATATGTTTGCTTTAGGGTTAGTTTTAAGGACGAGTACAAGCTCAAAAACACCTAAATTTATAACTACTAAATTTATTGAAGTGGATGTTGATTTATGATTTTAATTAACCAGGTGGATACGATAAGGAAGACAAAGCAGCCAGAGCTTATGAATTAGCAGCGCTCAAGTATTGGGGTCCCACCACCACCACAAACTATCCGGTAGTAATCTTTATCTTATATGACCTAAATTAATTGAAAGTAAGGATGGGCTTGCTAAAATCTTATTTACCGACTCTGATCATGTTTTATGTAATTTTGGGTGATTTAGGTTTGCAACTATGAGAAAGACCTTGAAGAATTTGTGTCGGTTTCACTTTGTGAATTAAGTGCAATTGTGAGTGCATTATGTTATATATAGATAGTGTCTAATTAACCTTTAAATTTGTAGGAAAAAGCAGTGGGTTTTGTAGAGTAGCCTCAATTTATAGAGGTGTGACAAGGTTACAAATGTTAGTTATCAGATAACCGGATGTTCACCATCCACTTCGCCAAGTTTTTGTCAAAAATATGGATTAAACTTCTAATAATGGTTTGTGATTAAGAAAACTGAACCGACCAGGTTGGTAATTGGTTGGCCTGCCAGTCAATATTACAATGCAGTGTAGAGCTTATGAATTAGCAGCCCTCAAGTATTGGGGTCCCACCACCACCACAAACTATCCGGTTGTAATCTTTATCTTATATGACCTGAATTAATTGAAAGTAAGGATGGGCTTGCTAAAAGCTTATACACCGACTCTGATCATTTTATATAAATTTGGATGATTTAGGTTTGCAACTATGACAAAGAGCTTGAAGAAACGGACAACATGAGTAGGCAAGAATTTGTTGCTTCACTTAGAAGGTATATATAAGTTGTGTCGGTTTCACTTTGTGAATTAAGTGCAATTGTGAGTGCATTAGGTTATATATAGATAGTGTGTAATTAACCTTTAAATTTGTAGGAAAAGCAGTGGTTTTTGTAGAGTAGTGTTGATCATATAACCGGATGTTCACCGTCCAGTTCGCCAAGTTTTTGTCAAAAATATGGATTAAATTTCTAATAATGGTTTTAGATTAACAAAACCAAACCGACCAGGTTGGTAATTGGTTGGGCTGCCAGTCACTATCACAATGCAGTATACTCTCATTTTAATGGCTAAATTTTCAATATCTTTTGCAGGTGTCCTCTTTATTCTTTGGTTCAACCCATGTGCACAACTCACTATCACTTATTCTTTTCATTTGTGGATTTCTGCCTTTGACATAGGTACGTAGAACTAATTTTCTTGCGATTTGATTATAATATGTTCGATAATTACGTTATCTGTTTGCGGTTTCTCTTCATATGTTTGCTTTAGACTTAGTTTTAAGGACGAGCACAAGCTCAAAAAACCGAAGTTTATAACTACTAAATTCCATAAACAAGTGTATATTTTCTACTTTATTTAATTTTTCTGCAGCTTCTATTTGTCTTGGTATACCGAATTACATTGTTGGAATTGAACCTTAACAGAGGAACAGTTGATTAAGGCCAAAACCGGTTCAGAGTAGTGGAACCAGAATAATCAGTTGTTAGGCTTCAGACTTTCCCCTTGACAGTGGTTCAAACAACTGCTGATCTATAATTCTGATTTGTTTTATCCACTGATTAGTACAACAGCTGATGTGAAGACTAAAAGAATGTCAAATACTATGTACTGCTCTTTGAACTATTGCCTTCAGTCAAGCATTGCTGAGAAGACCAAAGCCCTGCTTGGAATAAATTAGTGGAATAAAGAAACAATTGTTTTACTTTGTCTTATTGTAATAGGATCAGTTGTTAGATAACAATGGATGTATAGATCAGTACTTAGAGTTAGTTAATTGTTAGATGTCACGTTCACGATGACGTCAGCCAAGATGCTTCGGTGGTTTGACATGCTCTACAAATGGACCAGTAGTCTCTACTGTTTCACTTGATGGACTGACTGTGTTTATCTCCTCTGATCCAATCCTTCTTGTGTGATCGACCAAGTAGCATCAGGCTGAGGGGAAGTTTTAGTTTGTAAGCATGCAATGTAATCTTTTGATTTGATTATAAATCTCTCAATTAATGAAAAGCGGGTGTTTATCAAAACTATATTCCTCCTTGATTGTGTTTACAAAGTTTGTGTTCATTTCCGCTGCATAAATCATTGAATCATATTCATTCATTGTTTCTGTATTACAAAAAACACAATCAATTTAATAATCAATTCATCTATTACAAAAAACACAATCATGACGACATCTGAGCAGCAGATGTACAAAATAGAGTATAAAGCTCATCCACTGATATACTAACAGTTGCTCATCAAATTAAACTTCAAATCCACTAAAAGACAGAAAGTTGGGTAGTGTCATATAATAGGAGCTTCAACAGTTCAGGGAAAACAAGTTTGATAACTTGCACACTTACCAAAGGATGAGAATCTTTTGGGCAAAAAGTGGACCCTCAAAAATATTGTATATGCTGGAGTATAGTTGTCAAGATTTATACTCATCAAACTAAGCACAAACAGCAGATGTTTCCACAACCACTGTTTTGAAGAAGGATATGTTGCTGTTGCATATTGAGAAAATCAAAGTCTGTTGTAACCACTGATTGGTTTAAACATCTGTTGGGTTCCATCATTTTCATTGTTTTCTACTGTTACCAAACTTCAGTGCTTTAAACCACTGACACAACTATCCACTGAGAGTTAAAGTCACCCACTGTCCTCATTTTCATTTGTAATCCACTGATATTCATCCATCAGTGGTTTCATTAATAACTGTCTTCCATTATCCTTTATTTGATCAGAGGTTGGCATATGGGCAGTTCTTATCCGTCAGATCTTTGTAACCGTGCCACGTCAGCAATCACCTTTTTCCCTATAAAACCATGATCAAAAACCCCAAACAGGGGTTTTACTGTCGATTCGAATTCACTAAAAACACTTTTCTCAAAGAAGTTTCCATCTTCTTATCTCAAATTCATTCTTCGATTTTCTTCATCAAAATGACGAAATCAAAATCAAAATCAAAATCAAAATCATCATCATCTTTCAAAGAGGTCGCTCAAATGGCCGCTGAAACCATTGAAATACCATACAAGTCCCCTCACAACTACTTGGGTCTACTCACAAAACCCACCAACAATCACACCTTCGATTCAATCATCGACATCATGGGTGCATCAAAGTATAAAACTTTGCTTACAGCAGATGCTCCAATTTACCAACAAACCCAGAGAGAATTTTGGAAAAACGCTACCCTCGAAAAACAAGGCGAGAGCGTCACTGCCATTAATTCTTCCATACAGGGTAAAGCGATTCAAATTACTCCACAATCCATCTTAGAAGTCTTTAAACTCGATGATCAGAAAGGTAAAACTTCTTTTCTTAAAAGCGACTTGAAAACTGATTTTCTCGAAAGGGGGTATGCAGATCAAATAAAAAAGAATACCTTAGAAAAAGGTTTCTTCTCCTCTGCAACTAGGTTTTTATTTCATACACTTTCGACATGTGTTTCAAATAAAACAACTGGTTTTAACGAAATACCATTAAAGATCCAATGCCTAGCTTATGCCATTCTACATAATGAAAATTATAACTATTCCCAGGAAATTTTTCATGATTTGGTGAAAAATGTTGATAGCAAAGCATTTCTACTTTTCCCAAGGTTTCTAAGCTACTATTTCAAAGAAAAATTTGGAAAAGAAAATGAAAATTTTCTCAAACAAGGTGCTTATTTTAAAATAAGTGGTTTAACCACTGAAACATTCTCTAGAATGATGGCACCTACAAAAACAAAAACAGAGGTGCCTCAGCAGAATTCAGCAAAAAACACTGCTCCTCAGGCACCTACTGTTGAGCCCACTGCTCCAGGAGATCATAGTAGCACAACCACTGCTATGAAACCCAAACCTGTAATCAACAAAAAGACCAAAAAGAAATCCTACAAAAAGCCCACCCAACCCAAAGCAAAGGCAACTCAGGAAGATGAGATCCCAGAGCAACTGCCAGTGACAACACAAATGTCACCAAAAACCACCGCTGCTACTTCCTCACAGCAGATGGTAGAAAGATCTCCACCCTTTCCTCAAACTCCTCTTGCATCCTCACAAAAGGATCAGGTTGTAAACACAGGGACTCCACATTATGAAGCTCTGGATCCACTCGGATCCATCTTCCACAGTCCTGATCCCAAGGACATGTCTCTTTCAATACCCTTATCCTCACCTCTCACATTACCATAATCCATAATACCTTTGTTGCATGCAGTTGATATAACTCAGACACAAACCAGTTCCTCTCAATCACCTATCACTGAGAACATACTCCTACAAGTGACTGGGTCTGATGATTATACCTCTGCTATCCTAGCAACAACTGAGGAGGTTACACTGCAGGAGTTACAAGTAATTCCTGTCAGTAGTTCAAGTGAAGCAGCCACTACAAATGTTGAACCCACTGGTTTACATTTGGACAGTGGCTACATCTATAAGACTTCCTTGAAGGCAATTCCTTCTATAGCACCTCTGATAACCACCAGTGAGTATGTTAAAACTACTGGCAACATTGAAGGGCTATCAAGTGTCGAAGGAAGAAGACCCCAGAACCAAGAACAAGGGGCATCAATGAATGATTTCTGGGACTCCGTTCCAAAGTCACACATTGATATAACCACTGCTGGTGGGAAATCAGATGATCCCATTAAAGTTGGTGATGATTTAAAATATCAGGAATTGACGGCCAGAGTTGAAAATCTTGAAACAACAGTTGCTAAAATGAAGGATATGGTGCAACAGATGTTAAAAGCTCAAAAAGCACAATCCACTGCTGTTCCAGCTCAAGCAGCTGCACAACCTGCACCTGGTGCAAATGAGCTATGTAGTGTTTTCCACCTCTTGCTTGAAAAACAAAAACAAATGGCTGATGCTCAGCATGCAATACATGTACAAATGCTGACAAACATGGTGGAGTCAAGGTTCAAAGATACTCAAGCAGACATCAAGGCTATAAAGGCCAGCATCCAGAACACCACTGGCAAAACTCCTCCTACTGTATTATTCATTGATAGCCCCCTTCCAGATAATGCCAAACAGGGGGTGAAAATCAAGCAGTGGAGGAAGAAGGGAATAGAAGATGGCCTGTATGTTGAACCAGAAAAAGAAAAGCAGATTTCAAAAACTGCTAGCCAAACAGCTGCCATCTCTTCAACACACACCACTATAACACACACTACAACCACTGCTCTACCTCCACCTAAAATCACCTCACCCCCAAAAGTCATCACTTCAAGTACATCACCAGCCATCAAATCAACCCCTGCTCAAAAGCAGATGACATGTACTGACACATCAGTAGTTGTAATGACAAAAGAGGTTGAAACACCTGTTGTTTCAACAGCTGTTTGCCAGTCATCCACCACTGCTCTCATCAATGTCACATCACCACCATCACCTCCTGCGAAAAAGTAGAAGACATCAGATGTTAGCACACCTGTTGTAATGACAACAGTAGTTGAAACACCAGTTGTTTCAACAACTGTCAGTCAGCCACAATCCACCACTGCCCTCACTTCATTTCAAGCCATCTTTATTTCAATTAATAAATCACCCAAAACCACTCCTTCACTAGAGAAAACTTACACCAGAAAAAGAAAAATAACTCAGGCAACTGATGACAAATATGATCCTAATGCTGCAAAATATCCACTGGAACTGGAAGCTATAAAAAATGAGATGAGACAATTCTACACTGTGGAGGACCCTTCGAAAAGAAGATTTACTTCTCTCATAGGCTTCATAGTCCCTGAAAATATGGATGAATATCTCGAGCTCAAACCAAGGCAGGCTAAGATAAGAGCTAAACTTGAATGCAAAGATCAAGGTGATGAAGCCATTTCTGAAAGAATGGAATTCTTCCTCACCAAAGTCAAACAGATGGAAGACTATGCACGAGATCTGAGCAAAGAAATGTCAAACTTACCACGCGAAGGAGATCTACGAAAAGAAATGAGAAAAGAATATGTTGTATACATCATGAAAGAAAAATTCTATCCAGCTGAAGAAAAACAATTCGAAGAATGGCCAATAGTTGTATTAAAGCATGAGGCAAATAGAATTGAAAGAATTAAAAATGATCCAAGCAAGAAGAGAACAGCTCCAAACTGGAACAAATACAAAAAGGTTATAGCTGAGCTTACATCTGAGTACAAAAGAAAGAAGCAGGAGCTGGTGGATGCAAAGGTGGATACTGCCAATGCCATAGCAAAATGGACTAAGCAACAAACAGATGAGGCTTATGAAAGGCTTAAGAAAAAGAGGTTGACAGTTTCTGACACCCCAAACAAGCCTGACTACAAAAAGCCAAAGCAGCAGATCAAAACTTCTGAATCACTTATCACCTCTACAGATACCTCTGTCACTGTGATTGACCAACAAAAAAGTAAACAACTGACTGTTGCAGAAGAAAAGGAAAAGGAAGCAAAAGCTCAGGATACTGCTTTACAAATCTTTTCAACTGCAAAATCTCCCAACTCACCAGTAAATAAACCTCTCCCAAGAAACCCATTGGGTTCAAAAATACTAAAATGGCTCTCTGATCAAAAGACCCATGTATTGACCCTGATCAGATCCAATGGTTAAATAAAGTACATATCAAGGAAACAAGCACTGACCCTTTGTGTTGAAGATCTACAAGATCTCCTTGAACTTTCATTGTGCAGGGACGAGGATGATTCAAGTTCCAAAGATTTTGAAGCAGAATTTAAAAGACAAGCTAGGGACCTTCTGATGAGAGAATAAAGTTCAGTGTTTTACTTGTATTGTATAGAATCAATAGTTAGGATTAGCATGGTTTGTATAAGAACAGTGTTTACAGATGAGATGCCTCAGTGGTTTGGTTTGTCTATTTTCCTCCTTGATTGTGTTTATAAAGTTTGTGTTCATTTCCGCTGCATATATCATTGAATCATATTCATTAATTGTTCATCTATTACAAAAAAAACACAATCAATTTGAAAATCAATTTAACAATCAATTCATCTATTACAAAAAACACAATCATGACGACATCTGAGCAGCAGATGTACAAAACAGATGTTAAAGCTCACCCACTGATATACCAACAGTTGCTGGTCAAATTAAACTTCAAATCCACTAAAAGACAGAAAGTTTGGTAGTGTCATATAAGAAGACCTTCAATAGTTCAGGGAAAACAAGTGGGCAAAAAGGATGAGAAAGTTGCACACTTACCTAACGATGAGAATCTTTTGGGGAAAAAGTGGCCTATGCACAAACAGCAGATGTTTCCACAACCAGTGTTTTGAACAAGATTATGTTGTTGCTGCATATTGAGAAAATCAAAGTCTGTCGTAACCACTGATTGGTTCAAACATCTGTTGGGTTGTAGCTATCCACTGTTCAAAGCCAACCTCTGTTCCATCTTTCTCATTGTTTTCCACTGTTACCAAACTTCAGTGCTTTAAACCACTGACACAGCTATCCACTGATAGTTAAAGTTACCCACTGTCCTCATTTTCATTTGTAATCCACTGATATTCATCCGTCAGTGGTTTCCTTAACAACAATTGTCTTCCATTATCCTTCATTTCATCAGAGGTTGGCAAATTGTCAGTTCTTATCCGTCAGATCTTTGTAACCGTTGCCACGTCAGCAATCACCTTTTTCCCTATAAAACCCTGATTAAAAACCCCAAACAGGGGTTTTACTGTCGATTCGAATTCACAAAAAAAACTGTTCTCAAAGCAGTTTCCATCTTCTTATCTCAAATTCATTCTTCGATTTTCTTCATAAAAATGACGAAATCAAAGCCATCTGCAAGATCCACTTCGATATCATCTAAAAAGGACCCTCAAAAGGCTACTACACCCATCGAAATCCCATACAAATCGAATCACAATTATCTGGGTATTCTTACAAAACCAAGTAGCACCGATGTTTTCAATTCCATCATTGATACCATGACTGCATCAAAGTACAAAACTTTGTTAACAGCAGATGCTCCGATTTACCAGAAAACCCTGAGAGAATTTTGGGAAAATGCCACTCTTGACAAACAAGGAGAAGACATCATAGCCATTAATTCCTCCTTAATGGGTAAACCAGTTAAAATCACACCACACTCCATCTCGGAAGTCTTTGAACTCAATGATCAGCAAGGTAAAACTTCTTTTCCCAAAAATGAGTTAAAAACTGATTTCCTTGAAAGGGGGTTTGCTGAACAAATAAAGAGGGATACGTTAGAAAAAGGTTATTTCCCTCCTTCAACAAGATTTTTATTTCATACCCTGTTATTGTGTGTTTCAAATAAAACAACTGCCTTCAATGAGATACCATTAAAGATTCAATCCCTGGGGTTTGCTATTTTACAAAATGAAGATTTTAATTATTCCCAGGAAATCTTTGATGATTTGGCCAAAAATGTTTTAACAAAATCTTTTCTATTTTTTCCAAGGTTTTTAAGTTATTACTTTACAAAGAAATTTGCAAAGGATGATGTTCATGTATACCAACAAGGTGAGTCTTTTCAAATTAAAAGTTTAACAGCAGCAACTTTCACTAGAATGTCAGCACCTTGCAAAACACAAGCAGAGGTGCCTGAGCAGAATTTAGCAGCTACCACTGCTCCTCAGGTATCTGCTGCTGAGCCCACTGCTCCAGGTGATCATAGTAGCACAACCACTGCAATGAAACCCACACCTGCCATTACCAAAAAGACCAAAAAGAAATCATCCAAAAAGCCTCCCAAACCCAGTAAAATGGCAAATCTGGAAGATGAGATCCTAGAGCAATTGCCAGTGACAAAACAAAAGTCACCAATAACCACTGCTGCTACTTCCTCACAGCAGATGGAAGAAAGATCTCCACCATTGCCTCAAACTCCACCGACATCCTCACAAAAGGATTCGGTTGTAAACACAGGGACCCCAGATTATGAAGTTCTGGATCCAATCGGCTCCATCTTCCTCAGTCCTGATCCGAATGACATGTCTCTTTCTACACCTATTCCTTCACCCGTCACATTACCACAATCAATGTTACCTTTGTTGCATGCAGTTGCTATAGCTCAGACACAAACCAGTTCCTCACAATCACCTATCACTGAGAGTATACTCCCACAAGTGACTGGGTCTGATGTTCATACCTCTGCTAGCCCAGCAACAACTGAGGAGGTTACACTGCAGGAATTACCAGTAATTCCTGTCAGTAGTTCAAGTGGAGCAGCAACTACTAATGTTGGACCCACTGGTCTACATTGGGTCAGTTGTTCCATAAATAAGACTCCCTTGAAGGCAATTTCTTCAGAGACAACCAAGGCAACCACTGGTGTGTTTACTTTAACAACTGGTGAGTTGTTCAAGGTGTCCACAATTGAAGAAAGAAGTCCCCAGTACCAAGAAAAAGGGGCATCAGTAGATGACTTTTGTGACATATTCTCTAAGTCTGCTGCTGATACAACCACTGTTGGTGGGAAATCAGATGATCCCACTAAGTTGGGTGATGGTTTAAAATACCAAGAACTGATGGACAGAATTGACACACTTGACACATCTGTTGCTGAACTAAAAAATATGATGCAACAGCTGTTGGAAATTCAAAGGGTACGACCCACTGTTGTTCCAGCTCAACCACCTGCACAACCTGCACTTGCTGCAAATGAGTTATGGAACTTATTTCAACCCCTGCTCCAAAAACAAAGACAGTTGACTGATCAGCAGCTTCACATAGATGCCTAAAAGCTGAGGAACATGATGGAGTCCAGATTTAAAGACACCCAAGCTGACATCAAGGCCATAAAGGGCCATATCTTGAACACCACTGGCAAAGCACCTCCCACTGTTCTCTTCCTTGATAATCCACCACCAGATAATGCCAAAAAAGGGGAGAAGATCAACCTGTGGAAGAAGAAAGGGATTGAAGATGGTCTCTACATTGAGCCACAAAAAGATTGTATGACTAAAGACATTCCCTTGCCAGATGGAAGCAAAAAGATTGATTTTACCACAAATGCACTGGCTGAAGCAAAAACAAGTGTAAAAAGGGATAGAGAAGCAAAGGATAAATCAAGGTGGAATGAGGAGAAGAGAGCTTACATGGAGCTGGATGCACAGGGTTGTTCTGAGCCAAAGGATGTTAAAAATCCTGAACCAAAAAGAAAAAATCCCACTAGAAAAGTGAGGGAACCCAAATCCACACCATCTATACTTACAAAGCAAACTCCAAAACCACCATCTAAAAGCCCTCAACATCAATCTTCCACCCAAACAGCTGTTGTATCAACAACTGTTCATACCTCAGTAGTTTCAGCAGTTGTTAAGCCAACAACCACCACCTCAATGACAACAACTGCTACTTCAACATACACCACTCAAACACCTGATCTCACTAAATCATCCACCACCACTTCAACAACATCATCAACCATCAAATCATCACCTGCCACTGTGCAGAAGACTTCTACTGACACATCAGTAGTTGTAATGACACCTCAATCTTCCACCCAAACAGCTGTTGTAACTCCTGTTGTATCAACAACTGTTGGTACCTCAGTGGTTTCAGCAGTTGTTAAACCAACAACCACCACCTCAATCACAACAACCGCTACTTCAACACACACCACTCAAACACCTGATTTGACTAAATCATCCACCACCACTACAACCACATCACCAACCATCAAATCACCACCTGCCACTGTGCAGAAAAATTCTACTGACACATCAGGAGTTGTAATGACAACAGTGGTTGAAACACCTGTTGTATCAACAACTATTAGTCAAACACTTCTCACTTCAAACACAACCACTGATCCACCCAAAACATCATCGGTCTCTCATCAACCAAAAAGGAGAAGGTTAATTTTGATTGATGATGAGCCTTCACCTTCACCAACATATTCACAACCTCTACCACTTGTCACTTTACCAAACCCTGTACCTCTCTCTTCAATACAGATACAAAAGCCAATTACTGATATTGCTCCTGCAGGTGTTCAATTTCCTCTAGAACTTATTGCTGTTTGAGAAGAGATCAAATCCTAGGCCTAATAATATTGATGAATATTTAAAATTAAAGGCCAAACAAGCAGAGGATATTGCTAAAAGAGAATCAATAGGGAAGACTGACAAAGAATATCAAAGGCACTACCAGTTTTTGCTTACTCAAGTCAGTTCCCTGGAACAATTTGCAAAGAATGTTTGTCAAAAATTATCAGAAAGAGCAGATAAATCTCTGAGAAAAGACTATGTTGAGAATATCATGGCTCACAAGAAGTATAAGGGAGAAAAGCATATGTACAAAGATTGGACCATTTCTGAGCTTGAAAGTGAAGCAGCCAGGATCCAAGAGATGCTTAAAAATAAGGTTAAACACACTCCTCCTGACTGGAAAAAATTCAAAAAGAATGTACCTGACAAGGCTTTAGAGTTAAAGAGAATGAAAGAGGAGCTGATAGCAGCTGACTATGGGTCAAAAAATTCAGTGTCAAAGTGGAGAGAAGATAGGGTCAGGGTCACTTACAAAATGTTGGAGGAACTAAGGAAGAAAGATCCAAATGTTCCACAAAAACCTGAGTATTCTAAAACTGAAGGTTCAAAAAGGCCACCAAAGTTACAAATCAAGAGATGCACTGATCCAGCAGGTGCTGCTATTTATCAAAGAAAAAGACAAAAGCAGATGGAAACCTTGAAGGAACTTATGGCTGGTGATGAAGTTGTAAAAGAAGGTATCAAGAAAATGGTGATAGAAAGGCTTGAAGTGAATCAATCTGCAGCCACAGATCAGATCTGATGGTCATGTGATTCTCCTTGATCTTCAAGTGTTCAGGAATGAGGAAGATACAGTTCTGTTTAGCCAATTCTACTTTTTTACTATATAGTTTTCTTTCTTTTCGAAGTTGAATTACATGTTAAACTCACGAAAAATTATTAGTTCATTTTCAATGTTGATGACACTGATGGCCAGGTACATTATGTTATCATCACGATAAGTGGAATAGGTTGATCAATTCTTTTTTTTTTAGCTTCAGTTATGTTGTATAGAAAAGTAAAATCTACTAAAGCTGCTTGCTAATAAAGTAGAGCTAAAACAAAAGTTTCCTTGAAAATTAAAATTATAGATTTGATCCGTTTGCGGATATTATTAGACATAGATGATTTATTGAAAATGTGTATTACCAAGATCGGTAGGTAAAGTACCAGTTTTGAGATGTACCGAAAATGTGTATTATCAAATAATTGTTCACATTGTTGATACATGTATGTGGACGCGACTCGACTCGACGCGACTCGACTCGACGCGACTCAGTTCGGTTCGACCCGGTTAGGTTCGGCTCAAGCCCGACGTCACGACATTCCTCCGTCGTGCGCCCCAGAGTTCGTCACGCGAAGCACGAAGTGCCGCGAGCCGGTTCCCGCTACCACATCATCATGACATCATCATGATGATGTCATAAGTTGACTAAACATTTCAATTCTTCAAATGTGAATTTCACGTAAAGAATGCATGGAACAACTTTACTTGGGCCAATCAGAACACAGCATGGGCTTCAACAGTTTTGGGCCAAAGCCCATCTCAACGAAACAGAACTAGAGTCGACGAAACAAACCTGTTTAGTCGACCATGATCTTGTCTCGTCGACTTTGTATGTGTTTCGCCGGCTACAACCGTTTCGCCGAGTCCCTTTTCAGTTTCGTCGATTGTAGTGTGTCTGTGACTATATAAAGAGTTCATTGTTTCTGTTTTAAGATAGAGAACACACACACGAGAGAGAGAGTTTACAGAATACATTTGTAAACATTGTATTGTAACTGATCTTTTCATACGTATTAATACAGAGGTGTTAATCTTTGAGTCTTGTGTGTCGTTATTTTGCGTGTTCTATCTCGGTTTGCTTTCCCGGTTGGATTCCGCATAACCGGGTTGGTTTGTACACAAGGATTAGGCGACTAGATCCTCCCCTAGCCAGACCTACAAGTGGTATCAGAGCCTTGGCTCTTCTCCTTGTTAAAACCGAGTGTTTCGGGTGTTTTCCGGGATTTTGAAGTTTATATTTTTCATGAGAAATCTGTTTGAATCTTCAAAAATCCTTGTAGTTTGCTTAAATTTCATATAAAAACCTTTTTGTTTTTCATTTTTACATGTTAAAAGGTTGTTTTTAGTGAATTTTCGTGCATTTACTCGTGTTCGGAAAGTTTCGGTTCACCGGAAAACTTATATTTCTGGGTTGTGTTCTTCATATCTTCAAACAATTCTTCATAAACTCAACCTGTTGATCTTGGTCAAACTTTTGAAAAAGTTGTTTGTTGTTGAAAATTGTGAAAAAGGATTAAAATATTGATAAACTTTATTGGTTGGTAAGTTGGGTATGGTACTGAGCCGAAAGCATGTCACAGTTGTCAGTAAAGATAAGATTTAGCTGAAAACTCTCACCAACTTTTCACCAACTCACTGAACCACCTTTTCGACGAAACTGACAATGACGAAACAGGACTTCTTTTCGTCATACACATTCTCAACGAAACAGGATTAGTGGGCTTGTTTTCGTCAAAATTAAAAGGCCCAATAATAATTCAGTTTCGTCAATATTGGGCTCTTGTTCTTGGGCCGTTTCGTCAAGGTGAAAGCCCAAAAGACCTTTGTTTCGTCAACAAGTTCATAAGTCTGTTTCGTCACCAAAACATTAATTCAGTTACGTCGACCAATTGGGCCTCATTCCTTTTCGTCGACCTCCCCAAGATTGGGCCTGTTTCGTCGTGTGAAAGCCCAACAGCATTTATTCTATTTCGTCGATCATCAACAAGTCAAAGTTAACTTGTTTCGTCGGACATAATCTTGTTTCGTCAAAGTTATATCAAGTTCTCTAAGTTAGGCCGATTCATCATAAGCCCAACTGAATCAAAATTAGTTAGAAGCTGGTGTTCGCAAAATTTTGAGGATGATAGTTCTGAAACGACCTATTAGAGCAACTGATATGTTCGGAAATCCACTACCTGTTCGATCTACTGGACCAACAGACTTGTACGGAAATCCGCTTCAACCAGTTTCTCAACCAGTGCCACAACAGCAAAGCCAACGACCTATCAGAGCAACTGATATGTTCGGAAATCCATTACCTGTTCGATCTACCGGACCAACAGATCTGTATGGAAATCCATTACCACCTGTTGCTTCACAGTGCCATCGTTCTACTGTAGCACCATCATCTCTTGATTCAAGGAACTGTAGTCAAACGAAAACGGCGTTGTATGCTGAAATTGTCAAAGATGCCAGCAGTGGTGAATCCTCGGGAAATAATGACAGTTCTGAACATGACAGTAGTTCAGATGAAGATGTTTCAACTTCAGTTGAGGATGATACAACTTCAAGTTCAAGCGAGGATGGATCTGAATGTGAATCATCAAGGGAGGTTGTTGATTCTGATGCAGAAAGGTCAACATCTGAGAGTGATTCCAGTCAGGTACGTGTCGATGAATCAAAATTTGATAGTTGTGATAGATGTGATAGGTGTGTTGGAATAGATGCTAATATGTCTGAGTTGCAAAGCAAACATGATGCTTTAAAAGCCGAATTGTTTGACTTGCAAAACAAACATGTTTCTTTAGATGATAAGTGGTGTGATTTGCAAAGCAAGCATGAGGATTTGCAAAACAAATTTGAAGTGACAAATATGCACAATCAAAAGTTGATAGTGGATCTTTCAAAATGCAAAGAGGCTAACATGTTTTATGAAAACCATGAAAAGGAATTTAAAAGGATGGTTGAAACTTTAAGAAAAGATAAAACCGAGTTAACAAAAATGGTTTCCAGAAAACAAACTGACATTAATTTGTATATAACTCGACTTGAGATAATGCAAAAAGAGATGGCTTATGTGAAAACTGAAAGTGAGGCGATCCAGCTTAAGCTAGACAGTTATTTGAGCTCTAGCTATGTGTTGGATCACATCATTGATTATCGGAAAGAGAAAAGGGATGTCACATGCATTGGATATAAGAAATGTCCACCACCTGTTAGACACAATTACGATGCACTGCCTGATGAGGAGTATAGAACTCACTTTGAACCATCTGTTCCTTTGGACGTTGAGGAATTTGCAACAGGACTCGGATATAAGAAGGAAGTATCATCAGAATCGGATGTGTCAGCAGATACATGTGTGTCTTCTGCTGAACCGAATCAGGATCCTCCAGTAGTGATTGAGGATGTTGATTCTTCTGATGATGAATCTGATGATACTGATTCAGCAAAGTCTGATGCGGTAATCAGAGAAGAGGACATACCTCTTGAGAATCATATTCTATGTGATCCTCCCGCAAAACCTGCTAAGACTGTTCCGACCGAGTCCACGTCTGCAAAAGAGTCTGAAAGTGTGGATTTGTTGTACACTCTTGTTGGTGATGATAAAATTTATTCTGACAAAGATTTTCCAATTAAGAATGTAAATCAATCTTTAATCAGTAAAGTTTTTGAAAATTCGACAAGTAAGTTTTTGGGAAAGTCGGGTTCACATGTTGTGGTAACACAGTGCCCTCCGATTCCAAAGGCCGAAGTTCGAAAACAATATGGCAATCAGAAATTACCGACAGTGAAAAAGCAGCAAAATCATACCAAACCAAAAGGTAAATTACAGACTCAAGGTCAAAAGAAACAGAATCAGAAAAAGAACAAGAATGTGAACTTTGTGAAATCAAAGGGAACGGACAAAATTGAAACGTTTGAAAACAAATCTAACTTAGATTTTGTTAAACAAGCAACAGTGTTGAAAAGAAATGAACCAAACTGTTCGAAACCTAGTACCTCGAGATCACAAAGTTCATCATCATCGACAAGACGATCACATGTTACTTCGGGGTTTGTAGAACGAAGATCATGTTTTGAATGCGGTGAGTACTGGCACATTGTCAGAAATTGTCCATATCTCACGAAAGGAAAGGAAAAGGTTGATGCCCCCCATGGTAACAATTACCATAAAAGATTTGTTTCACCAAAACAGGACCCTCATCTTGTTAAACAACAAGAAGTGAAACAGAGAAAGAAACAACGGAAAACTGTTGAAAAGGTTTTAAAACCGGAGGTTGTCCAAACAAAATCTGTTGAATCAAATGTTAAACATGAAAAACAAAAACAGATTTGGAAACCAAAATTGGAAATTGTTTCAGGGGGAGCTACATCAATTCCGAATCATCGGGAAATGGATGTCACAATTCTCGATGATGACGGACGACCCAAGTCTGTGAAGGCTTGGGTCCCCCTCTCCAACTAATCTCTGAATGAGTGTGTAGGATGTTCCAGGAGGAACTATTGATAGTCTTAGGATTGTTGATAGTGGAGTGTCCATGCACAAGATCGGCGACATTAGGCTCCGAAACATTGTTGTAACCAAGGAGAATATTGTTGCCTTTGATGGAGAGAGGAGAAAACAAGACAAAAATGTCTGATGCAAGAATGATGATGAAAGAATTTGACCACTTCGACAAGATGAAAAATGTGCCAAAATGTGGTTGTTATGGTTCTTGATCGGGTCCTCAGGAAAGATTCCAATGAAAAGTACGCGCCTGTAGCACGTCTGAAGCTTTTCAAAGATTCATGGATTTTTCTTCCACAAGAAGTTCAAAGTCCACAAGATGAACGTGTAGGGTACTTTTCTCTACGGTGTGATTGAAGAAAATGTGTTTGTTGAACAAACCAACCGGGTGTGCGGATGCCTTGGCGTGGATTGAACAACCGCACACTACTTCTCAAAGAGAAAGACAAAGGCCTTCGCTGGTACAATGTGGAAGACCAGCCGGACCCAGAGGTTTTTGATCTTGTTGCTGTGAAGGGATTTCAGTAGCTACAAAATCGACTTTGAAGTCCACAACGGGTGGATATCCAGTTTGGGAGAGCGCTCAGATTCCTTGCAATGCACGAAACAGTTGCAGGATACGGTTTTAAATTTCTAATCTCTCCTATACTTGTCGATATTTAAGCTGCTTTATGAATTATTATCATCTCGTACAGCACTCCTTGACCTGACACGTTGATCTCGAATATCACCTCACACGTGATTGTTTCACTATGAAACTCATCAATGTTGTCATGGTCCACACCGATGACCAACGTGCCGACCTTTTTACCAAAGCATTTGACAAATCAAGATTTGACTTTTTATTATTGGTAAACGGCATTAAGGTCAAGCAAGAGTAAAACCAACATCGGAAAATCATTTTTGTAAATACCTTTGTGTTTTAAATTTATCTTAGTTTGTTGATTTTAGGGGGAGTAAATCCAAAATTTGAAAATCCAAAAACATCGAAAAATTTTAAAATCACAAAAACAATAGAAAAACAAAAATGAGTTTCCTGGCGAGTAAAAGAGAAAATGATAGTACATCAGTGGTCTGTCCAAACCTCTTTAAACCTAAACTGAAAAACGATAAGCAGCTCTATATAAGATGTATCGGTAGGCTCACAATCATTTTAAAGTGTGCAGGGTGATATAAACCTTAAATCGACTGAAGACCAGGTGGGAACCATTCATTGGCATATGGTCTTAGTACCGAAATTTCGTTTGAGAGATTGCCGAGGTTCTGAGATATTCGGTCTTTATGCTGCTTATCATCTGGGTATCATGGTTGTATCTTTTACCGAAAAATAACGGGGACGCAAGTCTAGATCTTCCATGATACTATACATACGTGCACATACTACATTCGACCTCAATAAGTGATCAACAATCACATGTCCAATCAAATAAGTGATAAAATATCACATTTATCCGGGAGTCAAGTTCGTCTCTCTGCTGTACGAAAGTACTGACCTGTTCACGGACTTGCTCCTGTGCCCTCATGCATCTGAAAATCAAGTTCCTCATCAATAAGTGATTCTATCACATAGGGCTTGTTTTCAATCAAAATAAGTGAGTTTCTCACATCATATACGGTCAAACAGATGATAAACGGTATACTAACCGGTAAGATGAACCCTCGTATATACCTTGATACGGGAATGTGTCGTGATGTGGATGAACACCGGTCGGTAAGTATAAATCATACCTTAACGTATCCCCTCGCCATGATTACATATGATAAGTTGAGCTTATGTGGACAACAATACCGATAATTGTTATAGGATGCTTATCTAAATGTTAACAAAAAGAACAACAAGAGCGTTTTGGCATGACCGTACACTGATATGATTCTCCTACCCTCGAAACTCGTAAAAAGAATGTCTGTAAATATTTATTTACTGCTTTCAGTCTTTAAATTTGAAATATTCAAAATTCCAAAAAGATTTTAGGTGTGTTTTAATATAAACTTTCTAAAAAGCCAAAAAGATTTTATTTCTATCTTATTTTTGATTGTACGATGTTGGAGCTCTAGTCTTCGTTGCCTGAAACCTGTTTGAAAACCAAAGTGACTAAATTCTACATAAACGGTCAAAATTTGCAAGTTTTGAAAGTTAAAAACTAAAATTGACAAATTTGTTCAACTTTCAAACTGTCGGACGGTAGTTGATTGAGATATGGTCATACGTGTGTTGTTTGTTATGTTAACTATATTCCAGGCAGTTGTTCTCATTACGCGTTTAGATTTCTTGCATGTGCAGATTCTAAAGGCAAGGAGAACATGGTCGATGACAACCTTCGGAATGAGGACACAACGTGAAGGCACTCAAATGATGAAGATGATCGAGTTGCCGCTGGCCATCATCAACACCACAAGGATCTCAAGTTATAAAGATCAAGACATTCACGAGCATAACTCAAGGGGGAGCTTATGTTAAGGGAGAGTTTGTCAACACACTTCCTACATGAAACGGGGAGTTTGTTGATACACTTTCTGCTTTCAAGAGGTGAAGACATTGAAGATCCTCCGACATAGAAGACATGAAAGGCGAATCTCGCGAGTAGCGTCCAAGGGGGAGTTTGTTGATACATGTATGTGGACGCGACTCGACTCGACGCGACTCAGTTCGGTTCGACCCGGTTAGGTTCGGCTCAAGCCTGACGTCACGACATTCCTCCGTCGTGCGCCCCAGAGTTCGTCACGCGAAGCACGAAGCGCCGCGAGCCGGTTCCCGCTACCACATCATCATGACATCATCATGATGATGTCATAAGTTGACTAAACATTTCAATTCTTCAAATGTGAATTTCACGTAAAGAATGCATGGAACAACTTTACTTGGGCCAATCAGAACGCAGCATGGGCTTCAACAGTTTTGGGCCAAAGCCCATCTCAACGAAACAGAACTAGAGTCGACGAAACAAACCTGTTTCGTCGACCATGATCTTGTCTCGTCGACTTTGTATGTGTTTTGCCGGATACAACCGTTTCGCCGAGTCCCTTTTCAGTTTCGTCGAATGTAGTGTGTCTGTGACTATATAAAGAGTTCATTGTTTCTGTTTTAAGATAGAGAACACACACACGAGAGAGAGAGAGTTTACAGAATACATTTGTAAACATTGTATTGTAACTGATCTTTTCATACGTATTAATACAGAGGTGTTAATCGTTGAGTCTTGTGTGTCGTTATTTTGCGTGTTCTATCTCGGTTTGCTTTCCCGGTTGGATTCCGCACAACCGGGTTGGTTTGTACACAAGGATTAGGCGACTAGATCCTCCCCTAGCCGGACCTACACACATGATACTTTACATATTTACATAGACAAAAACTTTTATCATTATAGTTATCATAATACTAACACATACTGTCTTTAACATTATTTTATAAAGATATAGATCTAAAGACCAAAATTTAAATGATATATTATAATCTGTTTTTTAGTATTTGATTTCGATCATTACTAAACCTACCCGTGTGGTTACACGGGTACTACACCTAGTTGAATTATTAAGTTCCACATTAACATAATAAAAATTGTGGTTTTTGTAGTTCTTGACATAATACTGGTTATAAAAAGAACGTGTTTAATCACAATACCTTTTTCCACAATAGTCCCGTCTGGCAATACGTCATCGGCAATCGCGGTCTTCGAGTTCATTGGAACCAGCGGGTACAGCCGCATGCTTTCATAAAGAGAAGCATGAGTGTAAACCATTCCCTTCACTTCATCATAACTTGGACAATCTGATTGTTGATAATCGAACGTGCGAATCACAGGTTTGAATATAAAAGAATTGAGAATCAAGAATAATAAACTTGCTTGTGTTGAATGAAAAAGTGATTGATTACAATTGACATACATGAACCCTATATATACTATACGAATAGATGCGATTGTAGAGACGTGTCTCTTCACGAACGGTTGCGACTCTTGAACTTGTGGTTGAGATTGATCATGAAGAGGTGTCTTGAAAAATCACGTCCCTTTTGTCTTGCCAGTTGCCGCCAAACTGAAGGGTTGCGACCAGAGAGATGTCGATCCCTTTAGTATGTAGGTTACAATCTTCCAAAGTGTCGCATCTAGTCCTCGTACTTTCTAACTAATCTAATTACATCATAAACTAACTAACTACTAATTAGAGAACGACCCCTATACCTATATTTAGTTTAAAACACCAATATTGTGGTTTTTGTAGTTCTTGACATAATACTGGTTATAAAAAGAACTTGTTTAATCACAATACCTTTTTCCACAACAGTCCCGTCTGGCAATACGTCATCGGCAATCGCGGTCTTCGAGTCCATTGGAACCAGCGGGTACAGCCGCATGCTTTCATAAAGAGAAGCATGAGTGTAAACCATTC
The DNA here is from genome assembly GCA_030545235.1 of Helianthus tuberosus. Taxonomy (NCBI): domain Eukaryota; kingdom Viridiplantae; phylum Streptophyta; class Magnoliopsida; order Asterales; family Asteraceae; genus Helianthus; species Helianthus tuberosus. Next base: position 166,837,362 of record CM060355.1, read on the forward strand.
CCTTCACTTCATCATAACTTGGACAATCCGATGTCTAATTAACAGCTTCCCTAAGAATTTCATTTTCAACCTGCAGATCTTAAAAATCAACCAGAAAAACCACGTCAACATGGCCGAGGTCGTGTCTCTACCAGCGAATACAAAGCTAATTACAACATCCATTAGAAACCTTTCATCTGAATGACCAGAGCTTATATACCGTGATAATATCAACCGACTGAATCGACAACTTGTCGTCATATTCTCGCCTCTTTTCGTCCAGAACTTTCAAAGCAAATTGTCGGATTTGCAACATGGCTTCTTTAACTCATTTCTCCGATCCCATGTTTAAAAACCTTTTGAGTTTCTAGAACGGTGTGATCGTATGAAACCTCTCCATGCAGATACGAAGAGCATCATCAAACGCAACTGCAAATGTTGCATGGGGCAATAATGACGTTAAGTTCCCTAGATCATACCCAAATGCAATATTGCATATATTATTAAATGAAAATCTCCCAAGAATATCTTGAAGATCAAGAATAATGTCAGTATCAGCAGCAGCTGTGGTTAACATGGGAACCAGACGTTCGTTGAGTTCAGTATCCACCACATTTTTGATAAAATACCAAAGTGAGTTTGTACTGAATACACGGCTGGATAGTTGTCGTTGGAGCTTCCATTTATCCCCATCCACGTTAAAGATTTCGTCTCCCATTAAATCGAAAAGGGTGGTGTGAGTGTTATCGCCCTTTTGGTAGATTGGAAAGTTTGATTTGAGGAGGTGGTAGACGACATAGGGGTTGCCGGTAACGATTAGAGTTTCGCCAAAGGGGAGGGGGGCAAGAGGGTTAAGGAGGGGGAGTTGTTGATGGCGTCCAATTTACATTCGATAAAACAATGGCGATTGGTGTATATTGAGAGGTAGGTTCTAATGATTTGGTATGAGTTGGGTGCTGAGTGTGTATTGGATTTGGGTTTGGATTTGTTTAGGTTTTTCACATGTATTTATAGTGGCTTCAAACATATTGGCATATTTTTCTACAATTTTTATTTTCTCTAAGAAGAAAGACAGGAAGGCAAACGTGTTTAATAAGCTGTGATATTATAAACACACTTATTTATCAAAACACACCTATTATAATATCAACATCACTTAAACAACTCATCTATCTATATATACACTTTATATATAGAAAAACACAATAATTCATTTTTTACATTTTTCTAGTTCTTTGCAAGGAACTACCCTTCAAAACAGGTGCTACAATTGAGCTTGACAATGGTAAAACCGAATGATTTGGTAGTTTTTTTTGGGTCAAAATGCTTAGATCCCAACCATTGTAGGTGCTCTTATTCTACGACCTCTAAAATCTACTAAATACTTATAACAGAGTTTGAACTAGGGGTGTTCATGAGCCGATCTGATCCGATCGAGGGTCTGCTCATGCTCGGATTGAATTACAACCGATCCGATCCGATTGGATCGAATTTGCAAAACCGAGCACAAAAGTGATGCTCATGCTCGGAATGAATTTGAATCGATCGGATCGTTTTGGCTCAGTTTTGCTCGGTTTTTATCAAATCCTAAAAAAATCGAGCGGAATGTTTTCGCTCGATTAATTATAAGGCTGTCTTCAACAAAAACAAATTCTAACTTAATTAAAACACGTCCAACACTTTACTAACAAAAACAATATCAAGAAGCACAAAATAAAGTGCGAAATACAAATTGTCATTTAGTTCAAAAGCTATAAACTTCTTCTTTAAGCTTGATCATCTCCATCCTCAAAATTTAACTTCAAATCAACATATAACCTATAAACACAAGCAATAAACAAAACCATTAAGTTCTACACATTACATAACAACGTTTATGGTTTGTTAATTATAAACCATAAAAGGAATTTATGCAGGCTTGATGTGTGGCAGCGACGACGAGAACAATATGCAGATCTTCGAACAATATGCAGGCTTGTTTTAGGAATTAGGAATTTAGGGTTAGATTTTGGTGTGTGTGTGTGTGTGGAGCGGCGATATGCAGATCTTCGCACAATCAGATTATGACTATGTGAATATTGTTTTAGGAATAGGGATTTAGGGTTAGATTTTGATATTAACTATAAAGTTGGGCTGAATATTTTTAGGCTTTTAATTTTTTTTTTGGGCTAGTATATTTTTTGAGTTTTTAATCTTTAAAATCTATAATATATATATATATATATATATATATATATATATTAATTATTAATAAAAATAATTCGAGCGAAACCGAGCGATCGACGAGCAACCGGACCTTTGCTCATGCTTGGATTGAATTTGAATCGAACCTATCCAAGCGGCTCATTTACAAACTGAGCGGGAATCGAAGGAGCATTTTTCGAGCGATCGTCGAGCGATCGTCGAGCGATCCTCGATCCTCGATTGTCGAGAAGTTTGGACAGCCCTAGTTTGAACCCTCAACATGAACTTAAAAGGCTTCTTGGCTTTTCCATTCTAAGTGTACCACAATATATTTTAAACTCACTAAAACAATTTTATTTAGTGAGGGATCGATTAGATATTTTATAAAGATTATTATATTTGTAATAAGGGTGGAGTTCGGCTAGAAAGTCTAAATCTTCTAAAAAGTGTACTAGGTCCTAAAACACCATAATTTTAGCCCTTAAACACACTTAAAACCCACAAATAACAAAGTAAAGATTAATAAAAATTATATTCAAACCCTAGCAGTCCATAAAAAACTATAAACACATCATTATAAAACTATGAATATAAAACATAACATGATAATCAACATAAAACACATAATGTTAGTCATTGGATAACCAGAAACTTATCATCCAAACACACAAAACAAAACCCACATATATGGTGTTGTAGTAGTCTTTATTCTATTATTTGTGGGGTTTGGTTGTATTTTATGGTTGACATTATGGTGTTTATGACTTTTTATATTTTTTAGAAATTTTGGAATTTGTAGCCATATAATAATTAAATAACATCTTAGATTCTATGATTAACTTTATGATATTTTTTATTGTTGTTAGGGGGGACGAGAACTCCCTAAATCCATCACTTGAGCCCACTCTACCAACCAATCAAGCTATGTTACCTCATCTCCTTGAATCACGGGATCAAATGATAAAATGGGTTGGAGTGGTGTTCAAGCTCATCACCTTAAACCGCACCGCTTCCTAAGAAATTCCCTCACAATTACTTAACTACCACACATTTACTTCTCCACTTTTTTTTTTGTAAAGGTGAACTCACAAATCGACCAGTTGGCCATGATGGAGTTACATGAGGTGGTGTTTCAAACTATCACTTGAGTCTCCAGGCTCATCATGGGAGTGACCAGTCAATCTTTAGGCCGATGGGTGTGGCTTTTGGAGGGGGCTCGAGGTAGTGACATGGCCTCATCACCACTAGTAAGCATCCCCCCTACTTCGTGAGTGGTGAAGGGCTTGGAAATCTCCACAAAGACAATGAAGGAAACAGACTTTGGATATGATCGTTGAATGATCGGAATTTAAAAAAAAATCAATTTACCCCTTTTTGTACCAGTTTACCTTTTCAAAATCTATACCCCATTCTACAACATTTCTTTATACCATTCCACCCAATTAATTTCTACAACATTTCTTGATACCATTTTAATCAATTATTTTTACAATGGAGCCAACCGACCTACATTTACACCACTCATGGATCCGTTTATTTATTCATTTGTCGGTTTTGTTCAACCTCATAATGCATTTCAATTGGATATGCAACAAATGAAAATGCAACAACAACAAATTCTCCAATAACTATCACAAGAAGTCGAGCACAATTTCGTTTTTCTAACCCAAAACGATATTAAAGAGGAAGTTGTGCCAGTAACACAACCACAAAAAATCAAGAATACCAAAGGGAAAAACATATTTTGAAGTTCGTTTCCGAAGTCCAGCTAAGATAGAAACAAGACGCGCCCTGTGCCTCAACCACAAAAGATAAAACCTTATCCCAAAAGATTTGGGAGACCTAGTAGGTCCTACAAAGTTGACCACTGACCGTGTCTGAGAGGCACACCCCGTGCCTGCATCCTAGTGTTCGATCCGGTTAAAATGGTCAGGCACTAGTCGTGCCTAGTTATACAGCTATATATAACTGGTTTGTTCTCCCCCAATCAATTGCTCAATTCTTTCCCTTTCTCCCACAACACACTTTTCTTCTACCCACTTTCTCTAATCATTGTAATTATTAGGGGAAGTAAAGAAGAATCATTATGTGTAATCACTCTTGTGATGATTAATATAATCTTTTTAAGCTTGGTGAAAACTATCTTTAAAGACATGTTTGGCTAAGGTTCTTGTAGGTGTTTAGGGAAACAAACCCTTTGATGTGGACTTAACTAAAACAAGTTATGGATTAACAATAGGGGTGTGTATGTGTTTGTGTTAATGATTTAAGTAAGAAATAACATATTGAAAGTTAATGAAACATTCATGTTGTAGCCAGCGTGAAACATGAGTGTTTCTACTTAATCCATAAAATGTACTAATAACCTTGAGTTATCGCTAGCACAAAACATTCATGTTTTCTATGTCTATCTAGATTCAAACATGTTAATTGCTTTGAAGAGGGTTAAAGGTTTTAGTATGAGATTTTGGGTTTGGTAAACTCTAGCCGAAGCGTAGAGATATGATAAAAACGCCGAGGACTTGGTTTATCTTATCGTCACTACTTTAGGGAGATAACACCAAACCAAGAGGTCCATAGTGATGGGTCGTATAAACCCTACCCTTATGGTATTTTCTTACTTAATGCTAAACCACAAAGTATATAGTATCTTTGCTAATTCAGCAATGTTGTCGTTTGATCTAACCTTGTTGGGCGTTTCCTTGCTGATTGAAACCAATAAGGTTGAGTGTGAGAGGGTCCTTAAAAAGAACTCCAAAATTTTTTATTGCATTAATAAAATACCACTTCTCATCTGAAAACAAGCTCTTGTGATCCATGGTAACATTTAATTAACGAAACAGCAAGAGGTAACCATTATCCCAAACATCCATTTTCTTATCATTAATTACACATCTATCTTTTTATTTATTTATTTTTATGAGCCACAAAATAACCTTCATTTTTTATTGACTAGACGTTAACGATAACAAGGTACTAAATGTTGTTGTATCCTTCGACGACTTCGGTATCTTACTGTCACTATATTACGCCAACGGTTGGTGCACTTGCCCAACGTGAATTATAGAATGATAGTATCTTATCGTGTTTTCTAAATATTAAAACTTAAACTAGTGTAAGAATCGGCTAAAAATAAATGACTATTTATATATACACCTCTTTATGTCATGCACCGATGTTTATGAGCCTGGTCGAATTCTCATAATAAATTTCATATATTTTGCATTAACAATAGAGTTGTTATGTTATTTAAATAAATTCTTTTTCTATCAATATGTCAACAAATAAATTCTTTCTCTACCTGTCGACTTCAATTAAGGATCAACAGGTTTTTGGTTATCTCTAAAAGATACTAGAAGATGTCATAGTATTTGATCCTCGTATCACCAGGAAGCTCAATGAACTGAAAGAAAGGATGGCTAGCATTCCTTAAAAAAACGCCGAGTTGTCTACCAATGTGTTCCACAATTTCATTAATTAAAAAAACTAGGTTTATTATGGGCGCCGCGTTGCGGCGTACTTCTTTTGTGATTTAGTCTGTGTTTATATGTATTTTGAAATCACTGTGAGAGCCTTGCGCACGGAACCACTGACAAAAATTTAAAAAATGTTAAAAAAAACACTAAAAGAGAACCTGAAGAAAATCAACCAAAAAAGTTATATGTTAATGATGTTCGTATGAAACTCATGGTCAGATATGAGCCAATGGTATTGGGTATCGGTACCGAATTTCCCGAAATATATTAAGTAACAATTCGGTACCGACTTTTGGCGTTCATGGTACCGGTTCGCCACCGGTTTTACCTTCATAAACCGGTATCGTAACCAGCATTTTCGGTACAAGTACCGATTCGGATTCGGTGTCGGTTGGCACCGTGCTCATCCCTACCCCTGAAACTAAAATAAATAAATCATTAAAAGTTAAAGAAAACCAACAAAAAGTTGTGCGATAGCGTTATTGTTCGTACAATCGTACGGTACTCGTGATTAACGATGAAACAACGATACCATGTAGCATTAAAACACTATTCATTAACTTTGTTTATATAGGTAATAGGTAATAGTTAATATAATAGATATAAAAAAAAGGTAAAGAGTGGGACTCAACCCATCCCTTTTGCAAACTAAAACACCACACAAACCACTTTACCAAACATACAAATATGTCATATTAAAGAAACTAAAAGTATATAAACAATAGCATCAAAGACTCACTATAAAGAAGTCAACAAAGACAACCAACCAATAAGAAAAGTTTACTATTTATTACTATTCATTATGATGTGACATGTACTATTCATTAGCTTGGTTTATTAATATATAGGTAATAGGTAATAGTTAATATAATAGATATAAAAAAAATGTAAAGAGTGGGACTCAACCCATCCCCTTTGCAAACTAAAACACCACACAAACCACTTTACCAAACATACAAATATGTCATATTAAAGAAACCAAAAGTATATAAACAATAGCATCAAAGACTCACTATAAAGAAGTCAACAAAATCAACCAACCAATAAGAAAAGTTTACTATTTATTACTATTCATTATGATGTGACATGTACTATTCATTAGCTTGGTTTATTAATATATAGGATAATTGGTGATTAATATTGCTTTGTATTGTTTTCCATATCCTTGCTGAGAACACTATGATAGTGTTTGGTATGGAGGAATGGGAGGTGGAATGGAATGAACTATTGTGAGGGAATGAAAAAAGTGTGTTTGGTTGATCAACGTAATGTAATCACTCATTCCATAAGTCATTTCATTCCCTCAAATTCATTTCATCCACTCCTCCTGTTTTTTTTTCCATTTCATTCCCTCTTTTACCCTACGTCACAAACACCGCCCATCACCACCACCACCACCACTTGCCATCGTCACCACCCGCCACCAACCTCCGCCGACCACCACCACCGTCCTCCGCCGCCACCGCCGCCCGTCGCCACCGCCATCGACTACCATCGCTGCCACCCGCCATCGCAGACCCCCACCACCCCGAACACTACCGCCCCCTCCGCCGACCACCACCACCATCCGCTACCGTCGACCACCACCACCCACCCTCGTCGTCGCCACCACCACCCCTCGCCACCCGCCACGGTAGACCACCGCCAACCCCGACCATCGCCGCCGCCACCGCTAACAACCGTCACCCACCGACCACCGCCGCTACCACCGACTACCGCCACTAGCCGCCACTGATCACCGCCACCACCCATCGCCGATTTAGTTCATTCATCTTTTCTTACTTACCAAACAACACAAGGTAATGATTTATTCCTTTCCTGCATAGTAACCAAACAAGACTATGGAATGTAATGATCTATTCTATTACCTCGTCCATTCCATTCACTCATCTATTCCATTACGCCATACCAAACAGACCCTTGGTGTTTGATAAAAGTCCCTCATTGTCGACCAACAAAAAAAAAAAAAAGAGTAGATTTTATAAAAAGAACAAATAAATAGTTTCGATTCCTCGAAGCATTTTGTATTATTTTTTCCATACACTTTTTACCATCCTTTTTCTTATTCAAATTTTGATTAGTTGTTATTTCCTTCCTTACTCTTCATTTGTTATGCTTTTATGACAAACCGAACCCCTATTCTATTTTACACAAATATTTTTGTTGTTCTCGTATGAAATTGGAACATTTATTTTAAAAGAGGTAAATGTTTATATGAAGTGAGCTACCCATATTATCTACTCCTTTCTTTCTTTTATTAACTGTGTTTACATTTCAGTTCTTAAACTTTCTTTGATTTAACATAAATTAACGCCAAGCTCCCTGATGTGTGTTGTGTGGTATAGGTTTTTATGTATATTTTAAGCCTTTTTTACACTTTAGTCAAGTTTTAAATTTATAAAACACAATATTTTACTAACACTAAACACACATATGGGCAAGTGCACCCATCGTGAGCGTAGTATAGTGTTGGTAAGATACCGAGGTCGTCCAAGGACACAAAAGCTTTTAGTACCGGTTTATCCTCAACGTCTAATTAAATCAAAAATTTAGAAAAAGGTTTTAAACTAGAAAACTAAAAATGCTGAAAATAAAAATAAAATAAAAACAGATAGACAAGATGAATCACTTGGATCCGACTCGCCTTTAGTGTAACCTTTGATTATTTCCGCACTTTTGCACTTTTTAAGAGATTATCTTAGTTATAGTAGTAGCCCCCTCTTTTGAAGGTGACGTTACCCTCAACCCAGTAGTTTGAGTCAGCAAGGATACAATCCTAAAGGGTTGGATTATTGAAAGATAATTAATTAAGTTGTTAATGCGTAATGTGGTAGGCCCCTCTTTTGAAGGTGACGTTACCCTCGGGTAAGTAGTTTGAGTCAGCAGGGATCCAATCCTAAGTAGCCGGGTTAATGTTTTAATAGTAGTTTACATATGAGGAGATCAAGAAATTCAAACCCCCGCCATCTAATACCAGTGGGTATTGAAGGAGGTCCTACTAAGCTTGACCCAGGTCCTTGCAGGATCTATACACTGAACAAGGCAAGACGCTTACCAAACCATTCCCTTAACCCCCGACCAGGTAGCCAACATATCTCCATATAGACCGTGGAGATATGAATGGTGAAAATCTTTTATTTTATATAGACAGTAAAATAACGCAATGACACCACGGACAAATGATCTGGAAGATTCACCTTCGACATAAGAAACTAGTTATTAAAGTCATTGATACATAACCAAATAAAAAGTGCGAAAAGATTAAAATTAAAAAGTATTACACTAATGCTTGTCTTCACCAAGTGATGTAAGAGACTTAGGCAAACATGGCCTTTGATTGTCAAGAACTCTTACTATCAATCTTGGATCCCGAGACTACTACACACACTCTATGATGGATGATGGATGATGGTGGTGGATGTGGGTTGTGATGGTGGTGGTGGGTGGGTTAAGTGTGAGAGAGGTGGTTTGCCAAGGGATGAGTTACAAGTGAGCCAAGCACCCATATTTATAGCCTGCACAGAAGCCCGGATACGACCCCGTGTCCATTGAGCACGGCCCCGTGTCCACCCATCTTCTCTTTCTTCATTAAATGCAGTTTGTCTGCATTAGTTGACCACGCCCCCGTGTCCCGGGCACGACCCCGTGTGCAGAAGCGTATCTGTACTATCAAGATTTGCTTGGATCCTCCGAATCTTAGCGTTGACCACAGCCCCGTGTCTGTTGGGCACGCCCCCCTGTTGGGTGATAGAAGCTTCTACAACTTTGTCTTTTCTGCAGACACTTGGGCACGCCCCCGTGCTCAATGAGCACAGGGCGTGTTCAGCCTTCTGTTCACTTGTTTTTGCTTGGGAGGATGATGTCGAGGGGTCGGGCATGCCACGCTTATTCCTTTTTCTTGTATTATTGTTAGATTTAGCTGTATTTTTGTTTCTTTTGTTCATTTGAGCTCATTTAATCCTGAAAATACAAAAGGAAGACAAAAACACATTTTTTCCAACATTAGTACTAAAAAAGGGTTGATTTTATGCCACATTTGATGTAATTTATATGTTGCATTTTACACACATCAAATACCCCCATACTTGAATCTTTGCTTGTCCTCAAGCAAAACTCTTTATAATGTGGCTTACACTCCCAAATGGAATGGGTAGAAGAGAAGGTTTTGGGCTTGTTTTGAGTGTCGGGAATCCAAGATTTTTATTAGGTTTTATTTTTATGTTATTTACAATCCTATTCGTTATGATTTATTTAGAACATTACATAAGATAAATTACTTATTTGGGCATAACATGCATCTTTAAAATTCCATTTATATACAAGTTCACAGACGTCACGGGAGATCACTCAACACTCGCCCGAAGATGTATTTTTGTGAAACACTCGAGAGCGGCATGGAACTTACTTTTATCATATGCTTGCCAAGCAATCAATCCTCCTCTTTTTTAACTATACACCTTTGTGTTGGGATTGAACCCTATCAGAGGAACAGATAATGTAAAGCCAAAACTGGATCAAAGCAGTGGATCCAGAATAAGCAGACGTTTACAGTTGGTTCATGCAAATCTCTCCCCTTGAAAGTGGTTTCATATCTGCTGACCTCCTATCTGCTGATCATACTAAGTGCTGACCTACAACTGCTGCTTTATATCTACTGACCAAAGTCAAAGACTGATGGAAGACCAAAGCTCTGTTGACTCTATCTACTGCCTTGGGTCAAGTACTGCTGATCCGGACAAGCACTGCTGGGTTCACAGCAGTGGAAGGATGCAGCAGCAGTTTAAGTGTCTTTTATGTAATGTAATGTAATAGCAGTAGTTTAGTACATCAGTGTTTATAGATCAGTAGTTAGAGTTTGTTAGGAGGTTAGATGTCACTTTCATGGTGACGTCAGCTAAGATGCTCAGTGGTTTGCAAGTGCCTATAAATAGTTCAGTACTTTGTACTGTTCTATTAGCTCTTTTGATCAATCGTCTTCTTTGCACGAACAAACTACTGAGCTCTGGCTGAGGGGGAGTTTGCATTCTTACATCAATCATTGTAATCGTTGTTGAAACAAATTCAATCATTCGGTTCTTTGTGAAAAGATGTTTGATAAAAGTATTACTCTCGTTTGATTGTATGCAAAGTTTGCTTTCATCTTATTTCTGCTGCACAACTCATTCATTTCCATCTTAATTACAAACGAAAATACAATCAAAAAGAAACTCAGATCCAACAATTGGTATCAGAGCTTGGACAGTCAAATTTGATTTAACAATCATTTTGACGTAAATAGTTCAGCTCATAACAGTTGATACTGATCGTTTGTTCGTCCGTTGAAAAACAGAGCAAGGATAAATCACCATTAAAGTTGATTTCTCAGTGTCTGTAAAACAACAAGAATGACGTCACAATCTCAGGATGATAAAAACAACATCGGCTCACTTTTTAAACCACCTATGCTAAAAAGAAATGAGTACAACATCTGGCAGAGGAGGATGGGTCACATCCTCGCTCAACAAAGCACAGGTTGTTGGAGGTCTGTCACCTTTGGTCCTAATGTTCCTTCAGTGCCAAGCGCTGAAGATGCTAAAAAGTTCGTTCCAAAACCAGTTGAAAATTACACCGAAACTGATTTTCAAAAGATCGAACTAGATGCTAAAGCGTTTAGCATCATAGCATCAGTGCTGCCCAATGAAATATATGCTGGACTGTTACATTGTAACAGTGCCAAAGAATTGTGGGACGCACTTAAGGAACAGTTTGGAGGTACTGAAGAAGTCATAGAAAACAATAGGGAAATCCTGAACCAACAGTACGAAACGTTTTGTCATGTTAGAGGTGAATCACTGACTCAACAATTTGAGCGGTTTAGTTGTCTCATCAGTGAACTGAGGCTTGTTAATACCACTTTTACAAACTCAACTCAAAACAGCAGGTTCCTCAGGTCACTGCCCGAAAAATGGGACACTATAGCCTTTGTCACCAGAAATTCACCTGAGTTCAAGGATCTGACCTTGACCCAACTCCATGGTCGACTCCTGACCTACGAAAGGGAGTTGAACCAGAAAAGGAAGTTACAAGAGTCAGGAAAAGCCGTTGATGATTATACATTCGGTAACACTGCTCTTTTGGGTCAAGAAGAATCTGGGAGCAGTGGTAAGGACCAGGTTTATGACCATTTCATTGACATAACTGCTGGAGCTAACTTTAACAACCCTGATCCTCACTCTGCAAGTTATGCATTCACTGCAAACGAAAACCAGATGTCAGATAATTTAAGCTTTGAACTAAATGATTTGCAACATTTTGATCCCACTGATTTAGAGGAAATGGACATCTTGCACCAACTGGCTTTGCTAAGTGTTAGAACTAGCAAGTTCTACAAAAGAACAGGGAGAAAATTCCCAGGTTTGCATGGGAATCTAAGGGTTGGGTTGGATAAATCGAAAATCAAGTGCTACAAGTGTAATAGGTTGGGACATTTTGCTAGGGAATGTAGGAGTCAAAATACTGGTCCCATAATTACTCATCCTAGCTCAAATCCTAGACCTCAAAACCAAAACACTGTGCATTATGCCCAATATGCCCCAGCAGCACAAGTAAACACTGCTCACTATGCTGCTGCCCCTGTGCCAGTACATTATGTCCAAACTACTGTTCCACAAATCCAATATGTTCAAACCCCTGTTCCACAGGTACAAGTGCAACCTGTTGCACCTCAAACCACTGTTCCAGCAGCAACACAACCAGATCAACAAAGCTTTTTCACTCAAGGGTTTGTTGACTGGAGCAGTATGCCTGATGATCTTTGTGATGAAAATTTTGCACTCTATGCTTCTAATGATTCTTCACATGATGAGTTTTGTTTGATGGCACTAGAGTCAATACAGGAGGGGGTTGAAGCTGAGGAGGAACAGCAGTACTCTGAAACAGTGGAAGAGGTGATTGAAGCAGTGATTACTGCTGTGGCTGATGAAGTACTGTTGGAAGAAAGTTCAGGTACTCTGATTGAACCAATGATAGATCCATGGTCCATAGAGGACAAAGAAGAAGAGAAAGAAGAAAAGGTTGGTGAAAAGAAGGTAAGAGCTGATGATGATAAAGATCATCAATGTGATTGTGCAATGATGGCAGCTGCCAAGGGAGCTTCTGCATGCTTTGATAGTCTTTGGTATGTAGATAGTGGAGGCTCCAGGCACATGACAGGATGTAAAGCCCTCCTCAAAGACTTTAAAATCCATGGTGGGGGTGATATATCCTTTGGGAATAATAGTAAAGGGAAGGTTCTGGGGTCTGGTACAGTGCAATCTGGAAATGTAAAGTTTGAAAATGTCAATCTAATAGACAATCTAAAATTCAACCTTCTGAGTGTGTCCCAAATGAGTGACAAGGGATTTGGGTCATTCTTCACAAAAGACTGTTGTAGGATTGTTGGACCAGAAATGGTCAAAAAGATTGAAGCAATAATTAAATCTAGTCATACTAAACTTGTTGCTCAAAGAAGTGGCAATGTTTATGTTGTTGACATGTCAAAAGAGTGTCCCAGAGCTGATGCCTGTCTGTTCTCAGCTGCCTCTAACAAAGAGACAGAACTTTGGCACAGAAGGCTGGGACACACAAATCTTAAGACAATCACAGAAATTTCAAAAAATGGTTTGGTGAGAGGCCTACCACAAAAATTGTTTTCATGTCCTGAACATTGCATTTCCTGTTTAAAAGGAAAACAGCATAAAAGTTCTTATAAGTCCATTGAAGAGTCCAAAACAACCCAGTGTCTGCAAATGCTACACATGGATTTGTTTGGCCCAGTTCAAGTCATGAGCCTTAAAAAGAAAAGATATTGTTTGGTTATTGTTGATGACTTTTCTAGGTTCACATGGACTTTCTTCTTGCACTCAAAAGATGAAACTGCAGGCATTTTGCAAGACTTTGTAATACAGGTTGAAAAGCAATTTGACCTTCCAGTAAAAAGCTTCAGGAGTGACAATGGCACAGAATTCAAAAATAGGGAGTTGGATGCCTTCTGTGTGAAGAAAGGGATTGTAAGGCAGTACAGCATCCCAAGAACACCAGAGCAGAATGGGGTAGTGGAAAGGAAGAACAGAACTCTGATTGAGGCTGCCAGAACCATGCTTGCAGATTCAGGTTTGCCTTTAACTTTCTGGGCAGAGGCAGTAAACACTGCTTGCTATGTTCAGAACAGAGTTTTAATAAACCCCAGGCACAAAAAGACTGCCTATGAAATTCTGTATAAAATTAAACCACTGATCTCATATTTCAAAGTGTTTGGCTGCCCATGCTTTATTTTGAATTTAAAAGATTCCATTTCAAAATTTGCAGCCAAAATTGATTGTGGTTATCATCTGGGATACTCAACCACTGCCAAGGCCTACAAAGTGTTTAATACACGGACCAAGGCAGTGGAGGAGACTTTGAATGTTAAGTTCAATGAACTTTCATCAATGAAAATCCCAGCAAATCCTGCAGATCTGTTTGATCTTGAAAAATTCACTTTTGAAAATACTGCTGTCAAGACTAACAGTGCAGGTCCATCAGAGGATACAACACCAGACTATGGGTATGAAATCATCATCCCTCAAAAGTCTGCCACAAAGGGAAAAGCATCAGCTGTTCAAAACAGTTGTCAAAGCTCTACCACTGCTACCTCAACAATTGTTGACCAAAGTAGCCCATCAACCACTGCTTCCACATCCTCAAACACTGCTGACAAAAGTCCTCAAACAGTGGATAAAAGCCAGCAGTTGTCCACCACATTACCTCCTATTCCACCACCTTTTGAAACCACTGCTGGATCGTCAAAGTCCCCAGCAGTGGTTAGCTCAGATGATACACATTTGCAGCCTTCACCAACCAATGCCATCATACCATACCAAGGAGATTTAATCTTCTTGAGATCTCATCCACCTGATCAAATCATTGGCAACATAAATGAAGGGGTGCTCACAAGAAGCCAAACCCAAAACATTTGTCTTTTTGCTGGTTTTCTATCACTCCATCAGCCAGTCAAGTACCAAGAGGCACTGAAAGACAACAGCTGGGTAGAAGCTATGCAAGAGGAGCTCCAACAGTTTAAAAGACAACAAGTATGGGAGCTTGTACCACTGCCAGAAGAGGTTAGTCCCATTGGCACAAAGTGGGTCTTCAAGAACAAAACTGATGAAAGGGGTATTGTTGTCAAGAATAAAGCCAGGCTTGTGGTTCAAGGTTACAGACAGGAAGAGGGGATTGATTATGATGAAACATTTGCCCCTGTTGCAAGATTAGAAGCAATTAGACTGTTCCTGGCCTTTGCTGTCAACCACAATATGAAGGTGTTTCAAATGGATATCAAAAGTGCTTTCCTCTATGGTACAATTCAAGAAGAGGTGTATGTTTGTCAACCTCCAGGTTTTGAGGATCCATTTTATCCAGATCATGTCTACAGGCTAAACAAAGCCTTGTATGGCTTGAAACAAGCACCAAGAGCCTGGTATGAAACTCTTTCCAACTTCCTACTCTCAAATGGTTTCAAAAGAGGTACCATTGATAAAACACTGTTTTTAAAATGGAGAGGGAAGGATTTAATGATTGTCCAGATTTATGTGGATGACATTATCTTTGGAAGCACATGTAACTCAATGTGTGAAGAGTTTAGAGAACTCATGACAGCTGAGTTTGAAATGAGTGCAATGGGTGAGCTGCAATGCTTTCTTGGTCTCCAAGTACAGCAATTGCAAAATGGAACTTTCATTCATCAAAGCAAATATGCTAAAGAACTTTTAACCAAATTTGATATGAATGATTGTAAACCATGCAGCACACCCATGGCAACAAATAAGCTGGTCATGTCTGATGAAAAAGATGAGCTGATTGACCAAACACTTTATAGAAGCATGATTGGGTCTTTATTGTACCTAACTGCATCTAGACCAGACATCATGTTTGCAACATGTGTCTGTGCAAGAAGTCAATCAGCTCCCAGAAAATCAAATCTCATTGCTGTAAAAAGGATCTTCAGATACATAAAAGGTGCTCCCACACTTGGTATCTGGTATCCAGCTAATGGGAACATCAAGCTTTCAGGTTTCTCAGACAGTGACTTTGCTGGATGTCACACCACAAGGAAGTCCACATCAGGAGGGTGCCAGTTTCTAGGTGACTGCTTAGTTTCTTGGCAAAGCAAAAAGCAAGCAGCTGTTTCGACATCCACTGCTGAAGCTGAATACATTGCTGCTGCAAGCTGTACAGCCCAACTCCTGTGGCTTCAAAATCAGTTGCTGGATTTTGGTATCACTGCCTTAAAGACACCACTCATGTTGGACAGTCAGGCAGCAGAAAATATCATCAAAAATCCAGTTTCCCACTCAACCACCAAACATATTGACATCAGACATCACTTTGTGAGGGACTGCTATGAAAAAGGTTTGATTTCTCTGCATCATGTCCCAACTAAAGACCAGCTGGCTGATGTGCTCACAAAAGCACTTGATACAGCCACTTTTGAAAGTTTGGTCTCTAGGATTGGGATGCTGAACATGGAATAACAAGCAACATCTTGTTTTTCTATGAATAAAAGCAACAAAATGTTTTCAGAAAATCAAAACTCCATCCTTAAAAATAGTTAAAAATGAAATTTTTTTCATTAAGTCCTTAAAAGTCTGCCACTAACCACTGATTGTTCAAAAGTCTGCTATACTTCAAAAGTCTGTCCACTGCTGAAAGTCAACCCCTGCTCTCTCATTATTTTGATAAACTCTGTTGTTCAAAAGCAGTGTCTTATCCACTGATATGCTATCCACTGATAGTAAAAATCATCCACTGCTTTCATACCACTGCCTTCATCAGTCACTTTCAACAAAAGTACTGTCCTTCACTTTCAACAGGGGTTGTCACGTGGACAGTACATATTGGTCAGACCTTTTGTAACGGCTGCCACCTCAGCATTCACTTTCTTCCCTATAAAATCCCCCACTCACCACCAAAACAGGGTTTTACTGTCGAATTGAATTCTTAAAAATTCTCTTCTCAAAGCAGTTTTTCTTCACATCTCTTCACAAATTTCTTCGATCAATCATCCTCAAAATGACAAAATCAAAGAAATCTTCAAAACCCTCATCCAAATCTTCATCGCAAACAGCCTCTCAAAAGGCAATCTCCACTGAAATTCCACACAAACCATCTCACAATCTCCTGGGTATTCTCACAAAACCAGGAACCACAAAAGATTTTGATTCCATCATTGATCTCATGGCAAAATCAAAGTACAAAACCTTGATCACTGCCGATGCACCAATCTATTTGGCGACCCAAAGGGAGTTCTGGAAAAATGCAACCCTTGAAAAACAAGGCGACATTGCAACCACCATAAACTCTTATATAAAGGGTAAAGCTGTCCAAATCACGCCTCAATCCATTTCAGAGGTCTTTCAACTCGGTGATCAGGAAGGTAAAATTTCTTTCACTAAAAACGAGTTAAAAATTGACTTCATTGAGCAAGGGTATGAAGCCACAATGATGAAGAAAATAACCTTAGAAAAAGGTTATTTTCCTTCTGCAACCAGATTTTTATTTCATACCCTCCTACTATGTGTTTCAAATAAAACCACTTCTTTTAATGAAATCCCTTTAAAGATTCAAAATCTGGGATATGCTATTCTTCAAGGAGAAAATTTTAACTATTCTCGGGAAATTTTTAAAGATTTGGTTAATAATGTTGAAACAAAATCATTCTTACTGTTTCCAAGGTTTTTAAGTTACTATTTTTCAAAGAAATTCAGTAAGGATGATTTAACTATAATAAATCAGGGTGCTCCTACTCAAATAAACAGTTTAACTACTGAAACTTTTTCAAGGATGTTAGCACCCTGCAAAACACAAACAGAGGTGCCTGAGCAGATTTTAGTAGTTACAACTGCTCCTCAGGTATCTGCTGCTGAGCCCACTGCTCAAGGTGATCAGAGCAGCAGCACAACTGCTTTGAAACCCACACCTACAATCACCAAAAAGCCAACAAAAAGAAAAACACAAAAACCCCCCCCAAAACCCTCAAAAAGGCATCTCTGGAGGATGAGATACCAGAGCTTCTGCCAGTGACAACACAAAAGTCACAAGAAAGAACAGGTTGTACAAATAGGGTCTCCACATCATGATGCTCTTGAAACACTCGTTTCTATCATCCACAGTCCAATGCCCGGGACACATCCTACTTCTACACCAACCATCACATCCACATTTCCCTCACCAATAAAACCACTGTTGGATGCAATTGATTTGAACCAGGCATTATCCAGTCCTTCTCAATCACCTATTAATGAGAATATACCTCAACAACTGACTGGGTCTGATGTATCAATCTTTGCTAACCCTCCAACACAACCTGAGGAGGTTACACCCCTTGAGTTACAAGTAACTCTTGGTGGTAATCCAAGTGAAGCAGCCACTACAACTGTTACACCCACTGGGTTACATTTGGACAGTGGTTACATTCATAAGACTTCCTTGGAGGCAATTCCTTTTATAGCACCTCTGTCAACCACCAGTGGATTTATTTATCCTACTGGCAACATCAAAAGGTTGTCAAGTGTTGAAGGAAGAAGACCCCAGTACCAAGAAAAAGGGGCATCAGTGGTTAATGTTTGGAGTATATTCCCTACATCTACCTCTGATAAAACCACTGCTTGTGGGAAATCAGATGATCCCATTAACTTGGGTGATGGTTTAAAGTACCAGAAATTGACGGATCGTATTGCAACGCTTGATAACTCTGTTGCAGAACTCAAAGATATGCTACAACAGGTGTTACAAGTTCAGAAGGTACAAACAACTGCTGTTCCACCTCAAGCACCTGCCCCACAAAGGACACCTGCTACAAATGAGCTCTGGAATCTATTTCAATCTTTTCTCCAACACCAAGCACAACTAGCAGATCAGCAACATGAAAAACATGTACAACAGCTGAGAAATGCAATGGAGTCAAGATTCAAGAACACTCAGGCTGACTTAAAGGCTCTCAAAACTCAGATCTTGCACACCACTGGCACTGCTCCTCCAAACATACGTTTCATTTATGACCTCCCAGAAGATAATGCCAAAAAGGGGGAGAAAATTAAGGAGTGGAAAAGGAAGGGTATAGAAGATGGTCTTTATCTTGAACCAGAGAATTCAAACATGACCAAAAAGATCCCTTTGCCAGATGGTAGCAAGAAGATTGATGTGACAACAAATGCACTAGCAGAAGCAATTGCAAGTGTGAAGAGAGATAGAGAGGCCAAAAGGAAAGCCAGGGTGGACAGAATGGATCATCCAGATCAGGGTACTTCTGGGTCAAGGGATCATGAAAATCCTGTTGAGGAGAAGAGGAGGCCTACTAGAAAAGTAAGGCAACCCAAATCCATTCCAACCAGACGTTCAAAGTCTGCTCAAAAACCACCATACAAAACAGCTGATGCAGCAGGAGTTACAAAAACCACTGCTTGCCAAACAGTTGTTCCATCAACACACACCACTTCAACACACACAACATCTACTGCTTTACCATCATCACCACCAAAAATAACACCTGCTGACACACAGCAGAAGACAGCAGATGTTATAACATCTGTTGTTATGACAGCAGTGGTTGAAACACCAGTTGTTTCAATAACTGTTAGTCAATCACAATCCACTGCCACTACATCTACAACCACTGTTCCATTCAAAACATCATCAGTCTCTCCTAAACCAAAAAGGAGAAGGCTAATTTTAAAAGATGATGACACACCTCCATCACCAACATCTTCAAAATCTTTAGCTCTTGTCACAATACCAAAACCTGTTCCTCTCTCCTCAGTTCCAATGTACAAGCCCTTACCTCCTGCAGGTGTTCAATTTCCTCTTGAACTAGCAGCTGTTAGAGATGAAATAAAATCCTTCTACTATGAGGATGACCCTGCCAAAAGGAGGTTGCCATCAATAAAAGGATATCCTTGGCCTAAAAATGTTGATGAATACTTGGAAATCAAAGCCAAGCAAGCAGAGGATATTTCAAAAAGAAACACACAAGGGAAGTCTGACAAAGAAATTTCAAGAAATTATCAATATTTGCTCACACAAGTCAGATTCCTAGAGCAATTTGCAAAAAATGTTAGTCAACAAATTTCTGAAAGAGCAGCTGAATCTCTGAAGAAAGACTACATTGAAAGCATCATGGCTCACAAAAAGTACAAAGGAGAGAGATATATGTACAAAGAGTGGACTGTTCCTGAGCTTGAAGATGAAGCTGCAAGAATTCAAGACATGATAAAAAGGAAGGTCACTCACACTCCTCCTAACTGGGCAAAATTTAGAAAGAATGTACCTGACAAACAGGAAGAGCTGAAGAGGATGAAAGAGGAATTGGTAGCAGCTGATTATGGTAACAAAAGACAAGTTGCTAGATGGAAAGAAGATATGGTCAGGGCTACTTACAAAAGGTTGGAACAATTAAGAAAGAAAGATCCCACAGTTCCTCAAAAGCCTGACTATCCTGAAGCAGCGGGTTCAAAAAGACTTTCAAAGCTGCAAATCAGGAGATCCACAGCTCCAGTTGGTGCTACCATCTACAAAAGAAGGCCACACAAACAACTGATTGCTGAAACCATCAAAGAGTTAATGGAAGGTGAAGACCTTGGAAAAGAGGGTATAAAGAAAATGATTATGGAAACTCTTGGTTTGGATCAAACTGCAAGTACTGCTCAGCCAGTCATGAATAGGCCAGCCTCTCCAAATACTTCTGCAAATAAACATCTCCCAAGAAACCCACCAGGCTCAAAAATACAAAAGTGGGAAACTGACAAACAGACCTGCGTATTGACTTTGCTCAGGTCTGGTGGAGGAGTGGAGAAAATATCAAGGGAACAAGCTCTTGGCCTGAGTCTTGAAGATTTGCAGGATCTCCTTGATCTTCCACTCAGCAGGGATGATGAAGATACAGATGCCCTTGACTTTGAACTACAATTCAAAGGTCAGATAAGGGAGCTGTTGTTGAGGCAATAAAAATTTCCACAAATAATGAAGAGTTTTGGCATTATCTGTTCCAGGGGGAGATTGTTGGGATTGAACCCTATCAGAGGAACAGATAATGTAAAGCCAAAACTGGATCAAAGCAGTGGATCCAGAATAAGCAGACGTTTACAGTTGGTTCATGCAAATCTCTCCCCTTGAAAGTGGTTTCATATCTGCTGACCTCCTATCTGCTGATCATACTAAGTGCTGACCTACAACTGCTGCTTTATATCTACTGACCAAAGTCAAAGACTGATGGAAGACCAAAGCTCTGTTGACTCTATCTACTGCCTTGGGTCAAGTACTACTGATCCGGACAAGCACTGCTGGGTTCACAGCAGTGGAAGGATGCAGCAGCAGTTTAAGTGTCTTTTATGTAATGTAATGTAATAGCAGTAGTTTAGTACATCAGTGTTTATAGATCAGTAGTTAGAGTTTGTTAGGAGGTTAGATGTCACTTTCATGGTGACGTCAGCTAAGATGCTCAGTGGTTTGCAAGTGCCTATAAATAGTTCAGTACTTTGTACTGTTCTATTAGCTCTTTTGATCAATCGTCTTCTTTGCACGAACAAACTACTGAGCTCTGGCTGAGGGGGAGTTTGCATTCTTACATCAATCATTGTAATCGTTGTTGAAACAAATTCAATCATTCGGTTCTTTGTGAAAAGATGTTTGATAAAAGTATTACTCTCGTTTGATTGTATGCAAAGTTTGCTTTCATCTTATTTCCGCTGCACAACTCATTCATTTCCATATTAATTACAAACGAAAATACAATCAAAAAGAAACTCAGATCCAACACTTTGTAAATATCAAGAGTACTTTGGGGGAAGGGTTAGGCTTGGACTAAAGGTAGGTGGTTGGGTTAGTGGTTAGTAGAAAAGGGCGAAAGGCGTAAAAAACGTCGGTTTTCGTAAGACTTTTTATTTTTACGACTTTTTATTTTAATGAAGCAATTCTTCAAACAAAGTTCTTTTTGATGAACTTTTTTGTTTATTTCTTGACTTCATCATCATTTTTTTATAAGGAATGTCATATGAAAAACCGAGCTTCTTACTAAAATAAAGGGTTTTAAAAAAAAGCTTTTGGTGGGTAAAGGGTGTTTGTTTTGTGGTTTAGGAAACGAAAAGGTTTAGGCTCAAAGATTTTGGGTAGGTGGTAAAAAAGAAAATAAAAATAATGGTGTTGAAAGAAAAAGGGGTTAGTCCTAATGCCTCCATCATTTACTTACTTAGGTTTAAGTTGGTAAGGACCGGGAATGTATCGTCATGGCAAGTTCTAGAGTCGTAAGAAACCAAGCGGCTATTCACACAAGAAACGAAAAATGAGCATTTAGTTTAAAGATGTATATTTGTATGCTCAATAAAGGCTCAAAACTCACTTTTTGTGTGAATGGGTTTTTATGTGATCAAGTATATATAATTAAATTTTAACTAGATTTGTCATGTCGTTTCATAATTTTCTTATGTTTGTTCTTTTTATCACGACGCTATCGGTTGTAAATTTGTAAAAATATAACCTTTTTAAAACTTGTAATTCCCAAATTAAACCAAGACTAAAAAAATGAAAAGTTTTTGAAAAAAATTTGGGGTGTTTAGCGGTTCCAATAGAGTTTTGTGTAAGGCTTGTAATTTGGACTTGCAAAATTCAAGGTTTTAGCATCCCCCCCCCCCCACACACACACACTTAAATTACACATTGTCCTCAATGTGTCCAAAAAATAAGTTTTTAAGTTGATTGAATGTGTAAAAAGTGTGTTAAAACAATTTTTTATGTTACTGGGCATCTGGACACGGCCCCGTGTCGGATGAGCACGACCCGTGGTCAGATTGCCAGTAACGAGAACTTACAGAAGGTGGACACGGGGGCGTGTCGGCTGGGCATGACCCCGTGTCTGGCAAAAATCTGCATAATTTAGACAAACAGCAGGTCTGGGCGTTGGGCACGGGGGCGTGTCGGCTGGGCACGACCCCGTGTGGACAAACTGCAAAGGTGTAAAACAGGTTTCTGGCTTCGGTTTTGATGTCCCGGCTTTAGTAGCACTAATGCTTAGTGCTCTAAGCCTTGTATGTACCTATTTAACTAATAAATACCACACCAATCATAACAAACATCCTAAATTACCAAAGTTCATCATCCCCGTCACAAGTTAAAAAGAAAAAGAAATGCAGAAATTAAAAAGAGTTAAGAAAAGTAAATTGTTCAACAAGTGGCACGCAGGCCAGAAATTGTTCATAAGATAAGGGGGTTAACCTGTGAGACCTCCAACTGTGGGACGCTACCTCCTACTCCTCCCGCTCAATCCATGTCCTCGTCTTCATCATCATCACCTCCTCCGTGGCCCGCCATATACTCCCGGATGTTCCCTATGTCATCCTGCATGTCGGGGATGTTTCTCTCAATCACTCTGACCCGAGCGTATGTGTTGCTAGCCATGTTGTAGGTGTTCCTGGTGCACATAAGGTTTTCCTGCAATAAA
The DNA here is from genome assembly GCA_030545235.1 of Helianthus tuberosus. Lineage (NCBI taxonomy): Eukaryota > Viridiplantae > Streptophyta > Magnoliopsida > Asterales > Asteraceae > Helianthus > Helianthus tuberosus. Next base: position 166,860,486 of record CM060355.1, read on the forward strand.
TCATGTAAACTTTGAAAGTTAGGAAAACCGCCTCCTTGAGAAGAGGATTGACCCGGATCACCATGGGGCTGGTAGTGGTACTGTGGAGGAGGACGGATGTGTGGAGCATGTAAGACGAGTGCTTCTTGCGGGTTCCATGCATGCCCTCGAACCGTTTGGAAACTGATCGTCCCATCTTCCGCTTCATAAATCAAGCTCATGGAGCGGCAAATGACCATGTCCACTCTCCCCGACCATGGGCTCTTTTGGAAAGACCTCGGCATCCTATCAACAAAGTGTTTGAAAAGGCGGTAAATCTACCCTCCAAAGAAGATAGGAGACGGGGGAGTAGTAAGTTGGTTCCAGTGCATATTACGGAGTAGTAGGTATGGAACATCAAGGTTGACACAGTTGTGGATGCAATGGAGCACTACCAGATCCCGTAACCCTACAACACCGCTGTTGTCGTGCCCCTGGGTAAGAGAGTAGGTGAGGACCTTGTGGATATAGCGGTAAAGAGGGTCTCTCAATTGTGTGCTCTTAGTTCGGCTCGGGTTATAGTTGCCGTCTCCTAGTTGAGCCCAAACAGCTTGGCGTTGGTTTTTCGGAATCTCACGTAGACCGCCGGTGTTCTCTTCATCCCCAGCATCCTCATCCGCATACAACCCAACTATTTCCCGAACTGTGCGATCGAGATCGAGTACCTAGTCCCCCCACAACGGAACTCTACCCCATTATTGTCAAATGGATCAGCTCTTGTCTTGAAGACGAACGTGCTGTAAAATTCCATGTTGTATTCATGCACGGAGCGAAGCCGAGTGCAAAGGGCAGCTCGTAGTGGGCCGGTGACAAGGTTGTTGAAACGGTCTAACTGGTTCACTTTTTCTAGAAGATCCGTGCATACTTGTTGTGGATACTCCTCAAGCCTAGTTCTTAGCACATTGTATCTTGCTTGAGCATCCTACTCATTTGCACCGAATCGGGTAAATATCTTGGCCATATTGATGTTGTTAGACGAAGGGGAAACGTTGAAATCTTGCAGAAAAATCGCCGGAACCAGAGAGTTTGTGGGGAAACGGGGCGTGTGGAATGAAGAAACTGTTTAGAAAAAGGGGTTTTATTCCCGTCAGTTGCGCGAACACGGCCCCGTGCTCGCTGAGCACGGCCCCGTGGCGGGCAAACAAATTTATTATTTTTTATTTATTTTTTTAAGTGCTCGTGTGAGTGCCCTGTTTCCCAAAACTTTGGTTGTAGAAATTCTTACCGGTTCAGCTGTTTTCCTGTTTGTTCGTAACTTACCAGGTATGATGATGATGCTTGAACCTTTGTCTCATTCTTCAATCGTTTGAAGCGAGATTTCTTCCCCTTTATCCTCAATGAATCCTTGATAGAGCTTCAGCCGTTGGCCATTGACTTTGAATGGAATTCCATTCCGAGATTTAATTTCGACTGCACCGGGTGGGAAAATATGGGTGATGGAAAAAGGTCCTGACCACCTAGACTTTAATTTACCAGGAAACAATCGAAGTCATGAATTAAACAATAGAACTTGATCTCCTACCCTAAATTCATTAGGCTTAATGTGTTTATCATGCAAATTTTTTATTCTTTCCTTATAAATTTCGGAGTTGGAGTATGCATAATTCCTTAATTCGTCTAAGTCATTTAATTGGCAAAATCGATTTTTACCAGCAAACTCTAAGTCTAAGTTCACATTTTTAATTGCCCAGTAGGCCTTGTGTGCAATTTCTACTGGCAAATGACAGCTTTTTCCATAGACGAGCTTATATGGGGTTGTACCTATTGTTGTTTTATAAGCAGTTCGAAAAGCCCATAAAGCATCGTCTAACTTATCGGCCCATTCTTTTTTATTTAACCCTACGTTTTTTTCAAGTATTCGTTTTAAACCTCTATTAGTCACTTCGGCTTGTCCGTTTGTTTGAGGGTGATATGCCGTTGAGACCCGGTGATAGACCCCATACCTTGTTAAAAAAATTTCAAGTTGATGGTTACAAAAATGGGTACCTCTATCACTTATTAGTGCTTTTGGTGTTCCAAAACGAGAGAATAATTTTTCATAAATTTTACCACGACTCGTCCATCGTTCGTTGAAAGTGCCTCGGCCTCGGCCCACTTAGACAAGTAATCTACCGCCACAAGTATATATTTGTTTCCTTTTGACGGTGGGAAGGGTCCCATAAAGTCGAGTCCCCACACATCAAAAATTTCACAAACAAGAATGCCATTTTGTGGCATTTCGTTTTTGGAAGAAATATTACCTGATCTTTGGCAAGCGTCACATGTCTTGACAAGACTTTGGGCGTCTTTGTAAATGGTTGGCCAATAAAATCCTGAATCAAATAACTTTCGTGCGGTACTAGCGGCACCATGATGTCCACCGTATGGACCTTCATGACAATGGCGGAGAATTCTTCTTGCTTCATTACCATGTACGCATCGGCGGATGAGTTGATCGGCACACATTTCGAAAAGATAAGGATCTTCCCAAAAATAATGCTTCACATCGGCAAAGAATTTCTTTCTTTGGTGATGTGGCCATCCTTTTGCGACTATACCGCTAGCTAGGTAATTAGCATAGTCGGCGTACCATAGCTCTTCTCGGTATTCCACCATTTCCAGGGACTCCGTTGGGAACTTTTCATTTATTTGCTCATCCCTGGTTGCCTCCAAAGCTGGGTCTTCCAAGCGCGAAAGATGATCTGCTCCGGTGTTTTCTGCTCCTCTTTCGTCTTTGATTTCAATGTCAAATTCTTGGAGGAGTAGAATCCACCGAATCAAATGTGGTTTAGCATCTTGTTTCTTGAAGAAATATCGAATGGCTGCATGATCTGTATAGACTATTGTTTTAGAAAGAACAAGATATGAACAAAATTTATCAAAAGCAAATACCACAGATAGTAACTCTTTTTCTGTTGTTGTGTAATTTTCTTGTGCATCGTTAAGTGTTTTACTAGCATAATAAATTGGGTGAAAATGCTTATCTTTTCTTTGTCCCAAGACGGCTCCAACTGCAAAGTCACTTGCATCACACATGATTTCGAAAGGTAATTTCCAATCAGGCGCTATCATGATAGGTGCATTGACTAGCATTTCTTTTAGTGTTAGAAATGCTTGATTGCAATCCTTGTCAAAGATGAAAGGGGCATCTTTTTCAATTAATTTTGTTAGAGGCCTTGAGATTTTAGAAAAGTCCTTGATAAATCGTCTATAGAATCCGGCATGCCCTAGGAAACTTCTGATAGCTCTAACGGAGGATGGGGGCGGTAATCGAGAAATAGTGTCTATTTTGGCTCGATCAACCTCCATTCCCTCGCTTGAGATTTTGTGACCGAGTACTATTCCCTCCGTTACCATGAAATGGCATTTTCCCAATTAAGGGCGTGGTTAGTTTCCTCACATCGGGATAACATTCGTTCAAGGTTATCGAGGCATTGGTCGTATGAATCTCCAAAGATAGAAAAGTCGTCCATGAAGACTTCCATTGTCTTTTCTATCATATCATGGAAGATGGCCACCATGCAACATTGAAAGGTTGTGGGGGCATTACATAGACCAAAAGACATGCGTCGATAAGCAAAAGTTCCATAGGGACATGTGAATGTTGTCTTTTCTTGGTCTTCGGGCGCTATCGGGATTTGAAAGTAACCTGAAAAACCATCTAAGAAACAATAAAATTTGTGACCGGATAATCTTTCTAACATTTGATCAATAAAAGGTAAATGAAAGTGATCTTTCCTTGTTGCCTCATTTAATCGACGATAATCTATACATACCCTCCATCCTGTGACGGTTCTCGTTGGTATTAATTCATTCTTCTCGTTAGTTATTACCGTCATACCTCCTTTCTTTGGAACTACTTGGACGGGACTTACCCAAGGACTATCGGAAATTGGGTAAATGAGTCCAGCGTCAAGTAATTTGATGACCTCGTTTTTAACCACTTCTTGGACATTAGGATTTACCCCACGTTGTGGTTGTATTACCGATTTATAGTCATCATTCATCAGAATTTTGTGCGTGCACATGGAAGGACTTATTCCTTTAATACCTACAAGCTTCCAAGCGATCGCATTTTTGTATTTTTTTCAAAAGTGTAATTAATTTTTCTTTTTCTAAACCAGTTAATTTTCACGAAATAATTACAGGTGATTTATCATCTTTGTCTAGAAAAGCATATTCCAAACCTTTTGGGAGTTCTTTGAGCTCAAGAGGTGGGTCTTTAGGAGACTCCTTATTTGGTTGCTCATCTTTGTCAAGAATCACAAAGGTTTGTTCTATGGCAACCTCTTCTTCAACAAAGTGGTCAATTTCTTCTCTTGTATCGGGTGGTTCATCTTCATCTTCAATTAGGGGGTCATTATTGCCGAATGGATATTTCATTGAGCGCTCAAGATCGACACTCTTTTTAAATGCCCCTAATTGAATAGATAGATTGTTGTACTTCCAGTTTTTCAAAGCTTCGTGGGTTTTTACAAAAGGTCGTCCCAACACTAGAGGAGCGTCATCAAAGATGACAAAGTCGGTTGGGATTACCATTTGGTTTGTTTGGACCAAGACATCCTCAACTACCCCTATTGATTTTATTACTTTCCGATTAGATAGAAAATTACTTTCCGATTAGATAGAAAAATGGGTATTTGAAGTGGAGAAAAATCACTAATACTTAATTTTTCGAAAATGTAATTTGGCATATTAACACAAAGATCTTTATCAATTGTGATATTACTAATAAAGGCATTTTGAAAAAAAAAACATGGAACCGGCGTAAGGTTAATTTCAAATGGGTCTTCTTTTATTAGCGAAGTTTGATCATTTGTTAACTTAATGCTTACCGTTTCGTCAATTTTAGTGTTAGTGTTTAACTCTTTTAAAAACTTAGCATGAGTGGGTACTAAACAATGATTTTCGAAAGAAGGTGACAAGAGATTAATTTTTTCAAAATTAGACTCTTCTTGAATTTTAACGTTATCGGACTCACCCTTTTCGTTGTTTAACTCATGTGCCGGTTTTTCACTTACTTGTTCTTCCATTTTTACATTTTCAACTATCTCTTCTTTATTACAAGTTAATTCTTCTCTTGCGCGGGACTCCTCTTCCCTTGCGCGAGATTCTTTTATGCAACGTTCGATAGTTTTAATGTGTTCTATTATCCTATCGGTTATGTCGGTGATAGAGTAAGGATCAGGATCCTCAAAGCTTGAATCCGGATGTTCGATCCTTTGTTCCTCATAATACTCATAGGAAATAGATGGTTCACACCATTGTTCTTCATTGTAAGTATATGATGGATAAGGGTCGTAATTTTGTTCTTCATAATACTCATATGAGGTGGGTTGTTCACGCCATGGTTCCTCATAATAAGCATATGAAGGTGGAGGCTCATATCTTGGTTCCTCAAAGTATGTGTATGATGGCTCATACCTTGGTTCGTCAAAATATGAGTATGAGGGAGAAGGTTCATACCTTGGGTCTTCATAGGATGTGTATGAAGTTGATGGCTCGTACCTAGGCTCCTCATAATAGGTGTATAAAGTGGATGGTTGAAATAAGTCACAATATTGTACCGAGTGAGGGTCACCACAAATGGTGCAATAGTCTTCCCTATAATCATCCTCCTCATAGGTGTAGTTGTAGCCTCCTAAGTATTGATCCATAAGAATCACTTAGCAGACCACAAAAGAGTCTCGAGACCAGAAAACAAAAATAAAAACGGAAACAGAGGCTGGACATGGCCCCGCGTTCAGTGAGCACGGCCCGTGTTCAGGTTCTGTATCTGGGTGTTTTAATAAAAGTGACTGGTTTTGTGCAGCACGGGGGCGTGTTCAGTGAGCACGACCCCGTGTTCAGACTCTGTATCTGGGTGTTTATAAAAAAATGTGCAGCACGGCCCCGTGTTCAGGCTACTGTAAATGCAAAAACTAACTAAAATGCAGTAAAACGTGCGCGCGTTTTAAAAAGGTTTTGAAAAACTAATTAGGCCGTCGATTTTAAGCTTTCTTAAAATCCTTGTGTCCCCGGCAACGGCGCCTAAAACTTGATGTGTGTTGTGTGGTATAGGTTTTTATGTATATTTTTAGCCCTTTTTACACTTTAGTCAAGTTTTAAATTTATAAAACAGGATATTTTACTAACGCTAAACACACATATGGGCAAGTGCACCCATCGTGAGCGTAGTATAGTGTTGGTAAGATACCGAGGTCGTCCAAGGACACAAGAGCTTTTAGTACCGGTTTATCCTCAACGTCTAATCAAATCAAAAATTTAGAAAAAGGTTTTAAACTAGAACACTAAAAATGTTGAAAATAAAAATAAAATAAAAACAGATAGACAAGATGAATCACTTGGATCCGACTCGCCTTTAGTGTAACCTTTGATTATTTCCGCACTTTTGCACTTTTTAAGAGATTATCTTAGTTATAGTAGTAGCCCCCTCTTTTGAAGGTGACGTTACCCTCAACCCAGTAGTTTAAGTCAGCAAGGATACAATCCTAAAGGGTTGGATTATTGAAAGATAATTAATTAAGTTGTTAATGCGTAATGTGGTAGGCCCCTCTTTTGAAGGTGACGTTACCCTCGGGTAAGTAGTTTGAGTCAGCATGGATACAATCCTAAGTAGCCGGGTTAATGTTTTAATAGTAGTTTACATATGAGGAGATCAAGAAATTCAAACCCCCGCCATCCAATACCAGTGGGTATTGAAGGAGGTCCTACTAAGCTTGACCCAGGTCCTTGCAGGATCTATACACTGAACAAGGCAAGACGCTTACCAAACCATTCCCTTAACCCCGACCAGGTAGCCAACATATCTCCATATAGACCGTGGAGATATGAATGGTGAAAATCTTTTATTTTATATAGACAGTAAAATAACGCCATGACACCACGGACAAATGATAAGGAAGATTCACCTTCAACATAAGAAACTAGTTATTAAAGTCATTAATACATAACCAAATAAAAAGTGCGAAAAGATTAAAAATAAAAAGTATTACACTAAATGCTTGTCTTCACCAAGTGATGTAAGAGACTTAGGCAAACATGGCCTTTGATTGTCAAGAACTCTTACTATCAATCTTGGATCCCGAGACTACTACACACACTCTATGATGGATGATGGATGATGGATGATGGTGGTGGATGTGGGTTGTGATGGTGGTGGTGGGTGGGTTAAGTGTGAGAGAGGTGGTTTGCCAAGGGATGAGTTGCAAGTGAGCCAAGCACCCCTATTTATAGCCTGCACAGAAGCCCAGACACGGTCCCGTGTCCATTGGGCATGGCCCCGTGTCCACCCATCTTCTCTTTCTTCATTAAATGCAGTTTGTCTGCATTAGTTGACCACGCCCCCGTGTCCGCTGGGCACGACCCCGTGTGCAGAAGCGTATCTGTACTATCAAGATTTGCTTGGATTCTGCGAATCTTAGCATTGACCACGGCCCCATGTCAGCTGGGCACGCCCCCATGTTGGGTGATAGAAGCTTTTACAACTTTGTCTTTTCTGCAGACACTTGGGCACGCCCCCGTGCTCAATGAGCACGGGGCGTGTTCAGCCTTCTGTTCTCTTGATTTTGTTTGGGAGGATGTTGTCGAGGGGTCGGGCATGCCACGTTTATTCCTTTTCTTGTATTATTGTTAGATTTAGCTGTATTTTTGCTTCTTTTGTTCATTTGAGCTCATTTAATCCTGAAAAATACAAAAGGAAGACAAAAGCACACTTTTTCCAACATTAGTACTAAAAAGGGTTAGTTTCATGCCACATTTGATGTAATTTATATGTTCCATTTTACACACATCACTCCCTCAACTTTATTCTAACATTAACCTCTAACTTGTTATTATTTTATTATTATTATTATTATTATTATTATTATTATTATTATTATTATTATTATTATACGTTTTATTTAAATTTTCTTATAAAATTTTTAGGTTTGTACATTCCTAAGAAAAATAAAATTATAGTCTCAGAATATATATAAAAATTTATATGTCTCAGTATATCCTATATTCATAAAACAAAATAGAAAAATCATAATTATCTATTTATATATAACTAAAAAACATCATTTTCGGTGAGGTAGCTGATGAAGGTTATTTTCTAGGTTATGTACCTAGAACACCGAATAAAAGGGTTTTTAATATGAAAACTGGTAAAATTGAGGTCGTATATGATGTTGAAATTACTACTTATTCACTTCAACAATCAACGAGTGATCCAGCTATATTATATGATTATGAAAGTGTCTTTAAATCATTTAATATTCCTGAGTTTTCAAATGCAGATGACTCTCAGTTGATTCAAACTGTGATCAGTGGGGTTGAAGTGGGTGACTTCATGCTATCACACCCTAATATTTCCCGATGGGTCCGAATGGGTACGTAACTAGATTGATATCAAATACACAAATAGCACAGCAGAAGTCTTGAATTTAAAATACTATTACAAATAATAATGTCCGAATGTTCAAAATATAATACAGACGGATGTATCAAAAGATCCATACATGGATAAAAAATTTACAAAATGGATAACAGACTACTAGGCTTCATATGCAAGGAGTTCAAATTCCTCTTAAGCATTACCGGGCACTTCCAGCCTAATTCGTAACCTTGCAACATGTGACTTAGTCTTTTGAACAAATAACTGACACATTTTGGCACAAAGGCACATGTATTTTATAAATAACATGGGACAATAATAATTATCTTGGATATAGTTTCACATGCTTGTCAACACATATGGGGCCCGGTACAGAAACCGATAACATGATTAACCGACACGCCACTTTAACCCATAAAGGGTATCCCCAATATGGGTAGAAAATATTTTATAATAGCATTAGCATTTGTTAGTATCTGAGTTTAATTGTTTGTGTTTGTTTTAAAAAAATGTACGATGAAAGGACATAAACAGATGAATAATTGCAGTGGAAATGAAGAAAACTTGATTACATAAACAATGGAAGAAAAACTTCCATCATGAATATTTTTAATCAAAATATTGTATTACACAAAGATTCAATATGTATGCATAAACTACTATCTCCCCCTCAGCCTAAGCTCACAAGTGATTGTTCGTACAAAATGCAAGTGAATGTGTAAGCTCGATAGAACAGTACATGCACTGTCTATTTATAGTACAATCCTAACCACTGTGGCATCTTGGCTGACGTCACCTAGACAGTGATATCTAACAACGTTAACAAACTCTAAACACTGCTTAATACAAAACACTATTACATTAGTGCAAACTCTGATTACAACACTCTGTTGATGCTATCCTTTGATGCTCTAATCTCTAATGAAGCTTTAGCAGACTTTCAGTAAAGGGTGATCAGACCTTTGACTATCAGCAGACCTTTGGCTTCTATCAGTAGTTTAGTCTTCAACAGTCTTTATAATCCAGCAGTGCTTAGTATCAAACAGACCTTAGAAACCAGCAAATGTTAGATGCCTTTGTCATTGGAGGGAATAGAATTCAAAGCACTGTTATTGAGGATCAGTTGTTGCAGTATAGTTTTGGCTTTGCATCATCTATTCTTCAGGAAGGTTTTACGTGAGCCAGCAATCTCCCCTAGAACAGATGATGCCAAAACCCTACATTATTTTCTGATCTTTATTTCCTCATCAATAGTTCCCTGATTTGCCCTTTGAATTGCAGCTCAAAGTCCAAGGAGTCTGTGTCTTCTTCATCCGTAATCAGTTGAAGGTTCAATAGATCTTGAAGGTCATCTGCATTCAGACCATATGCATCATTCCTTAATATCTTTTCAACTTTACCATTTGATCTGAGCAAGGTCAATACGTGGGTGTCTGAGGCTGACTTCCACTTTGGTATTTTTGGATCAAATGGCTTTCTAGGGATAAGATTTATTTGTGAAGAGTTTGGGAACCGAGGTCTCCTTGCCAACTGTTTGAGTGTTTCCGCAATTTAAACAGTGAGTTGGTTAGCAGCGTCATCCATTTGAAATCTAATCTGGCATCTGATCCCCTCTTCTTAGTATTCTCCAAACCTCAGCTCATCCTTCTCATCAGTCTGCTTTTGCCTTTTTAGTTGATTCAAGGAACTTATGGGTAAAGCAGATGATAAGCCAAGATTTTTGGAGGCTTGGGTCTGTTGTGTTGGTGCATACATCTGTCGACTTCGTCTTGTATCGAGTCTTACTCTAGATATGTTAGATCAGGGCACGTTGTACGAGAAAATAGGATGTTTTAGGTTGAAAGGAATGTGATTTCGATTGGGGAAGTAATTTCGCTTGAAATGACTGTGGTCTCTTTCAAGCGAAATCAACAATCATCTTATTTCGCTTGAACTGATTCAAGCGAAATCAGAATGCTATAAATAGGTCATTTGTCTCTCAAGCGAAATCAGTTAGAACAATTGTAATTTTGGATACCGAGGTGCTGCCGGTTTTCCTGTTGCATGTAATCTGTTATATATCAATCAGAAAGGTGTTAAAAGTGAATTACAAGCTGTTTCAAAGTCAGTTTCTTTGTTTCCGCCTCTGAAACTGATCAAAACTCCTCTGAACGACTCGTTTGGGTCAAAACACGATCCTACAAGTGGTATCAGAGCTCAGGAGGAGGAGTTCTTACCTATTCAGCTCAAAATTTCTGCTTTCTACACCTTCTTTTAAAAAACATCAAGTTTTCACGGTTAAAATCGGCCAATTTTCACATATGTTGTATAAAACTGTGTTTTAACAAACCCTTGAAAGTTTCAGATTAAAATTCGGTTTAAAAGTGGTAAAAATGGACTGATAAAGTGATTCCGCTTGTACGATCATTTGTGATTCCGCTCGAGACTGCATTATTCCGCTTGAAATTTTCAAGTAAAGCCAGAGATTTCGCTTGAGATTGACTGATTCCATACCAAATTTTGGTATTTCGCTTGAAATCTGAGGTTCCGCTTCAAACTGTTTTGATTTCGTTTCAAACAGCGCTGATTTCACTTGAAATTGATCAGTGGGTTATTTCGCTTGAAATTGTAAATTTGGGATTCCGCTTGAAAGTGAATTGTTTGGTATTTCGCTTGAAAGTAAATAGTTGGTATTTCGCTTGAACTGCATATTCCTCTTGAAAGTGTTTTCGCTTGAAAAGTGTTGTTTTTGAAGAACGTGTTGTCGAAACATGGATTCTGAATTCTACAATGCGTTTGCTACAACGTCGACTACTCCGGCTGATATTGCTAAGAATATGAACTTGGAAAATGAAACGGGTACTTTGCAAAAACCCCCGAAACTTATGGGAATGGAAGAGTACCATGGATGGAAGAATCATTTTGAGAATTGGGTTCTGGAAAACCATCTAAGAGCTTGGGAAAGCATTGAAACAGAATACATCAGACCACAGACTGCTATGAAAGTTGATAAAATTATCTCGGAGTTTTCAGACACAGAGAGAGAAAGTTATAAATGAGAGAAAATGATGATAAGTCTGTTGCAGCAAGCTATCAAAGAGGATATATTTGTTTTGCTTCAGCATGATGGAAATGCATTTTCGATTTGGATTTTCGATTTGGAAAGCACTTGAGAAGAAATTTGAAGGAAGTACAGAGATGCTCCAGAGTAAAGCAACGTTGTTGAAAAAGGAGTTTGAGTTGTTTACTAGTATACCTGGTGAGACTACAAAGACTCTAATTGAGAGATACTGTCATCTTGTGCGTACCATGTCTCAGCTGAAAATCACTAAAAATCTAGCAGAATGGGTTGAAAAGTTAGCTGACGCGCTATCGCAGAAAGAATGGGGTACTTATCTGACGATTCTGAAGAATTCTGGACAGTTTAGCAGATTGTCGATCGGACAGTTTATTGAAAAGCTGGAAGCACAGGATCTTGAACAGCAGAAGATTGCCAGAATGAACAGTTCAAGCAATCAACAAGACATTAAACTGTACTACAAGGGAAATGTTTAAACTGTTGAATCAAGTCCAAAGATCCAAACCGCATTTAGTGCAGGAAATTCTTCTGTAACAGACAGTCAAAGTTCAGTCAACACTAGTGGATTTTCAAATGTTAATCCTCCAAGTGTTCAAAGTGGAAATATTGGTAATGGGCATATGATTCAGTGCAATGCGGCTTTACATCTTCAAAATGGTCAAAACTTTTCTGAAGATGTTGTGAAAAATCATATGGGTTTACTAGTTACTGCATTGGAATCTTATGAAGGATTAATTGCTGGAAGGATCGGAAATCCTATGTTAACCATGGAGGATTACGATCAGATTGATGCAGAAGAGTTGGAGCTTATGGACATCAAATGGTGTCTAGCTAGTGTCCTGAGAAGAGCTGAAAAGTTTAAAATGATTACAGGAAGAAAAAACTTTTTGGATGCTCATCTTTCTGCTTTAGGTTTTGATAAATCTAAAGTTACTTGTTTTCGATGCAGGGAGAAAGGTCACTTCAAGAGAGAATGCAAGAATCAGGAAGCTAGTGGAGCAAAGAATCCGTTTGGTGGTCATGATTATTATCGGAAGGCCACATATCAACAAGTTGCTCATCAACCACATCAACAAAAGGATTCACAAACTGCTCATGGGAAGATGATCGAAGATGCAAACAGGAAAGCTTATTTTGGTATCATTAATCAAGAAGATGAGAAAATGGCACCAGGATTTAGCTGGGATAAGTTTGCAAATGAAAATGGGAATTTTAAAGCCTTCATTGCTCAAATCGTTCAAAAACCAGAATAGATGAAGGAATGGATAGCAGTGTTATCTGATGATGAGAAGAGTCAAGATGAAGAATCTGTTTCTTCAGAAAGCAGTGATGATGATGATGATGAGCTTGAACAGATAAATATTGGAAAAACTCATTTATCTTCTGATAGATTTGAATTTTATTTTGCAGATAAATTAAAGAAACTCAAAGAGAGAAAAGCTGCAAAAGAAATGAAAGAAGTCAAGGTTGTTGAGAAGATAGTTGAAGTAGAAAAGGTAGTTGAAGTTGAGAAGATAGTGGAGGTCGAAAAGATTGTTGAAGTCACAAAACCGTGTCTTACATGTTTAGAGTCATGTAAACAATGTATAGAAAAAGATGAAAAGTTTAGTGAGCTTGAGAAGTTAAAAGAAAAGTTGTTGTTTGATGTGAAGAATTTGAAAGAGTTATACGATGTATTGAACTGAACTGTGAATAGTTTGCAGAAAACTAATTCAGAAATAGAGGATGCTTTGAAGATGATGAATGCAACAATGATGTCGAAGCAGAAAGAGATAAACTTTTACATTGAAGAATGTGCAAAATGGAAGAAGGAGTTGGATAGTGAAACAGTTGAAAATGAAAGAATCAGAAGATTGTTGAGAAGTTATACAAGTTCTGATTACTTAATTGATCGAATTTATCCAACTGTTGCAGGTTTTGAGGTATTTGAAGACAAGAAGCCGAAAAACAAGGATACTGGTAAGAAACAGAGTGTATGTTATAATAAGTGTCCGCCTCCAATTTGGGACGGGTATTAATCTAGAAAACCGAATGAGGAACAAGTAAAAAAGGCAGTCAATATAAAGTTGGAGTCTGGGTTAACCGATGTATTACCAGACAACATTGATGTCACGTTCACAGCGTCCGACACAGATCATGAGTCCGAACTAATAAAAAAGAATGGTTGATCAGGTGTTGGATAAGGATGAGGAGTCAGAGTCAAAATCCGAGTCCGAAAGTTCGTATCAGTCAGTCAGGAGTTCGAGTTCGTCTGAAAAGAGTTCGAAATCATCGGGAAAACGGGTGTATAGTAAAGAATTTTTGTTGTCAAAATCTAATTTGAATGATGAAACATTTGAAGTTGCATATACTTTGAATGATTGTGACAAATTATTTTTTGATAAAGAGTTTCCAATAAGAAGTGTTCGATTTGAAATGATCAAAAAGGTTTTCAAAATGACAGAAATTAATATTTCTGAAATAAAAGATTTAAATCTTACTGAAATACCTAAAAAATACATTTCAAGAGTTCAACAGCGTTTAAACAAGAAAAAAGGTTACAATTCTGGTTCTGGTTTTCAAAAGAAACCAAACCATAATGGTAATTTTAAAAAGAAAGGTCTTGGTTTTATTCTACCTGAAAATTATAAAAATGAGAAAATTTCTAAAAATACAAAATTTGTTTCAGGTCCGTCTGCTGAAGAAGAAAAGAGAAGCTCATTTTGGAGACAATCAAATCAATAATTTCTTGCTGAGAAGAAGAAAAATGAAGTTCAGGGGAAAGAAACTAGAATATGTTTTAGATGCAATGAAGTTGGTCACATTGCATGGAACTGTCCATTAGCAACAAAAACAAAACAGGGAGTTTCTGAAAAACTGAAAGATGTTGTTGTTGATAAAACTGAATCACCAACTGAGAAATTTAAAGTGTTAAAAAATTCAACATATCAAGTTGGTGAATGTTCAAAAAGATTTTACAGGAAAAGTGTGAAGCTTGACAACCAAAAGTGGGTTGTTAAGAAATCAAGTGTAAAATCTGGTGATGAATCTGATTCCACAAAATCAGAGGAGCCACAATTTGATGAGAGTGATGAAAATTCAGTTCCTCCAATGGATGATGAGAACTTTCCACCATTGAGGACTGAGAATTTTAAACAAAAGATTGGAAAAGTTGAAATCTCAAATCAGTTTTATTCTGAAAAGGATAATTTTGATGTTGAGAAAGCTTTTAATGGGAATGTAAAGAAGATTTTTGGAAAGATGGTCGATAGGAAAGTTAAAGGGGTAAAAGATTTCTATGCTACAAAGAAAGCAACTTACACCCCAACTGCAGATGAGTTGGTTACACCCAAAGCTGGTCAAGCTTGGGTGTCTGTGTTCTTTACTTGAAAAGTATGACTTGCCGGAGATCCCAAGTTTGTAATAGCGGATCAGGAATCGGCATCATTCATATTAAAATAGATTTTGTGAAAGATTTTAAAATTGTTCAAATTTTACAGGTTGTGACTTGCCGGAGCTTCCAGGTTGATAAGAGTGAAGCAGGAATCGGCATCTTTGTTGGTATAATGTTTCGTGTAGATGTTTTATTCCTACATGTGGTACAGGTGATAAGTTCACAAGTGGTACAGAGGTTTAAATTTTTTTGGTTTACAAATGATTCGTCAAGGTCATTAGTTTGAACTTGATGTAATCTTCATACAAGTGATTGAAAAAACAAGATGATGAACCCTAACCTACAAATGGTTTAAAATCAACTAAACTTATTTTCCGGAAAAATCATTTTGATTAAAACAAACTTAAGTGTTTTGAAATCTTAATGAGAAAATAGTTTGTTGTAAGGGGAAGTTCTGATTGTTTATGCCAAGTGGATGGCGATTTGAAGCGATTCGATATAGGTTGTCATGTTCCTTGTACAGTTTGTTTTCAATTTTTCTTTAAACGTGTTTCCATTTTAGGGGGAGTAAATATTTCAGAAAATCCAAAAACATTAGAAAATTTGAAAAAGCCAAAAACATGATAAATTCTAAAATGAGTTTTGTTGTAAAAAAAAGAGGAAATGATAGTACATCAGTGGACTATCACAGCATGCTAAAGAAATGAAATGTATGAAAGTGATAAACAATCTCACTGTGGATGTGTCAGTAGGTTTTTGCACATTTAGTAGATTTTGACGAGATATAAATCTAAAAATTCGAACTTGCTTAATTCGTGGGCAACATTTCTTGGATATATGGGTAACCCCCGAAATCTTGTTTGAAAGGTCCCTCTTTCTGAGATACTAGGTCTTTATGCTTAGTGATATCTGGGGTATTATCCCAGGACTTCTGCTGAATGGAAATTCTGACCTAGTCCCCGCATAATACTTTCTGCATTGCTTGAAATATAGCGTCGCCCTCAGCAAAATGATGAAACAATAAAATTGATAATCATTGCTGTTGAAGAAAAGATCCTCTAAAGGGGACACACCAAAAGTCGAACCGTCATCTCTCTGCTGAACGGAAGTTCTGACCTGAGCTCTCACGGTTTCGCATCTAACCCCATACAGATATCATCTAGGTATACTCACCTGTAAGACTGAATATTGAGATCTGGATACAGGAGTATATTCAATTAGTGGGACACTCGAATAAGTTTAAGTTCTTAAGACATTAATCTCATATCTCGAAACAGTTGAAATTTGTGTGAAAATTTAAGTGGACCAATATACTGACAATCTAAGTGAATTGTTTAGAACTTAAAATGTTACAAGCTTAACGGTGTTGGTGATTTGTCTCATTAACTGATATGATCCTCTTACACAAACTCACAAAAATATTGTCTGTAAATATTTCTTTATTGCATTTCTTTTCATTAAAAAATCTAAAAAGATTTTTAGTGTGTTTTAGCATAAACTTTTGAAAAATACAAAAAGATTTTCGATAACTGGTATTGGAGAGCTGATTTTCAAAATTCCAAGTGCTAGACATGATGACCATTTTGTGAGGGGTAGTCTGTGTTTTTAATCAAATTTAAAAAAAAAAACAAATTTACATGTGGTTCATCAGAAATTTATCTTTCGAGAGGGAGTTTATAATTATAAAATTGTCAAACGTTAAATTTGTGAAATTTATTGTTGGGTAGAGGATGTGCAGGATTGACTGGTTCCTGATGCTGAGTGATAAAGAGTCAGGTTCCGATACCTGAAGATTCTGAATTCAAGATTTGAGCCAGGTTGAAATTCTGATTTTGTAAAAGCCAGGCGGTGATCCCAGTACATCGAGAGGGGGAGTCTGAAGACATCTGAGGAGAGATCAATTGATCAAAAGGAGCATGTTGATGCTGATAGAAAGAGTAAAAGCCCAAAGACTGATAAAGATTAAAGAAGCGAAAACTCGACACTTAAGACTCGTCAACATCTGAGGGGGAGTCTGTTGGTGCATACATCTGTCGACTTCGTCTTGTATCGAGTCTTACTCTAGATATGTTAGATCAGGGCACGTTGTACGAGAAAATAGGATGTTTTAGGTTGAAAAGAATGTGATTTCGCTTGGGGAAGTAATTTCGCTTGAAATGACTTTGGTCTCTTTCAAGCGAAATCAACAATCATCTTATTTCGCTTGAACTGATTCAAGCGAAATCAGAATGCTATAAATAGGTCATTTGTCTCTCAAGCGAAATCAGTTAGAACAATTGTAATTTTGGATACCGAGGTGCTGCCGGTTTTCCTGTTGCGTGTAATCTGTTATATATCAATCAGAAAGGTGTTAAAAGTGAATTACAAGCTGTTTCAAAGTCAGTTTCTTTGTTTCCGCCTCTGAAACTGATGAAAACATCTCTGAACGACTCGTTTGGGTCAAAACACGATCTTACATGTTGAGGTCTACCGGCAGTGGTTTTAGGATAAACTGGCTTCTGAGGAACATTTGGGTCTTTCTTTCTAAGTTCTTCCAGTTTTCTATAGGTCTCTTCAACATTTTGCTTTGACCATCTGGCAATTGATCTTGCACACCCATAATCAGCAGCCACAAGCTCTGCTCTCATTCTTTTGAACCTCAATGCATCATTTGGATTAACATGCTTGGATTTCTTCCAATTTGGTGCAGTTTTCTTGATCTGAGGATCATTATGCATCTTTGTGATTCTTTCAATTTCTTCTCTGAGAGCATCTACCGACCAGTCTTTGAATTGGGCCTTGTTAGCTTTGTAGGGCTTGTGCTTCATTATGTGGTCTAAATAATCAACCCTTAATTCCTCTTGTAGCTCAGTATCCAATGGCTTCTCAGACATGGATTTACTAAGGTCTCTACCAAAGTCTTCAAGTTTCCTTACTTTAGTAAGCCCATGTGATAACATACCTTGGTATCTCCTGTCACCTTTCCCTTTGCTTTCATCTCTGGCTATAACCTCTGCTTGTTTTGCTTTCAACTTCAAATATTCATCTATGTTCTGAGGATGTCTAAAGCCATAGAGAGATGGGAAGGTTCTTTTCGATAGATCCTCTATCTTGTAAAAAGATTCCATTTCACCTTGAACTACAAGCAGTTCTAGAGGATATTGAGTAGCCAATGGGATGACAGATGGCATGTAACCAATGGGTGGATGATGAAGTGGATTTGTAAGTGGAGATAATAAGGGTGGAGTGATTTGGGTGGGAGCAGATGATAAGGGGATTGGTGATGGAATCTCCTTATCATCATCCTGCACAACAAACTTTCTTTTGCGTGCATAGGAAAATTTGGGAGGTGGAGGAGTTTTTGATGGAGAAGGTGGTTTAGGTGAAGAAGGTGGTAGTGAAGGGAATCTTTGGGGTGTTGGTGGTAGTTGTGTTGGTGTGTCAAAATGAATGGAGGCAGTGGTTTGGCTATCAGCTGTTAAAACAACTGGTGTTTCAACAACTGTTGGCCTAACATCTGCTGATGCTTTTGTTGCATCAACATTAGTTGGTTTAGTGGGTGAGGATGGTGGTTCTAAAGCTGTTTTCTGCTTCTTCTATGGTGGTTTTTCAGGTGAAGGTTTGGGTTTGGTTGCAGCAGAGGTTACAAGCTTTTTAGGAGTAGCTGATGTTTTGGGAAATGTGGCTATTGGTGGTCTGTTATTTCTAAAAGACTTTCTTCTTTGAGAAGTACCAATGTTTTCTCTTTTCATTTTTCCTACTGTTCTTTCTTCCAATTGTAGACCTTGCTCTCTTTTGTGTCTTTCGTCTTCTTCTTTGCTAAAATCTCTTCATCAGTTTGGACATTGAGGGTCTCATCAATTCCCTTTTTCTTTCCAACATCTGATTCTTTTTCCCCTTTTTGGTGTCTTTTCATCATCTTTTTTTTAAAGATAGGTGCAGGGGAGGAGCCAGTAAGTTTAGCAAGGGATTCTTTGATACCCCTTATGTCTACCTGAGTATCCTTGTACCTAGCCTCCACTATAACTCTGATCAGTTCCATGTGTGAGTTGTGTTGGAGTTTAGCTAATTCCCCTTGAGATGCAAGTATTGGTTGCACTGAATTCCACAACTCTTGGGTGATTTGTTGATGACTAGGCTGACTTTTAGATGCCTCTAACATCTGTTTCATCATATTTTTTTATTTCTCCAACAGTGGTTTCCATAGAAGACATTCTATCCGCCAATTCTCTATATCTTAATTCATCACCTAACTTAATAGGATCATCTGACTTCCCACCAGAGGTGGTTGTATTTGCCTTGGTGATAGGAGCTGACTCCAAATCATCAGAAGCAAATGCCCCTTTTTCTTGGTTCTGGGGACTTGCCACTGGATCAGTGGTTACCTTAGTAGCCAAAGTAGTGGTTGCCTTCAATGGAGTCTTAGAGATGAAACTACTATCCAAATGCAAATCAGTGGATTCAACATTTGTAGTAGCTGCTCCACTTGAAATACCATCAAGAATTTCGTGAAATTCAAGAGGTGTAACCTCCTCAACTGTTTGTGGGATAGCTAATTGAACAGGTCCAGACACAGCCATTGTTGAAGTTGTACTCTCTGTAATGTGTTGGTGAGAGGGACTGCTTTGGGTCTGAATGTCAATAGCTTCAAACAGTGGTACAAGGGCTGGTGGAATATGAGATGTAGGGAGTGGTGTTGAAAAAGACATTGACCCGAGAGAAGGCTTTTAAGCATACATTCAAATGAAGGTATGGCATCATATTGTGGTGTCCTTGTGATTACAACATGTTCCTTTTGTGAGGAATCATGAGGAGTTAGTTTTTCAGGTTGAGATCTTTCCATTTACTGTGAGGAAGTAGCAGTAGTGGTTTCAAGTGACTTTGGTGTTGTCACTGTGTTAACCTCTGGGATCTCATCTTCTAGAGGACCCGTTTTAGTGGGTTTGGTGGGCTTTTTGGATTTTGTTTTGCTCTTTTTGGTTTTTGCTGGTGGGGGTTTCACAACAGTTGTTTTGGTGCTGTGATCATAAGGAGCAGTAGGCTCAGCAACAGAGGTTTGAGGAGCAGATGTGGACTCATCTAAAATTTACTCATTCCTCTTTGCTTTTGTTTTGGAAACATTTGACTCTTTAGCCATAAGGCGAGTAAAAGTTTCTGATGTTAGACTATTCATTTTAAAAGCTGTACCTTGCTCAAAAGCCTTTTGAGAAACATGATTTTGCAGATAGTAACTTAATAGTCTTGGAAACATGAGAAAGTAGCATTTTTCCCATTTTTAATGTTTTTCAAACTTGTAACCAAGCCAGAAAACAGTGCTTGGGAGTAGTGAAAGTCAGTTTTCGTTAAAATTGCAAACCCCAAGTACTGAATTTTCAAAGGTATTTCATTAAAAGCAGTGGTTTTATTAGAGAGACATGTTAAGAGGGTATGGAACAGGAATTTCATTGGGGGTGGAAAATTTGGTTTAAATATGGTAGCTTTATTCAACAGTACATCATATCCCCTGTCAATCAACTTTGTTTGAAACTCATGTTTTAGGAAATATATCTTACTTGCCAAGTCGTTTATCCCAAATGTTGTTGATAAGGCAGTTGGGGTTATCGCAACCAATTCACCTCCTACTTTGGAAGTTATACCGAGTGGCTCATTGTTTGGTTCTTCAATGTTAGAATTTGCCAAAAAATCTCGAAGTGTATCTTAGTAAATTGGTACATCAGGATTAAGAAGTGTTTTATATTTGGATGATGACAGGATGTTGATTATTGAGGGAAAGTCGGTGTTTTTGTCAGTTTTATCGAAAGTGGAGAGGTAGTTATGAGGGTGTTTGATTATCAAAGCCATGATCGGAGTTTAGAAATTGCGAGAGGTTGAAGGAGTGAAGAAGAAGATGGTAACCGCTTTGGAGAAATTTTGGATTCGATACGGCGAGTAAAAGCTCTGTTTGGTGATTAAACAGGGTTTTATAAAGGGAAAAAATGAATGCTAACGTGGCAGCGGTTTCAAAGATCGGACGGTTAACATCTGCCCACGTGGTAACCTCTGATGAAAAGGTGGATGACAGTTTTTTGGAAACCATTGTTGGGCAACAACAGTGGTTGGGAACAATGAATATGAGAACAGTGGCTGATTTTTGTCTATCAGTAGATAGACATCAGATTTTGATACCATCATTTGTTTGGTCAATAGTGTCCAACAAAGGAAATGAAAACATAGGTTGTCTTTCAGCAGTGGGTGAATTTTCAACCAATCAGAGGTTTAAAACAATCAATGGATATGATGTCAATATGCTTTATGGTTGAGTGGGATACTGGATTATTGATGTATTTTCGGTTGCTTGACTATCCAACATGAGAGGAGTCTTTAAAGAAGTTATACCAAAATCTAGTAACTGGTTTTGAAGCCACAACAGTTGGACTGTACAGCTTGCAGCAGCAATGTATTCTGCTTCAGCAGTGGATGTGGAATCAGCTGCTTGCTTTTTGCTTTGCCAAGATACTAAGCAATTGCCTAGAAATTGACACCCTCCTGATGTAGACTTCCTTGTTGTGTTGCATCCAGCAAAATCACTATCAGAGAAACCTGAAAGCTTTATATTCCCATTTGCAAGACACCAGATACCAAGTGTGGGAGCACCTTTTATGTATCTGAATATTCTTTTCACGGCAATGAGATTAGACTTCCTAGGTGCTGACTGGGATCTGGCACATACACATGTTGCAAACATGTTGTCTGGCCTTGAGGCAGTTAGGTATAATAAAGAACCAACCATACTTTTGTACAGTGTTTGATCAACCAAGTCATCTTTTTCATCAGTAGTGACAAGCTTTGTGGTTGCCATGAGTGTACTACATAGTCTGCAATCATTCATGTCAAGTTTTTTAAAAGTTCTTTTGCATATTTGCTTTGATGAATGAAAGTTCCATTTTACAATTGCTTAACTTGAGGAACAAGAAAGCATTGGAGTTCACCCATGGCACTCATTTCAAACTCTGTTGTCATGAGTCTCCTATACTCTTCACACATGGAGGTACATGAGCTTCCAAAGATGATGCCATCAACATAAATTTGGACAATCATCAAATATTTTCCTCTCCATTTTAAAAACAATATTTTATCAATTTTACCTCTTGTAAAGCCTATGGAAATGAGAAAAGTGGAAAGAGTTTCATACCAGGCCCTTGGTGCTTGTTTCAAGCCATATAAAGCTTTATTAAGCTTGTAGACATGATCAGGATATAAAGGATCTTCAAAACCAGGAGGTTGGAAAACATATACCTCTTCCTCTATTTTGCCATATAGGAAAGCACACTTTATATCCATTTGACACACCTTGATGTTGTGGTTGACAGCAAAGGCTAAGAACAGTCTGATGGCTTCAAGTCTTGCTAAAGGAGCGAATGTTTCATCATAGTCTATGCCCTCTTCTTGTCTATAACCTTCAACCAGAAACCTGGTTTTGTTCTTGACAACAATGCTCCTTTCATTAGTTTTGTTCTTGAAGACCCACTTTGTGCCAATTGGACTAACATCCTCATGCAGTGGTACAAATTCCCATACTTGTTGTCTTTTAAATTGTTGGAGCTCCTCTTGCATGGCTTCTACCCAACTATTGTCTTTCAGTGCCTCTTGGTACTTGACTGGTTGGATAAGAGATAGAAAGCCTGCAAAAAGACAAATGTTTTGGGGTTGACTTCTTGTGAGAACCCCTTCATTGATGTTGTCAATAACTTGATCAGGTGGATGAAATTTAAGGAAAATTAGATCCCCCTTGTATGGAACAATGGCATTGAGATGTGAAGGCTGCAGATGTGGATCATCTGAGCTAACATCTGTTGGCAATTTTGAAGAACAAATATTTGTTTGGAATGGAGGAGGAGGAATCAGAGGAATGGGTGTGGCACAACGTTGATTTTATCCAATGTTGATAGATTTTTATCAACAGAGGTTGGAGATGATGGAATGGCAAAGTTTTGATCAACAACTGTTGATTCAGCAGTGGCAGAGTTTTGACAGCTCTTTTGAACATCTGCTTCTCTGATGGTGGTAGTGAATTTGTATTGTGGAATCAAAATATCACATCCATTATCTTGTGAAAAAGATTATGGTGTACCTGCAGGGTTAGTCTTGACAGACACATGTTCAAATGTAAATTTATCAAGGTCAAACAATTCAGCAGGGTTTGCTGGGATTTTCAATAATGAATGTTCATTGAACTTTACATTCAAAGTCTCTTCCACACACCTAGTCCTTGTGTTAAACACTTTGTAGGCCTTGGTAGTGGTTGAGTATCCTAGATGATAACCACAATCCACTTTGGCGGCAAATTTTGAAATTGAATCTTTTAAGTTTAAGATAAAACATGGGCAGCCAAAGATTTTGAAGTAGGAGATCAGTGGTTTGATCTTGAACAGAGTTTCAAAGGCAGTCTTTTGATGCCTGCGGTTGATTAAAACTCTATTCTTCACATAACAAGCAGTGTTTACAACCTCTCTCCAAAAAGTTAAGGGTAAACCTGAGTCTGCAAGCATTGTTCTAGCAGCTTCAATCAAAGTTCTGGTTTTCCTTTCAACCACCCCATTCTATTCTGGTGTTCTTGGAATGTTGTACTGCCTTACAATCCCTTTTATCACACAGAAGTTATCCAACATGTTTAACAACGTCTTGCAATACACCTGCAGTCTCATCCTAAGAGTGTAAAAAGGTAAGTCCATGTAAACCTAGAAAAGTCATAAACAATGACCAAACATTATCTTTTCTTTTTCAAACTCATGATTTTTACTGGGCCAAACAAATCCATGTGCAATATTTGTAAGCATTTGGTTGTTTTGGACTCTTCAATGGACTTGTAAGAGCTTTTATGTTATTTACCTTTTAGACAGGAAACACAATGCTCAGAACAAGTAAAAATTTTTTGTGGAAGACCTCTTACAAGGCCTTGTTTTGAGAGTGTGGTGATAGTTTTCAGATTTGTGTGCCCAAGTCTCATGTGCCATAATTATGTCTCCTTGTTAGATGCAGCTGAGAACAAACAAGCATCAGCCATTGGGTTATCTTTCAACATATCAACCATATACACATTGCCACTCCTTTAAGCGATAAGCTGTGTTTTACTCCCAGCTATGATTTCTTCAATCTTTTTAACCACTTCTGGCCCAACAATCTTACAAGTTTCCTTAGTGAAGAATGACCCACAACCCTTGTCACTCATTTGTGAAACACTAAGGAGGTTAAATTTAAGATTGTCAATAAGATTGACATTTTCAAACTTGAGTTTCCTAGCCTGCATTGTCCCTGACCCAAAAACCTTTCCTTTTGAATTGTTACCAAAGGATATATCACCCCCTCCATGTTTTTTGAAATCCTTGAGTAGAGCTCTACATCCTTTCATGTTCCTGGAGCTTCCACTATCTTCATACCATAAACTATCTAAGCATGCAGAAGCTCCCTTCACATCAAGTAACAAGTTAGTTCAGGTGGGTCTATAAAGCCAAGATGGCTTTGGATGAGGTCACAGATAGGTCAGCCTCAAGTCCAGGAGCATGAACAATGGTTAAGTCACGGGTTTGAACAGATTTTTGAGCAATTTTCTGTAACCACTGTTGTGGACCATCTCCTGTCAGATGTTGATAACCAAAAGGATGCCTATTCATTTTTGGCTTAGAGGGCTTTTTGTAAGCATCATAAGCATGAGGGACCTTTTGGTAAGATGGTTGACCATATCCTCTTGGGAATTGGTTTGTTGGTGGTGCATCTGTTACTTGTACCTCTCTAGGAGCAGAGGTTTTGTTCAATTGTTTAGTAACAGATGTTTGAACAGGCAGGAAGGTCTGTTTGTTTTTGGGGGTAGGTTTTTGTGGACTCTCCAGTGTTTTAGATGCATACTCTTTTCTTTTAACCTCAAAAGTTTTGAGATACACACACTGTTGAGTAAAATGATTGGTTTTTCCACAAATTGTGCACTTAGGTGCAGGCTCAATGACACTTGTTTTACTTATATCATATGCTTTTAGAAGAAACCAGTCTTTTGTAGCATGATTCCTCTTTTCACAAAAATCACAAAACAGGTTTTTAACTTTTTCTTTTTTCTTCCTCTTTTCAACAGAGTTTTTAACCTTTGTTGGGATGTCTTTTACAGGAATGACTTTAGCCTTGGGTGCTTTGACACCCTCAATTGTGGAAAAATCCATTGGCTTAAAATTTTCAAGGATGTCACATTCATCTGACCAGGTGGGTTTGAATTAATATTTTTCTATCTCTTCAAAGGTTGATGACCCCTTTGGTCTTTCTAAAACAATTTTGTTTCCCTTTTTATCAGTGACTTTGATCTCTTGACTTACCGTTTCATTTCTCCGAGACTGCTTACCAAATTTCGGGACGAAATTTCTTTCAAGATGGGGATGATGTGACAACCCGCAACTTCAGGTTACTACTTTAACCTAACCACAGTTAATTAAATCATACATTCATAGAACTGCATTTAACTAGGGTTAGTTAAATGAGTCTACGTTGGTAATTCGGGGAATTACCGGAACACGTACGTGATAACTCTCGAACACTAACAACGAAGGCGAGTAATAATTATAAATGTATACCAAACTTATGTGCTACATGACAAATACATGAACTGTATGCTAAAAATGTTAATTACATGGTATTATGTGGCTTTTATGTAACAGTGATATTATTAGGGGATATTTAGTATATTGTTAAACTTTAATAACTACTCAAAAACTATAGAAGTTCCCCACAAACTCATCGTACGACATTTCCACCATTTCCTAATCATCTCTAATCATCGCTAATCTTCTTCAATCATTTAGCTTCACAAGTTCACACACATCAATTCTTGATCTTGAATTCATCTAGATTCAACCAGAGGTAAGTCTTTATGATTACATGTTATATTATTAATCTTGTTCTCTGATTCATACAAACCCTAGATGATCCAAACAATTGATTCTGCGTGATTATTTATGCTGATGAATATATAATTGCTTAGACAAAAGATTGTGCAATGATTGTTTAATGATGTTTGATGTTTGTGGTATAATAACATTGATTGATTGATAGATCTGATGTCTAACATGGTTGGTTTCTATGCATTTGGGGTTTTCTGTTCGTAAATACGTTGAAGAAAGGGATTGTTGGAATGTCAGACTTTGTGAAGCCACAAAGTGTCAGTATTTGTCAAAAATGTTATGTCCGCACTTGTTTTCAAAATGTCTGTATTTGTTAAACAAACAAACATGTCCGCACTTGTTAAAAAGGATAGGTCAGAACTGGTAATTCATGAAAGTGTCCACATATAATGAAAAGCATGAAGTGTCCGCACATAATGTTCTTTAGTTCCGTCCGCACTTGCCAAGTTGTTGAGTCGGAACTTGTGTTATATAATGAAGGTCTGAATTTGCTTAATAAATAAACTGTCCGAACTTGTATACTCTTTACTAGTCCGCACTTATGTCTACATTTAATGATCTAATGATGTCCGAATTTGGTTTATTATTAAGGTGATCCGAACTTGTGCATTTG